>MU389364.1:108233-436222 GCA_022578775.1 Xylaria venustula | reverse complement strand
ATTTTTTTTTTAAAATTATATAAACAAACTTTTTAAAACCCATTATTTCGTTTTTATAAAATATTTGCTGTTTTTAATTCTTTGTTTTTAAAATTAATAAATTAAAAGTAAAAAAAAAAAAAAAAAAAAAAAAAAAGAGTTAGCTCTTGGTGCGATAGCTCTGCCTAATTAGTATCTGTGTATATCTACTTATATAGCCGCCTCAAAACGCCCTTGATCGCAAGTATCTATACTCTTCTCTAGATAAACAGGTCTTATCGATGATAAAGGAGGCGTGTGTTGCTCTTGCCCAATTATTGCCACTGCAGAAAATCGAGAATCGCAAAGGCCATGAAAACCCATATGCCAGTCGAGAGGCACATAATGTAGGTACAGTTGTATATGTGGGGTAAATAAGGTTCCTTGGAAGGTTCTTTTCTCATCTTCTAATCGTCAGAGTGCTGTACGTACCTAACGGATGAGAGCTGCATACCTAGGAAGTTTTTGATACATCGTAGAATAGCCAAAATGCATGTTTATTTTAATCGAGCAATAACATTTACGGCGTTTCTTTGAATAAGTTGACTTGACCAGACGACAGGCGTTGAACATTCACATGTACATACTGTAATACCGTAGCGTACCTACCTACCTTATTTTAATAGGTGCAGGTGGCCTTCTATGTTTAGGTACGTAGCTACCAGCAAAATGCTTTCCCCTCCTTTCTTGATCTGGTATAAACTCCGATAATAAGAAGTGGGCCTTGGAACGGCAACACAGCCACGATTGGAGTGTAGATGAAAGTATACTAGGTACATACATGTAGTGTTATCGTTAGAAGACTGCGCAAGGAGTTAGAGAGGCGAGAGAGGCTCTTCTAGTTTCTAATAGACAGGCGAGACAGGATACAGTAACGAACTATGCGTTTCTGAAGGTCGTTTATATGAATCTACTACTGTACTTCAACTTTAAACTGCATTACTTACCTTATGTACAGGGTAGGTAGCATGCAAGTACACACTGTACATTAAGCTTATCCACCAGAGTGGATGCAGGTGCGCTAGCCGTACATGATTTAAAGACTCGAATCTACCTAACTGTAAGAGCTAGTGTAGGTAGGGGTTGAAAGTCGCGTCTGTGGCAATTGGAACGCGTTCAATGAGTATTCTTACCGACTACCTATTTCGGCCATTCTTCGTAAGTAAACCACTCCAACAGCCAGCCATTTGGACGGATAGCTGTGGGATGTTAAGCGTACCTAGGTAGAGTATGGCCTACACAAGTGATCAATTTGTCGCACATCTTGCTGAAGCGGGCAGATTGTAGGAATCGACACATTCGAAAGACTGACGTCAACGCTTGGTGATATGGAGAACTGGTTTCAAGACGTCGGTAGGACTGCCTTATTGGAAGCTCTGGGAGACACTTGCGATCAGATCAACAAATGTTTCAAGACAGGTATATTCACTTTCGTCAATATTCCGACAGGAAGTGCGTCTATTTCTAATGCGTCCCACCTGTAGACCTCGAAGCGTATACTCAAACCAAGCTGCTCAATCTTACTACCGAGCTCGAGAACCTTAGAGAAAAAGCCTCCCAAGTAGACCGCCTGGAAACCGAAAATGTCAAGCTCAAAGCCGAAATCAGATCCCTAAGAGATGCCAGTTGCGAACAAGCTCACTCCGGCACAACCGCCGGCCAGCCAGAGGTGAAGCCAACTTTACGGACGCCTCTAGCACCTAGATCTCTCAATCAACTCAACTCGAAGCGAACGAAAAAGAGCGATATCGACAGCTTAGCCCTTCCAGAGCTTCGGTCTGAATACTGGCGTGTAGATCAAAAATACACGAAGCTACACGATAAATATACTAATCTCCACAATGCACTAGTAAAATCAAATGACCTCGTTCGGGAGCGAACTGACAAGTTACATCATTGGGTCGACCATGCAAAGCAACTGGGTGAACAATCTCAAGGACGCGCTCAGAGGATCAAGAAGCTAGAAGCAAAACTAGCTGAGGTCTGCCAGGAGCCCTTGAATTTGAGCTTCTCTTCAGATGGCGGAGATGTGGAAGTGGCGGGGAACTTGGGTCTCCTAGCTCCCATCGTGTCGCCTACTCTCGCTGAAGTTTTTCGGCGTCAGCCAAACGCGCCAACTCCAACACAGGCTCGCGGAGATGAGCTGGAAAGATCGAAGAAGTCCTCTTGGAAAGCTCGAGATGCACCACGATTCAGTCGCTCGGACTTAACCACAGAAACTGGTAATATACAAAGCACAAACGAGGTGGCGCCACGCCTGCCTCCGTTGCCCCAGAATCGTCAATCTATAGAAGCGGGACAACTTATCAAGTCGGAACCGTCATCAGATACACCGGTCGTAGTGTCAGAACGCTGTATACGAAAGCGAAAATACGTCGGTAGTGACAGAGACGACAGATCCACCCCCGCGAGAGTTAAGATCGAAAGTAGCCCGGAGGTCCATAGCATGAATAAGTCTCGACCATCTCCTTCTCATGAAAGCATAGATTTCGATACCGAATACCACAGAGTTGAGACTCCGAAGAAGCAGGCGAAATATCAGCATGCTCAGAATATGCAGCTTGGCAATAATTATGATGAGGACGGTGTAGTTGTTCAGAGGCAGAGCCACAATGCGAAAATCATGCAACCGATCAACCCTACAAAACCTGTAAATCAGGAGCCTACAGATGAGATGGGTACAAAAAATTCAGCAGATGCTAATTACACAGAGTTTGAAGATGAGATTGATTCTGCTCTACAACCTCTTCATAACAATCAACTACTTCGCTCGAGGACGAAACCAGCCCTAGACAACAGGATCAGAAAGTATTCGCCAATGCTACGAGGTCTTGCGAGTATTGCTGAGGATGGCTATCCAACCGAAACTTCGACCCCTTTGAGCACTAAGACTCGATTGGGTATGTTGAAACAGCTGCTTGACACGCCCTCACGGGCACAAGACAATGGACCTATACATGATCACCCACCCGAAAACGGACAATCATCAGACTTTCATCTACAACTACCAAAAAAGCGAGATCTTCCCTTCGGAAAAGACGACCGGAAGAGAGCAAGTTCGGCCGCAAAAAGCAGTCCGAACGTGCCAACCTATCCGCCGGCCTTTCAATCCTCGAAGGAAGACTACAACAAGGAAACTACTTCTAAAAAAAAAGACCAGGAGAAGACAAGAGTACCTTTGCGACAAACCCCGAGAGATAAACTTCGACTAGACGACTTCAAGATCAACCCCAGTGTAAATGAAGGTTACGACTTCGCTTTCACCGATGTTGTCCGTAAGAAAGATGACCGAACCTGCCTACAGGGCTGTGTCAAAGAAAATTGCTGTGGGCAGAAGTTCCGTGTCTTGGCCCATGCGTGCCGCGCAAGTACGCGTCCTTATGAATTCCGAGGTTTGCTCGAGTCCTATCTCGGTGATGATTGCCATCGGCTGCCCACCATGTCGGAAGCCGAGAAGGAAGCATTATGGGTCGAGGCCAAAATAAGAGAGTTGGCCAACACAAGCAGCAAACATCGCCACAGGTATCATCGCATGACAACACCTCCAGGCTTCTGGAGACCAGACTTCCCAAGTACTCAGGAAGGCGAAGAGTACAACGAAGAAGCAGCTCAGTTAGAGCAAGAAATCATCGATGAAAGATATAGAGAAGCTATGCGGCCTGGAGGTATATGGGTCTTTCGGGACGAGTAGCGTGGTATATGTACAGGGCATTCCGACTGGTTGTACCTCGCCGGGAGGAAGAAGCTGTAGTAGTCATGACTTACTATCCAAAACTGGCCGTAAGACTTGTGTTATCAATCTGGCTTGTATCTCAATTTGTTCTAGGGAGTAAGTCTAGTAAAAAAAACAGGAGACAGACTTAAAATAAAGGTCTACGTGTAATATACGAAGATCTAGGTGCATAAAAGCTAAAATAAGGTAAACAGATTTTATTTAACTTCCAAGGTTGGTTTGACAGCTATATACATCCCTGGATGTAGGTACCTACTTAGGTTTATAGTGTATTTATATGTAGCTTTGTAGAATGACCCCATTACTTGCATGTATAACTTGTGGCGCAGCATGTCTGTACCGATATCGTAATGTGGCGTATTTCTCGTCATTTCGGCCTGCAGCTAGGGCAGCTAGGTAGGTTTGGAGAAAGAACAAGGCCGAAAACTTTGGAGGAAACCTCAGCTTTTGAACCAACCTCATCCCAGATTATAAAGCGAGATAGTCGCCAACACCTCCCTACCCACCTGCTTTTCGCGCTGCTCGCCTCCCCGTTTTTAACGCTGCTTCTTTTTCTCTTTGGCAAGCGTTGATTTGGTAATCCTTGCAGCAGCCGCAGCAGCCGCCAACTCTCCAGTCAATTGCCCATACTCTTTTAGTGCGGGAGCAAATCGGAGCGAGCCCCCATCATTCGCGACACTCACAGAGCCCTTCCGGCGCGCACGCGCAGTCAAGAGGCGCAGTAGATCAGGCTGGCCAACGCAGCTGGCGAGTCACGACCATCGCCGAGACCATCTTCGTTCTTTGCACGCGCCATACCGAACAACAGTCGCCCGGGGGAAGCGCAACGGACCACGGGTTGTGGCCGTGCGACGCAGGCAGTGGGATAACCACTGCTTCATTGACCCCAGGCCGGCACGATGAACAGCAATCATCTGCCGGCTGGGCAGCCCATGCCTGCGGGAGGACCAGCCGCCGGCCCAGGTTTGAATGGCGGCAGACGTCGGCCGCTGCCTTCCTACACGGGCCATCCCGCCGCCGCCGCCGCCTACCAGCACCAGCACCACCAACACCAACACCAACATCAACACCACCAACACCAGCCGCATCACCACCAGCAGCATGGCGCCGTCATGTATCCCAACAGTTACATGAACCCCTACGCTACTGCCTACTACCCGCCTCACCAGATGGGCCACCACTACCAGACCGGACATGGCCACATGCCTAGCTCCCCCTACTCTGTGTCTTCCTACACCTACCCGCAGCAACAGCAGCCCCAGCAGCCCCAGCAGCACCAGCAGCGGTCTCCTCCGCCCGTCCACCAGACATATCCTCCCATTGTCTCCTCTAGCATGCAAGCCCATCCGCAGCCTTACCCACGGCCGCCCCATCCACAGCAGCCCTCTCCCGCCTTGTCCAACCCCCCTTCGTTTCCAACCGCTGCATCGCCTGCGCCGCCACCCATTCCCCAAACACCCACCTCGACTCACTCTTCCCAAGCTGTTGCTACCCCCTTGTCGCCCATAACGCCCCAGCTTCAGCCCGAACCTCAACCTGAACCCGAAGTAGTCTCACCTCCTCATCCCGAGGTCGAGGCTCCACCTCTTCGAGAGTTCAAGTATCCTGTGAGTTGTCCTTACCACAGATCCGCATTATCGCACAAGCTAACTTGTTCCCTATTTAGCTACCCTGGTTATCGCGTCCCGCAGAACCGTTTCCATCACGAGCTGCCAAATCGAAGAGAAGGCGGCGGAGGATCGATGTCACATCGGTAGTAGAACTGCCTACGAGCAAGCAGAATGGTACCGCCGCTGAAGACGCAAATATCCCTTCGTCAACCAGCTCAACAAATCCTGAAATTCTTAACAATGAAGCTGCCAATACCACTCCCTCAACTCTCGATTCGCTCTTGGAAACCTCAGCTCAAAGTGCATCTCATGAAGAACATGCACGGTCTCCGTCTTCAACTCCGATATCGCACAGAACCGTTCCTTCTGATGCCTCGACTCCCACAAATATCAACAAAACCACTGCACGCACTGCTGTCCCTGCAGTTCCAGTCATTCCCGCAATGCCAAAGACAAATCCTAAGGAGCCAAAAGCGCCCTCAGGCTCGCATAGTCAGAACGACAGCCGTTCGCAGCCCTCCTCTCAGACGGCGCCCACGGGACCAGAAAATGAGCCTACTCCTATTTCTGTTGTTCAACCTTCGAAACCAGTTTCCTGGACCAGTTTATTCAAGAATCCGACGCCTGCTACTGTACCCTCGAATGGTCTCAGTAACTCCGTATCCACTGTCGCGGCGTCGGGCGCATCACCTTCTGATGGAACTGTTGTAGGCAATGGTCTCTCTGGTCCTGGAAGTTTCGCAAAGTCAAATGCAAGCTCTCTGGCGGAGGCTTTACGAGACTACCAAGTCGCCAATGGTCACAAGATCGCATTTCTTGAACCCAGGGGCTTAGTCAACACCGGGAACATGTGCTATATGAATGCTGTAAGTTCGACGTCACATTTCTATCTTCCGAATTGAGTACTAATGACGTCCTTCAAGGTCCTTCAAGCATTAATTTTTTGCACTCCATTTTATGACTTCCTCGACCAAGTAAGCAAAAAAGCGGCGCATAGTTTCAACAGTGAGACACCACTCATCGATGCCATGTGAGCTCCACCAAAGTCCCTTGCAATTCATCACTCCAACGTGACTAATCTTCACTCCAGGGTAATGTTATTGCGTGAGTATAAGGTAATTGACTCTGCTCTCTCTGTGGATCAGCTCCAGAGGCGGTTGAAGAGTGAGGAACTAGAGCAGTACGGTGATGCATTCATCCCCGAGTTTGTATACGATGCTATGAAGCGATTGCCTAGATTCGCGAGCATGCAGGTATGTCCAATTAATCTATTCGACTGCATCATGCTTTGACTAACCTCAAACAGCGTGGACTGCAGCAAGATGCTGAGGAATTTCTTGGCTTCCTTCTCCAAGCCATTGGTGATGAATGTACTCACGTCATGCGTCAGCTCAGTGAATCATCAACAGCCACCAATTCCTCCGCCACTGCATCTACCAGAGCCTCCTCCCCAACAAGCACCCCTGATTCCAGTGAATGGTTAGAGGTCGGGCGAAAACAACGGGCTGCCATTACACGTTCTTCTGGACATGCCACAGCGCCCTCTCCTATCAGCAAGATATTTACTGGTCAGCAACGATCAGCGTTGAAGGTTCATGGACACAAGGAAAGCGTGACCTTCCAAACCTATCAGTCTCTACAACTAGATATCGGAGATGCACATGTCAATAATATTGTAGACGCGTTGAAACATCTGACTCAACCCGAAAACATGGAATTCGACTCTCAGAGGAAAGCGACCAAGCAGATACTCATTGAATCTCTGCCACCTGTCCTTATCCTTCACCTCAAACGTTTCAAATTCGATCCGATAACCAACGGCACCGTGAAACTTTGGACAAAAATTGATTATCCCCTCGAGCTTGAGCTTCCTGGTGAGATGTTCTCGCCTATTAAAAGGGCTGCGCTTCAAGCCGATGGCAATGGATCTATTAAATACAAACTAACCGCAGCCCTCTATCACCATGGCAAATCTGCAAGCGGTGGTCACTACACTGTGGATCTTCGACGTCAGGACGGTCGGGAATGGATTCGCCTCGATGATACTGTTATTCGACGCATTCGAAGCGAAGACGTAGCGGAAACCAGCCTGGACAAGAGCGCCTCAAAGTCAGCAGCACGAACCAGCCAGAAACACAGTAACACCGGCCCTACCAATGGGAACCGATTCGAAGGCATTGGCGACGAAGATGGAGGAGACGATGAAGGTTGGAACAAAGTCACCTCTGCCACTGCTGGTGCGAAGAAATGGAGCTCGGTAGTGACCACTAATGGCTCGAGTAACAGCACCCCGGCGAAAACCAAGTCGGTCAAAGATAATGTGAAGGACAACAAGGTCGCGTATCTCTTATTCTATCAGAGAATATAAAACTCGCCTACGATTCACTAGGCCAGTCCTCCCGTTCTTCGTAGACTCGAACGCAGCCACCGGAGAAATAATAGGTAGTCTTACACATGGGCTTGGATCGTCTAGAATTACATGTAATGCAATGTAGTTTATGTTTGAGTGTTGGGCATCGAGCGAAAAGGCGTCTGGGGGAGGCGGCAATCTGACGCGGCAATATTAAAGTTAGTGAGGGTGCAGGCATGATTCTACATCTCGGTGTCGGTGTGGGGATGTCATTGGGATGCATACTGCATAGGCTAGGCAAGGGAACCAAGAGGGTTTAAACTATCCTTTGGGCGCTGAGGGCCATTGTAAGGTGCTTCGTTCACGCGACGTGGGTATTTCATACTCTGGAAAGGGCAATGACTTTGTCAGACTCACGGTCTAAGTGGCTCTGTCTGTCTCACCTTCTGTACTTGGTTGTATGGATATCATGTCTTACCCCTTTGTAAACTATGGAAAAGCTGTGGACGATGAAAATTAATAGACGACATGATGTTGTCGTGCGTTTTGCGATCGTTTTCTGTTCACTGTATCTCGAAGTCTACTCCGTGTTATTCTACTGATGGGTTTCGTCAGCAATTGATCCAGCGACCAGAGTAGTAAGACATCTGGTGCTATGTTATGACATTAGAGTTCATATACCCAGGCAGCATCTCTAAGTGAAGTAGGATTAAAGACTTTTTGTAATTTCGGGTTCCGGGTGTACGATCCCATAACTGACCTTTGCAAAATTACAAGTATTATAGTCGCCAATTCATCTTGAATATTTTTTTACGAGACATAGTCTTCACTGGGGTTTACCAGGGAATATATACATCTAGTTTAACACTTTATTACTGCACAATAAACAGCTCAGTGTTTATTATTGGACATTGGTTATGTGAATAATATTGCATTCTCGGTCAATTATATATATTACAACTATTAAAAGGCTATTACGAAGAGCGGAGTAAAGGTGATTACATGAGTTTTTTGCCATGAGAGTGCGTACGTGTACCGTTTAACTATGTGCTTGAACCCCTTCTTTTGTATCAAGCTAGCTAGATGACCAGACAGCCTTGTTCTCCTCGGCGAACGTCTCGAGGCTTTTTGCGGGGTGTCCTGTTACCCTTTCGACGGCATCGGATGTCCCCTTCTCAAAGTCCTGCGAAGCCAGCACCTCTAGACGAGTTATAAATCGAGCGAAGTAGTCCGACAGACCAGCTTGGACTAGGCCGTCGATCCGGCCGGCTTCGTCGAGTTTCACGTGCTCGATTTTGCGCCCGAGAACTTTGGACAGTGTCTCGGCAATCTATGAGTGAATATTACGTCAGTACTGAGCTACCCATGTCACTCACTACTCAAGTGGATGGGTATACAGGAAGGGTGATCGCACCTGATCGTAAGTCAGGTTCTCAGGTCCGATAATCCTGAGATCACAATTATAAGACTTATCATCCGTCAGGGCGTGATAAGCGACCTCAGCAATGTCATCCGCGCTAACGAAGGGAATCTTCCCGTCCTGTGCGGCGGTGAAGATCTTGTTCAGCTTGCCGACGGTAAATGCAAGACCAGATTCTATCAAGTTCTCTATGCAAAGTCAGTTGGGTCAGCGACTCGAAAATATAGAATTATAAAAGCCGGCTGCTTGGTCAACGTACCCATGAACCAGGACGGGCGAAGCACGCAGTAGTCAGCACCAGAGTTTATGAGATGCTCCCAGACTCTGCCCATTCCGTCTTTGCCAATTGTTGCTGAGGTGCCAGCACATAAAACGAAACGATTGACGCCTTGCTTCTTGGCGAAATCTATGAATTTATTCATGGGTACCCAAGGCTCGCTGATACGAGGCTCCATCATATAGACAGCTTTGATCTGTGTGTTCTCAAATAGCTTAGTCCAGGTCAACTCATCACTCAAGTCAAATTTGATCGTTAAATAGTCATTGAGCCCAGCACCAGGCCCATGGCGCGAGCCTAAGAGAAAGGGCTTCTTGTCTGCTGCGAGCAATGCTGCGACGCGTGGGGCCGTCTTGCCGCTGCCGCCGGTGAGGAGAATCGACATGTTGGAAAAGGAGGATCTTGAAATTGATATATTGGGTTTCACGACATGAATTCGTATTTGTGCAGAGACTGACCAAAATGGCTGAGAGAGTAGAACAATATATAGCACTATCGACAACTTCCTGCTTACTGAAGGCCACAACTGTGCCAAGCACCTAACAATACCGCATCTCCGAGCCCGAACTAGCTGTCATCAAAACCCTCGTATCCCGACCGGAGCTTAGGACATAGTGTAAAGCATCGCCTCGGATTTCTCCTAGTGACTCAGATCTCGGATGTATGTAGGAAATGTTGGCTACTTTCTAAATATAGAGTGTTGGTCATGAATCCTTCAATTCGCTAGCTCCTTGCCGGTACTCAAGTTAGCGTGCTTATCACCTAGCGCAGCTATTCATACTACATGATGGTGAAGTTGCGGACGGCTTCATTTGGTCCCCCAGTTATACTTGCTTTCCATCCACGACAGCTGTCTTATCGGCGTCCTTGAGTCAAGTGGCCACCTTACCTATTCATATCTCCTTTTTCTTCTTTTTTTTTTTTTTGAAAGTGTATCCTCAAGCCATGGTTAACAAAGAACTAAGTTTAGGTTCTTTACCCTCAAGTCTGATATGAAAATCAAAACTTAGTAGTTCGATTTAACTTGTTTATCCGAAGCGGTGTGTTCTGATTGGGATAACAAATCAGAGCATCATTCTGGTACTTGTTAGCTACTCAACCGAGAGACATATGATGTCGGTGTCACTGATACTATCAACAAATGAGAGGCATGGTCGCCAAGCCCAACGAATGATATCGGGATCGGGAAACAAACATGAAAACTTTAAGGCGCTTTGTATTGGAGACTTTCTAAGCTGAAAGCCTTTTCGTTCCTCTAATCTGCTAGGAGCTATGTTTCAAGTTGAAAGACGACCAAGGGCATGAGGAAGATGAAAACAGTGAGTGACCTGGAGGCTTGCATAAGCAATTGGCGCCAAACTATCGCCAAACAGTCCAATCCATCCTAGTTTCACCCACAATAGTCCAAAACCCAGCCCCCCATTGTCCATATTCTCAGGTAAGGGCCGATGATATAGTTTTCTTCTATATAGGCGACTTTCAAGTCCCTATGAACGCTACATTCTGACAGTATATACCTTCCTGGTGGCGGAAATGATAAGGTGGTTCATGCTGAGTCCAGTGAAGTGAACATTGTAAGTCATTGTCCTCAGCTTTTGGCGGTTGTGGTCTTGGCATCCTCGAAGTTCCCGGAAAATTCCGCCTACAGCGATTTCCACGGCGGTTCTTTTATGTCTCCACTGCTTTTCCACTTGGGACAGAATCTCATAAGGCAAGTTGGAGTCTGAATAGCCCTTCTCTTCCAAATCTCTTTTCTGTTCGAGCAATCCGTCAAAGTCGCCTTCGATAGTTATATAGACAGTAGGCGAGTAATCCTTCTCTATTTCACTGACGCAGCTCATTCCGACTTCCATCATATGAAATGAAACGCTGATTCTGGGCACATTTTCGCCGTTGTAGAGAAGACCACTAACCATCATCTTGATCTTGTCCTGGATGTCGCGTCGCATGACCAGTGAACGGCACTCGTTCTCATTTTCGACTAAGGTTCCTCGAGTCATCTCAATTTTACTCGCGTTCGGGTCTATGTCGGCAGACAGTGACCAAGCGTCACGAAACATGAAGTTTTCTTCATAAGGCATTTTGAGGAGATCGTCAGATGGCAGGTACAGTGGGTCGAATATGTATAGAGTTAGTGGGAGCGTATATCAAGGCGGCGAAAAAAATGTTCTGTAGGTACACAACTATAGCTGATAGAGCCAGTTGTAAGATATGGTGGACAGTGAAACTCGATGTCACCATGAGTAGAAGTCGCCCGACTTTTATACGCGCGAATGCAGCTCGATGCTCTACCACAAGCCCTCTTCCTGCGAGATAGTTTGCTATTGATTAACAAATATCCTACCACTAGCTAGCTTTGGGATGCCACTTTTTCCCGCTCATGCAAGATGGCACCTTTAGGCCTGTTTGTTGTGTTTCTGAGCAACTCATAGTGTTTTCTCACCTATAGAAGGAAGAGAAATGGATGAGGTACCAAGGGCCAATGAAACCAAGTAAACCCCATACACTTGCTGGGGCATAGGTAAACACCAAACGACGAGGGAGATGCAGTAGGCAGATGCAGTTATAGATACTCAAACACAAAGACCATGGGCCGCAAAAGCTCCTCTCAACATGTATCTAACATGACACAAGGGGGCAAATCTGTGCGAGTCAAATGATCTCCTCGACTTATCGAAATTTCATGGGCCTACGTGATCGTCTACAATTCCCCGGCACTGTTTTCAAGTGACCAGAGGGAGAAAGGGAGTGTTTTGGATTTTATTGGCAAAGATCACGAGATGTACCACAATATTTTGGGTCGCAATCTGAATTTGCGACAAGCCTGGACTGCCAGTTATGATATCATGCTTGCAAGCAAACAGCCCTTGGGCCTCTAACAGGAGGTTTGGACATGTACTTGGTCGTAGATCTCGCAACATCCCTATGGGCTACTCCCTTGCCTTGAGGCAAAAGTAGTTTTCGAATTATTGGGTTATAGCAGCCATGAATCGTTAACTAAAATAACAGAGTTTCATTACCATGTTCGTTAATAGCCAATGCCAGTCTAGAAACCAATCTGGTTATGTGACGTTCTACTCTTTGATACACCTCTTATACAGTGTTCGTTCGTGATTATGATGCCATCTGGGCTCCCATCATTCCTCTGTTTCGTTCTTCCCACTTTCGTTGACTGCTCTTTACTCATGCCGTATCTTGATCACTGCATGCTCGAGAAGGTAGTCATCGAATAGCCGAGGGGTTTCACTTCCTGTTTCAAACTTGAACAGTATAGCGTATTTCCGGAATCTGGGATCGTCCTTGAATGGAATCTCGTATAGGTCTTTGAGTCTTTTGATTCGAGGCTCAACAGCAAATCGTCTGTACGCTGCCTTGAGCTGCGAGTGCGTGACCCCGGACAATTCTCTTGGAACGCGAATGAGAATGGTTTCAAGGTAAGTATCGTACTTCAGGTCATACTCTGTCTTGATTCCCCATTTCCCCTCTCTGTCCTCGATTGGCCTGAATTGTCCATAAGTGTCGCGTTCAACTGGTATTACCTTGAAAGTTGATCTGAATTGTTTGTCTGGAATCGTGTGGGCTTCGTAGCCGGTGTAGCACCATTCATACATCAAGACTATAGTGATCGTGAGCCGAAGGAATTTGATGGCTTCTTTGCCGGAGACAAGAGCTCGTCGAATCGAGGAGGGTAGAGTGCGATATCGAGCGGAACCCTCAGCGGAGTCCGTGTCAGAATCTTGTCTTCTATAGTCTCGGGGCAGGATCGTCCCTTCCATTTCTGACGGGAAATTAGCAAAAGAGCTGGTGTCGGATTCTTCCCGATTTTTCTGAGATTTGCTAGGGACTTTATGAGAAGCGTATGCTCTAGACGGCTTCTGAGTCTTCCTCTCTTCACGTAAGCTCGAAGCCTGTGGGTTTTCGGACGAATTACGAGATTTCCCATGTTTTTCATGAGAACGTGAGTCCCGTGATTTCACAGACGGTTTATGAGACTTGTGGTTTTTCTTATGTGACTGTGAGTCGTGCGGTTTACTAGATGATGTAAGAGGTTTGCTCTGATGTTCACGTGAGCCCGAATCATATACCCTGCGGGATGGTGTATGTGGCTCTCGATCATATTCGTGCGAGCGAGGACCGTAATAGAACGTCGTGGTCCGAGATCTTTCCCTGATATATTCGTAGCGAGGACCCGAATCCCGACCTGGAGAATAATAAAATGAGTCTTCATCCGAAGCTTCTTCAGCTCGTGCTGAGTAGCGCCGTCTTGGAGGCCCGTAGGAGTGGTATATATCCTCCTCTACTCCATACGAGTTATACCGGGCTTGGGGTGGCCGTGACCATCCAAATGGTGGAATTTCTGCAGTAGTAGCTGAATACGAAAAGCTCCCACGACGAAAAGGAGGATAATGACTGGGAATATGGTCAGCATAGATACCATCTATACCACCTTCAACAATGGCATGTGGCGTACTCTTCTACAGGCCGGTGCGATGAGCTACTATGATACCTGCCATCCTCCCCATGTCTAGGGCGGCCCGACATGGTGCGATTTGTCTTGCGACTATGGCGACTCCGATTTTAGAAGTGCTGACTGGTAGAGACACCGAAATGAAAATTGTGCCGACGTTCGGAAAGTCGCGATGCAAACGGCTGTTGGGTCGGCTTGGGCCGTAATCCATATCAGAAATTTGCTGAAGAAAGTAACGTTTATGTATCATCACCTTTCCAGTATGGGTTTCAGATAGTCCCTATATACAACTACGGGCCACTCGCCTCGACTGTTACATTTCGTTATATTGGCTGATATGAACTGTGCTACCATACATGAACAGAATCTTCTTCCTAGCTAGCTGCCCTACCTGAGATTCCAAAAACTTGGAAAAGAAGGAAAGGGATATCTGTGTCCGACCATGGTACCAGTCCCTTGACTGCCCCGTGGCGTTTCTAGGGGCGCTAACGCTTCGATTCTATTTGCTGTATCAGACGAAGATGCTTATAATAAACAACATTTACATGAAAATTTTACCTTGAAAGTTATTTTCATATCAGCAAAGGTTCGAAGGGATGCAAGAAGGTGTAGGGAAAGCCTTCTGCTTCGAACTTAGCATCAGCCCGCGCCGTTTGATATCCGACTAGTACACAGCTGGAGCGTCAGGCTGAGTTACCTCATTAGACATCTCTGACACGCATCATAGACGTCATGGTTTATTTACAGAACCATAGTCAGGTACTTGCTGAGTTGCTAGATAAGATAACCAAATAAGCTGGTCTCCTCGATTCTTCTCCCGGGTAAATCGCGCCCCCCTTTGCAATACTACGTTGGCTTAGAAACCAATCAAAAGTGCTCCCGCGTTTTCCACCCCACATTTGAGCCTCAATAGCCGTACTTCGGGTAGCGATAAGATAGCTGGCGCGCTTCATTCTACCTTTTATCTCTGTAGGGGTAAGTCGTTTCGCAGCCTGTGTCAAACTCATCTAGTTGAAGCGCTGGCACGAAAAGGCCAACCGGGCGTCAAATGGTTGTTACAGTTTTAACTCACCTCTTGAGTCGAACAGTTCACAACGCGTTGTGAATTTATGTGTTACAAGACGGTCATGGCGACTGCGCGATAAGAGCTCAAAGGCAACTCGGCATCTCATCCAGCTTCACACTTGAGTTTGTTAGTCAACATAAAGTCTTCGGTCCGGCGGTATCAGCGCTCTCACATTTAAACATGCATCATTGAGGCTGTGAGCGCAGGAGGTAATAGATTGCTAGCGAGACAGTCGATGGCGAATGCACTTGCGTAGCGGTTCCCATTCTCATTCACGGCATAGGTACCTAGGTAGGCATGAGAAAGACGACCAGACTGGGGAGGGGATCTGAAGTTTTATTGTTGCTAAAGTGATTAGACTTCCACCCGGAAAAAACAAATCAGGTACTATACACCACAGTCTTCCCCCTCTACATTGTTTCCCATGTAGAGAAGTACACGTAACGAGCAACGACTGGCCATGCTTTCCCTGGCTTTTCCTTTTCTCCCGCTATAGAAAATATTTTTTTTGTCGTTTTCTCTCTATTTTTCCCTTTTAACTGCCCTTCGTTTGTTTCCGTTACTTTTCCCTTTTAGATGCCCTACTTTTGTTCTCGCTACTTTCCCCTCTTTTTTTCTTAATCTTTTGAGAACCGAAACCAGCCCGTATATTTTCGTTCACGTCCATCCGCCTGTCTTAGATTATGCTTGGACATGACAACAAGGTCCAACCGTGCGAGGGGCATGCCAAACCTTTGACATGCTCCGAACCCATCGGAGTGAAGCCGTGAATTAAAGCTATGCGGACAAGCTCGATCATATTTTCTTTCTTTTTTTTTCTTTTGCTTTTTTCTGTCTCTCCAGTCCTCAAACCCTGAGGCTGCGGCCCGTCGGCATTGAGATCACCTGAGGAGGGCTTACATGGCTGCAAAAAGCACGGCGACTCCGGCGACTCCGGCAATCAGGCCGCAGTTCGATCCAGCAATGCTGGCGCCGTTCTTCGGTACGTGATCCGCGGGGACGTTGGGGCGGTGGAAATCAGAGCCAGAATTTCCACGCGCGTGGACTAGAGTACGGATCGGACCATGACTCTCTGGAATAGCGCTGCCTTTGACTGGAAGAATATGGACTTCGGCAGTGTTGGTTGGTTGGTGAGCGGAGGCATGGATGTGGGTTCGAGAAGTGTGAGTTCGAGAAGAGTGGTGGGTTTTTGAAGCGTGGTGGTGGGTGCGAGAAGAAGAGTGAACTGGCACACGGAAGAAGGAAGAAGATCCGGGATGGGCAGTTGGGTGATGATCCCAGGAAGAAGACCATCCTGGCGGGGGAGTTGGGTAATGATACCAGGAGGACGAATGCCCCCAGGAGGAAGAATGCTTCCAGGAGGAAGACTCGGATGGCCAAGGCTCGCCTGGCCAATTCTGGCCACGGGTTGTAGTAGTAGTACTATGAGTAGTAGTAGTACTTGTTGTTGTTGCTGCTGATGTAGGGGGAGGGCAGGGGGGAGTAGTAGTAGTTGTTGTAGAGGTAGTGGGAGGAGGGCAAGGAGGCGTAGTAGTAGTAGTAGTGCTAGTGGTGGAAGGAGGAGGGCAGGGAGGAGTGGTAGTCGTAGTAGTAGTCGTAGTAGATGAAGAGGTAGTGGTGGTGGTGAAGGGTTGGGATGTGGTAGTACTAGTAGAAGTAGTGGTGGTGAAGGGTTGGGATGTGGTAGTACTAGTAGAAGTAGTGGTGGTGAAGGGTTGGGATGTGGTAGTACTAGTAGTACTAGCAGTAGTAGTAGTTGATAGATGGGTTGTGGTGGTACTGGTAGTGCTAGCAGTAGTAGTAGTTGATAGATGGGATGTGGTAGTACTAGTAGTAGTAGTAGTTGATAGATGGGTTGTGGTGGTAGTCGTGGTTGCGCCGTCTTGCGCCCAGGCATGGGCGCAGAAGCCAAGCAATAAGATGCTCTTGTCGACCTTCATATTGACAGTCGTACGTCACGATGTATGACTTCGAGACGAGGGTGCTTGGAATGAAGTGATGAGTAGTCAGCAGTTGGGTCAATAGGAGGGTATAGGAGGGAAGAAATCAGATCAAGCGCTCGGGAGGCGCAACTGGTTCATATAGATCAGAAGGATGGCTCGGCACTAAGCTGGAATGGATGGAATATCTTGTTATCGCAAGGACTCAAAGTCTATTGAGGATTAATATCTACTAATGTTTTCTCAAACCCAAAGACACGTCGGCGATGAACCCGAGTTGCATGCGTATTGACATAACATAACTCTCTTTACGGACCCATTAGGAGTACATTGGTTTAATTGAGACCAGTCTAAGGATCCCAAAACAGTATGTATGACTATACTTGCCGTAAAAAAGGTTTCAAATTTGCATGGAAGATTGGGATTGCAGATTGTAAGTGCGATGTAGCACTGCAAGGTCCCAGTCAAGGTTTAGGCTGGGATTTCTCTCTTCTGAATTGCAGTATTCCTATAGTCGTATGCTCAGTTCGGAACTTGACGCCCAGTCCGTGAAAGCGGATGGTATAATGCAAATATGACAACTGTTCCGCCCGATACCAATTAATATGCCCACGTGCCATTCCAACTACCTGGGTGGCCTGTATTTTTCAAACTTAAACGATTGTCAATCCTCAGGCACACCCGAGAATAGGCCAACTCTCATGCGGTGACTCTGGAGATCCGTTAGATGGTCTGCGTAATGCGTATCGGGTACAGTCATAGGAGCGGGGCGGGGAGTCACGCACGAAAGGTAACTTCGGTATTACTACTCCGAGGACAGCAAGAAAGTTAATTGTAAAGTATGCGAGGTCGTAATGAGTATAATGCGTGCTTAGGAGGAAGAGCACGATTGGTACGCTGAGTAGGAATTTCTTGGCTGGTGTATACTGCGCACCGTCGTCGATCTGCTCCCACATATTTAAGTTATCGTAGGCGCCACTATTGAAGTCAAATGGAACACCGCGGACCCAGTGAAACATGATATAAGAGCCAAACATATAAGATATGTTGGTCAGCGTCCACGACGTCTCCTGTGAGACGCCTGGGATAACGTCCCAAAGGATTTTAAGAGCCACTATCAAAACGATGTGGATCGTCCACGCCCCTATATTTCATATCGGAGCGTGTTAGTTCCTGGCTGGTACTCGTCAACTCCCCTGTCCCACGGCCCAGCACATACCTTTGGCGTTGACCCAGTTCGCATTGAGATTAGGCAGGGCAGACTGATCACTCAGCTGTTCTATCGGCTCCGGTGGTTCTTGGTAGATCTGGAGGATGCTACTAGATCTCCTCCTCCTACCCGTCTTCTGGTCACCCATGTCGCGAGCTTGGTAAGCAGCACCCCGTCGAGGAGGATTGGTACCGACGTCGTACGAGACGGTCCGGGGGATAAGAATCGGAGAAGACAGCTTGGCGGTATTGATGACGGCTGGCAAAGGACGTGGGGAAACAGAGTGGCGGCCGGATTGACAGACACGGGGTAGAGGAAAGTGTCGTTGTCGCCGCTTCGTGTCTATTTGTGTGTATCCGTATCTGGCGGAAGGCAAGGGCCCGACGCAAAAGCGCAATGCTAACGATGTTGCAGTAGATGACGGGTACGGAAGCGCATGGGTGGCCACCGAGTCCGTGGCCGTCGCAACGGGTGGCACGAGCAGGTTGGGAGCGCCGTCAGGAGGGCGGGACGAGGCTATAGTGGTGGTGTAGATGCTGATGTAATGGCGAGTGCTGTGGACGGGCACTGAGGTTTGTTTGAAGCCAGATTGGCTGCGGCCTGGTTTGGAAGGGAGCTGCCGGCCGGTGTCGTGGCCCCACCGTCCGTCTCACATGAGCCATCAGCTGGCAGATACTGTCGCTAGGTACCTAGCTGATTACTTGGTATTGAAGGTACTTATGTAAATGTACTGTGTAAGTAGGTGGCCCGGGCAGTAACCCGGGGTACAGTTACTTTAGGTGTAATGACATGTACCTACCTAAATAAGGTGGGTAGGCACTTGCATTACCGTATTAGACGGCCACGTCCGGTTTAGGCCATGCAAAGTTTTATCTCAGCCAATTGGAATTTACGGCACCGTACCTACCAAGGTACCTGCACGCCGGTTAGCAGAGCAGAGGCAGAGAGGTTAACGTCCGATATACACGTACATACCTACATACCTACCTACCCTTCTCAGTACTTGTGGTTTAGGTGCCTACATGCGCAAGTGTACGAGTTAACCTGACGGACCGCAATATCAAGCATTCTCACTGCCTTGAGTTCGCTTTCACATGGTCAGCTCATTAAGATCACAAACTCTGCTGCAATTTGCCCGCTTCCTCGGTCGGGGTAGATGTACATCGACTCTCTGCTGCAAGTACTAGGTCGCAACCGTGATACCGTCTCTGCTGTCCGCTTGATGTTGGATGTTTGATCCTTGATGGAACAGCCGTCCAGCCCTCCCAACGGAGCTCCTTCTGCTTCACCCAGGCCGGGAGGCACATCCAAAGAGAGTCCAGTTCCGCAGAAGCGCGCTCGAGACTATGGCGCAGAACTAAAAGGGCTGAGTCCGGCGGCGGACGAAGCTGGCCCTCGCGAGCAGCCATCCCCTGCCGTCAAAAGACGAAAACTGGGCTCCCACAGCGATGCCGATGGTAGCGACCTGGAAAGTCTTGACGATGGCGAGATAGTAGAGTCACCCTCAGATTCCCACATGGTCCCATTGCTTGCCACTGAAGTGCCCCGGGGCGCGAGTCCGGGGTCCCAACCATTGAAGACGTCAAGTGCCTCAGTTACGGTATCATCTGAACTTGGTGAAATAGCTACGTCCTCAGAGACAAAGCATGATCTGAATCCGATTCAGGATGTCCTCGGTGAAAATGACCTTGGAGGATCTCGAGAACAAGAGAATCAGTCTCCGGCAATCAGCCACCATCCACAGCCTGGTCTTCCCGGCTGGAACTCGGGGATCCAGTTAGGTACGCGAACATCGTTCGGAGCGAAGCCCGACGTCTCTTCTATTCCGACGACGTCCGCTTCTTTGATAACCGAGGAGGAAGACCAAGAACAACAAACTAGACAAGAAAAGAAGCGTGTTCGGTCACGCGATCCCGTATCCTCTTTTGAGGCAAGCAATGCAACGTGGAATTTCCCACTCAATGCCCCAGATGTCGTTGCGCCCGAAAATACGTCCGAGTCGGATGACTTCTGGGTTACACTTCGTAAGCCGCGCCTACTGTCGTTTTCCCCCTGTTTTAACTTCTTGTGGAAGAAAAATTCTCCCATTAAAGCAACGAAGGTGACTTGGGAGCATATAGAACTCTCGACCCCTGCGCATTATTCGCTTGAGAGAGTTATTACTGACGCTGGTGTACTACAATAGTGAAGAATTGGATTGTTCAATTAGTCCAAGCAAATGACGAAAAGGCGGGCCGCTTAACCTATAAAGTAGTACGTTCAGGATGGTCGCTGTACTTCACCAAAAGAATGGGTTTTCTCCAGGGCACCAAGAAACACATCACTGCTACTAGGCTTGTTGCCCAAAACTTCATGAGTTCACTGAACAAAGACACCATTGAAACCATGTTATCGGACGCACGACAGAGGCCTTTTACGAATCAACCGGAAGGGGATACCACTGTAACGGATTCATCACTTTCTAGCCACGACGACGAAGAGCTTCGCCTGCAACTGAGATACTTCCCAAATGCTGACGATCCATCTCAGCACTGTTTAATGTGCTCTGGGCTCGGACACACTATGCGGACTTGCCCAGAGCTTAGTTGTCGATTCTGCAATAATACAAGCCACAACTCCTTTGGTTGTCCAACGAGGCGAAGATGCGAAAAATGTCGTCAGAGTGGTCACAATATTAATACATGCCAAGAGAAGCTCACTTTGGCAGCCGATGAGTTCGGTGGTTGTGTATTCTGTGGTGCAGGCCATCAAGATACAGATTGTTTCGAAATATGGACGAGTTTCAGGCCCTCTGAGTCTAATACAAAAAAGGTGAAGAGTATACCGGCGTTCTGCTACGTGTGTGGTGGCGAAAACCACTACGGCTCCGAATGCTCACTTGCTAATAAGGGCAGCATGGCAACGGATCGTACATGGTCTAAAGCAACCCGCGACATCTATATCGACCCAGAATGCGAAGACACTGCAATCGCCTGGACGGATGTTGACCTTAGCCGGCTTCCGAGGAATGAATTTCACATTCCTGGGAGGGCGACAAAAAAAACTCATACCTATTTCGTATCAAGTGAGTCAGAGGAAGATCTTATCCATGCGCCCGTCAAACAGCCTCCACGCCGGGGTGAAATCAGATTCGCAAGTAACATAGGTACCGTAAATGGAAATCCAAGCGGACAGGCCGGTGGTCACAAAAGCTGGCAGCCACCTCTACCCACTGGCCCTCCTCCGCCCCTGGCCGATTACGATCAAAGATCACTACAATCGGCGCCTTCCGGAATATTGCCACCTCGACCTCAAGATGCTTCTGGTAGACAACCAGGACGTGGTCGAGGCGGGTATCGTGGCCGTGGCCGCGGCCGTGGCAGAGGGAAATAAGGCAGGTTTGGTGCGTTTTATATACATAAGGGAAAGTGCCGGCTTGATACAGGGTTGTAGGAGAACATTGTGTTTGCACACAAATCCCTTTACATAGTGGATACGTGAGATCAATCCAATCAGCAAGAATCAAAGCTGTTGTGGTCTTTGACAAGTCCAGGTGCGTAAGCGCTTTTTTGGCCTCGTCATAGAGTCTTCAGCACATGACATCTCCCTATTGCAGTAATGATTAATATGATAGCCTAAAGGTTCCATTATATCCCTATTGTTGAAGATGGATACATAACAACATTTCGTATGAGGCTCTGCAGGACAAGAACCCTAGTGGTAAAGGTCAGAACTATGAGTGCACAGCGCTAACGAGGCCATGATTTAGCCTGCGAGCGTAATTACGCTCACTGCAGTTATTGCGTTCGGCATATGAAATGCTAGATATGATTGTTTGTCTTAGGAAACTCTTTTGATTTACCTAAAGGTTTACTTCTACTATCGGATACGATGCTCCGTAATAAATAGGACAGGATGTACCTCTTCTCAACTCAGTTGACGCAGATAATGAGTCCATACCTAAGGTATGAACCATCCGGCCCGTGTGAAGCCTAATTTGAACACAGCGCCCGAAGAGATAGGGTTACTGAGAGACATAGACTACAAGAGAAGAAAGAGAAGAAAGAGAAGAAAAAACTTCTCCCTAAAGCGGGAAAGCGCAATGCAGCACTATCAGGTAGCGCCATCTATCTCTGTAGGTAGTACAGATTATATCTACATACCTAACAGGTATTGGTATACCTACCTACTGGCCTACCTACCTTAGACTTATGTAGAAGATTATAAGTACCTATCTCTCTGTGTACTAAGTTAGAGGCTTAGGAATATCATTGAAGGCAGGTACGAAGTAAAGTAGGTACACTTACGTCCACACAGGCCTGCAGCAGGCCAGGCGGAGGGGAAAATAATCGGTGCTATCATGATTTCGCCTATCATGGATGCGTCTCGACCTTCCCACTTTTCTCCCACAAAATATTTGATCTCAGCACTTCGATATCTCCCAAGTCCTTCTGTGCGGACATTTACACATACTACTTTTATATACATAGATACAATCATAAATACTCACACCACTTCTTCTTGCTTCCGACCCAGTGCGCGTCCGTTTGCCACGCTGTGCCAGGAAAGACTGCTAGCAGACGCCTCCATTGCCTGACAGTCGAAGTATGGCCGGCGCCGCAGACGAGGGGGTTACTAAAGCCCTCAGCCCGAGGGCTTCTTCCACATCCTCCGATGCCTACGATGCCACGGCACGCCAGGAGGGAGGTCTGCCCTCTCAGGCTCCCAGTTACGATGTCGAGCGTGTCGAGAAGATCTACAGGAAACTCGACCGGCGCATAATCCCCGGTATGCGCCCATGTCCTCAACCCTCCCCAGTCGCACCGCAGTCCGTCGTGAATCCCCCGCTGATAACTGACAGCCTTCTGGACTCTGTACTTCTTGTGCTCCGCCATCCGTTCTAACATCGGGCTGGCACAGACGATGAATGAAGATGTCGGCCACGATCTCGTTACTGTGCTGCACCTGTCGCCTAAGGATATCTCCACGGCCCTGGCTCTCTTTTATGTCTCCTACGTCATTTTTGACTTCCCCTCTAACCTCATCATGAGCAAGCTGAGTCCCCGTGCTTGGATGGCCCGCATAGTGTTCGCCGTTGGTGTGATCGGGGCCTCTTTCACTGCTGTGCGGGCTGCCTGGAGCTTGAAGTGAGTTTCTCCCGCGTTATCATCACCATGCCTACTTTATGGCCAACATAGAGGCGTTTTAGGTATGAAGGCATGAGGTACTAACGATTGAGGATGAAGGTTTCTTCGTTTTCTTCTTGGAGTCGTCATCGCGGGTATGTGGCCAGGCATGGCCTATTATTTGACCTTGTTTTACCCACCCTCGCGAACGGGTAAACGCATCGGTCAGTATTTTACGGCGGCCCAAGTGTCGGCAGCCGTGGTTGGGTTGGTATCTGCTGGGTTTCAACTCATTGACGGACGGGGCGGGCTTTACGGCTTTCAATGGATGTTCCTCATCTACGGCTTAGTAGCCATTGTCGTGGGCGTCGCTCTTCTCTGGTGGCTACCAGACCGACCACTCCCTCCCGGACAGCCCCGCGTCGGCACAGGCATCGCAAAATGGCTCCCTGCGACGCCGGAGGCCCTCACTGGCGAGGACGCGCTCATTCACTACGAAGACCTCAAGCGTGTCTACCACCCGCGGCCTTGGACACTCAGAGACCTAATGAATATCCTGATTGATTGGCGCTTGTGGCCCCTCACGTTAATGTATTTTGGTGTTGTTGGTGTCGGTATTGGAACCCAGCTTTACGGAACAGTCATCATTAAAGGGATCAATCCCAAGTTTACCGGGGTACAACTCAGCTTGTTGTTTGCACCCATATGGATCGTAAGTCGGAGTCTGGTCTGCGCTCCTCTGTGCTATTTCTAATGTCATATCCTAGATGGATTTGATTGCTATCCTCCTTGTGACACCCATTTCTGATCGCTTCCATCGCCTACGCCCGTTCTTCTTTTCCGCCGCTGCTAGCATCCAGATCGCAGGGCTGCTGACAGTCACATTCGCTCCGACGTCAAACCCATGGGCACGCTACGGTGGCCTTCTACTTATCGGCTTCGGGCTTGGCCCCACGGTGCCTATTTGTATGACCTGGACAAACGAGATATTCCAACGCCGACACGGTGAGGTTGGTGTAGCTGCTGCCTCTGCACTTGTTTCCGGCCTCGGTAATTTGGGTAGCATCACCACCACGTACGCCCTATACACAGGTTGGCCTTCAGATGCCGCGCCAGGGCCACATCAATACCGAAACAGTAACCTAGTCATGATCGCCATCCTCGCCGTCAGCATCGTGAGCAGTTTCGTCATGTTTACTGCTCTCAAGGTTGTGGGCAACAAACCGGACAACAAACTCAGTAACAGCGGAGATTCGAACGACGATGGGTCTGATTCGTTCCAGGATGGTGCAGCGCGCCGCGAAATCGAGCAGCGTGGTTTTGGCCGTACATGGTGGAGCAAGAGGTCCTAAACCTCTCCTTATGCTCCCATCCCGTGGCCTTCAACTACAACCTCGCAATCTTCTCATCAAGATTCATTGATCAATTCTATGTTGTCGGGCAATTCAACCTGTCGACGGCGCTGGTCTTTCTATTGCTTGTGCAGCTTCATTTTCATCTTTTACTTCCAAACTCTGCTTAAACGACCCTTCTACGTGTATCACAAGGGGTTGAGACTTGACGGCGAAAGTGCTACTACGCCATCGCTAGAGTCAACGTCCGTGGACCAGAGCAGGAATGAGCGAACGTGACAATGCCCCTGCGCTATCGCCAGTACTTTATTCCAAACTCCGGTTCCGGTTCACTTCCTGCTTCCCATCTTTTTCAACTATGTTTTTTGGAGTTACTTTGGCGTTGCGATATGATACCCCATCAGTTGTTTGAATACGCTGTCTATTCGAGAATTCTCTGTTGCAAAGGAGGAAGCCTCTCTCGACCGGCGAAAGTGCCGTTGCGCCATCGCCTGGGACGGCGTGTTGCAGCCGAGACGGGACCGGCGACAATGCCTTTTGCGCTATCGTCTGGGAGCTCGTCTCGTGGGCGTTCACACACGTTTCCATCGAGAAACCCTCAATCATTAATCAAGTGTCGAGATTACCACGTATCGATAGCAGGCCTAGAGAAGACGGTTTGGTGAGGATGACTGATTATCGCCCTCATTCATGGCCGTACATTCGTTCATTCTCTGAATACAAACTTAGTCTCGCCACAAATTCCCAGGTCATTATGGTCCCCGGTGTTAATGCATGACCGATCCGCCCAGGAAACGCCAAAACATCGCGATGTCTCTCCGCCCATGTAACACAAGTAAGCCATCTCCCGGTATTAATCTCATCTTGGTGACATGATAGAAATGATGACTCCCTTCCATGCGCGTCCAGTCTCCTCTATATGCCGGCTTTCTGTTTGCTATTCAGCAAATGGTTTGTCCTTTATCATGAAATATTCTGGGCCCACTCGTTCTAGAAACTGAAACTCTCTGGGTTTGGTGAACATGGCCTCTGTAATGGCAAAATATTCCTTGTAATAATCCTTGGTGACTTGGTTCTAAGTCGCGAACATGGCACTGTCAGTAGCCGACAACATTACGAGGAATGGTAGAAGGTTTCTACCCACCTCAAGGAACCACTCTGGCGACTTCGACCTAAGCACTAGTTAATATGTAGCTCTCCCTTTTTTTTTCTTTTCCTTTCACGACGCATGCCACTAGGGAAACTGACCAGTTCTCAACCCAACTAAGTTTTCCCGGCTCTTGTGGACTTTGGTACATCTCGAAAAAGAGGCATTCAGGTTCGGCCACGACCTTGCTAAATACAGGTTTAAATGCGGCCAAGAAACGATCCACATTCTCGGGAGCAATATACACTGTGACGTGTAAACTCCATCCAGTGGCGAGGGGCATCTTGCGTGGTAGGGGAGGACTGGTTATAGAGCTGGTGGTTGTCAAGGTATCTGTCGATGGGGGTGCCGCAGCAGGAATTACTGGCTGTTGTGAAGACTGCAACATCTTATAACTTGGCTACTTGCTGGTGCTGGCTGTGATTTATATACAAAGTGTATATAGCATGCAAGTCTAGTAAAGTCGAGGATGTCGGTATAAGTCGTGGTTTGGTATACCTCAAGGGCAGCGTGTGAAGATACCAGGCAGTGCGAATAGGCTAACTATCGAGAGTGAAAGATACCGGGTCCACGTAATGTGGATTTCAATGGTGCGGGAAAGGTCTCAAAGCAAAACACCAAGGGCCGGGTCTAAATAGTATTAATAGACAATGAGGAGGCTCTTGACGAGGCATCTCCTGATACCCGGCTTGGAGGGCCAAAGTACATGGACGACCGTTTCCAGTGGGCGGACCCGGAACAGTGGATTGTGCTAGGCCCAAGCAGGACTAACAGCCTGGCGCGGCAGGGGGCGGGGGGGGGGGGGCAGCACGCCGACGGGGCGGCCAGCAGCCCTAAAGTCAGGTAGAGAGAGCGAACAAAGTCCCGTGCTCTGGGTTCCTTTGTCTGTGTACCTGTACACCTCTCTGCTGGCTGATGACGGATGCGAGATGCGAGATGCAAGGGACTATTTCAGGGCTTTACAGAAGCGAGACGCAATTTTGATTGGCCGGCGGGCACTCTAGCCACCAATGAGGGCGCACTCGAACAGCGACCACGGCTCCCATTCCCCCATCCCCTCATTCCGACCTGCCAATTCGAAGCCATGCTGTTCGCCAACCCTGCCGTCGCCTATCTGCCACCTATCTGGATGGGCTGCTCACACCACTTGCGGTAACACGCTGGCGAGCACAAGAATCCCCGTGCTGCGTGCTGTATGCGGAGCATGCAAAGTGCCGCTGTCCCCATCACCCCACCATGAAACCATCAAAAACCGTTATGAGAGGATGGCTTTTGTCCGCTCGCCTACACTTACACGAACCAACGGACCAGCCGTAGTACATACATACTACATACCACATCAACCTCCCTTGCATAGACTACATACAGATATGCACACACATACATACACATCCATACACATCCACGGTCAATAGCGCAGAAAGCTTGGAGGAGCTCCATAACACTCACCTCTCCACTGCCCCCTCGCAGGGAAAATTAGCCACGCGATGCATCGTCCACATACTGTGGGTAAGGTAGTGTATTAAGGTATGCATGTTGAGTACTGTATTGATAAGCTTTAGTGTTGTGCAAATGGCAGGTATACGATATTCTAGACTCGAGACACTACCTAGACACTATCTGCACACTAGATACTGGACTGCACAAACGCCCAACGCAGAAGTGAGGTGATCGTGTCGAAATCCGTCTAGTGTCTATTCGACACCAGGCCAGGAGGATTGGCACCAGCAGCAGACCATGACGAGACATCGATCGACTTTTTTTCAGCTTCAAGTCTCGGCACCTGCGGCATATTTGCGGCACTTGAGAGTGCTAC
Source organism: Xylaria venustula (assembly GCA_022578775.1). Taxonomy (NCBI): domain Eukaryota; kingdom Fungi; phylum Ascomycota; class Sordariomycetes; order Xylariales; family Xylariaceae; genus Xylaria; species Xylaria venustula. Next base: position 408,710 of record MU389364.1, on the reverse strand, counting down.
GCCACCGTCAAGAGACTACCTATACTACACTACATTGCAGGACGGGCCAATCTCGAAAGATCAAACCCATGGAGTGAGAAAAGGGTAAGCCGGCGAGCACGGGTACCTGTCCGTCGGTTAGGTAGCCTTTCGGTAGTCGAAGCAGCGGTCACGGCATGTCTCTACATTGCCAAAGCCACATCCAGCAATGAGCGTCATCACCTTAATCCTTCTCCTTTAGCGGGGGAAAAAAGTCCTCAATTCTCACCAAGGTCTGGCCATGGGCCGAGCTGATTATTTAGCAGAAGTTAGGCCCACCGCCTTTTCCAAGCGTACAGTATCTCTCTCCTGAAGCCTCGACCTGAAAAGACTAGCGGATGGCTTGGGCTGGCGACAGGATCTCCCACTCAGAAGAAGGGAAAAAAACCTGGTTCTGAATCCCCAGACCCTGCAACTGCAAACCAGATACTTACCTGCTGTAACGGTGCCTTTCCAGATGCAGGAGGAGCCGGACATGTGCCGCAATCCAGTGTAGTAAATGTGCCACCCGAGCCAGCGAACGCCACGCATCGTTGCGCTACCTACATTACACTAACCTTAGACCCCGCGCATCGTCAAAGGGACAGCACGTATCGATTCGGAAAGACAGAACAAGTTTGGCGAGCTTCGACCAGAGTGCAACCCATCACCACGTCTGTTTCTGTCGGCCTTGCATGGCAACAAAAATCCTACCATTCTCGCATCCACAGCTTCCTCGTTGCATCGAAATGATCAGCTGAGAAAATTGGTGTATGTCTTTGAATATGACGTTGAGTCTGACCCTCGGCTCTTCCCTCTCACGTGGTTGTCTCAGTACGTATACTATGTAAGTCAATTTATACTACAAAGGTACTTAAGGTAGATCGGTAGGTAATATACGTATGTCAGCTTAGTCCGATGAGCGGAACTCCCAGTGACATCTTATCGAATGTAGACGGACAAACACACAAACCTCCTTTGTACCCCCAAACTGTGTGGTAATTCTCTGCCAGTGGCCGGCTTTGACTCTTACGCAGCTCTTACGCGACGGTGCGTCGCCGCCATGACCATTTTACTAACTCATCCATGGGGGCTCAAAAAAGGGAATCAGGGACTTTTCTTCTAGTGTAGTTTAGCCTCAACGTGTACACTACTTAGTAAGGCAATTTGATGGATTAGGTCAAGGGCTCCCTGGGTCCGCACTTTGCATATCTAGTGTATATGGACTATCTAAACCCTGAAGGAATAAAACCCTCTCTGACATTGCGGGTCTTCCTCCTGACCTCACGATCCGTCTCTATCCGTATTAGTAGGTTTTGCTATTTGGTTTGCGTTATATCCAATAGCCACGTTAGATAGCTGCAGCTGGGTCGTGTTCACAAAGCATTAAGAAGTTCGAGACATCTAAAGACATTATTGCCGTAGGCAGTCAACCTAGCAAGGGCTGGGAATAAGGTAAGTGAGTTTTTACAAAACTGCCTGGAGACCATCACTTTTCCATCCACAGTCATACGATTTTAGAATGGTGAATTTTGCAGAATTGTTTTAGTTAAGCTTCCATTGAAGACATTCCAGGGAGATTCATGCTCAGGCTTCCCGTGAAGCACCCATGATACATATCGAGATTGACTAAGCTCAAGCGTTTCCCTTAATTCACAGACTCATCGTGATACTAATAATCCAACATACTTATTACCAGGCCGTCCTAACCAAATGTATGATTAGATATGAAGTCTTGTTGTTGCACGAAAGGCTCGAGTCCAGTCATGTTCTGTTTGCTGGCCGTGCAGACGCGTATTCTCTCGATCCAGGAGTCGTATCGTAACACTATGCAAAGGTCTTTTTTGGCTCTCGCTTCATACACGCACCGTTCTAAAGCCGTTTAAAATCTATATAACATTCTGCAAAGAGCTTTATTGCTACCAACCAAATCGTGCATGGCGTTTACGGCCGCGGATGCAGGCAATAGATCAACCCCTGAGGGCTTTCTTGAGGTACCGCAATATTCAACGGTGGGAATATCCAGATATTTTGCCAACTTGCCACCAACAGCTCATCCAGTTGAGGCCAACCGGCCGAGCCGAGATCTCCGTCCGTTTCCATAGTCAAAGAGTAACGATCAGCAGACACATTTGTCACAAGCAAAGTGGTGTACTCTCTATGTATGGCTTAGGGACGGTCATCAAGGGAGTCTAAAACCCTTGCGTAACACCAAGGTTTATAGCCCTTACTTCTAGCTCACTGCTTTTTACCCAGTTTCTCCAATTGCTTCACTGACTGGGGCCCAGCTAGAAGCAGCAAGGTGCTCAATCAAATTGTGAGTACTCGGAGCCAAGATCCACTGGCATATGCCACTTCCCTTACCATTCATGCTCCGTGTGGGAACAACATGTTGGATCAAGTGACTCTACTCTAAGGTTGTAGAATGTGGCCTCGTGGCACCCCATAGGCCAGGATATGATGTGCTCACAGACTCCTCTGGCAGTAATGACTATTAATTAATATATTTCGAGGTAGGTGCTGGCATGGTCATAATAATCGAACAATAGAATATAATCAGTCTTATAGATCGACAGAATAGTACTCAACAGGAAGTCTGGAGAAGTTCTCGCTCTCGTAAGTAATTTTAGAAAAGTAGTTCTTTTCCTCGTAGTAGGAGACCCAATTATGTAGTCAGATGATATAAGACAGTTGTGAGATCAGTGACTACTCTCTAATAATTTATCGACTGATACGCTTTATGTTGAGCGTGAATTTGCAGTATATCTAGGATTTGTCGATGTGCAATCAGATACATCCCATCGTCGCCCAGACACAGACTATGAAAGTATCAGACAGCCGTGATGACTTCCTCCATAGCAGGTCGAGGATATTCCCCATACGACACAGGAGAGCGGACGGGGCTTCCAGTTTTTCAACGGGTATGGTCGTGCGTGACGAATTATAACACTATCAAGAATTATAGTGTTATTAAACCTTGGTTGCGGGTCTGCTTTTGTATAGAAGACGCACGTCGACTCTGGGCCGGCCACTTATTCAAATACATATGACAATCACACGGCCTTGTTCATATTCTTTAGGCTCTCAAGCTAAAATAGCTGTATACCATTCCAGTAATAATTCTTGCTATGTCTCAAATTACGTACCTGTACTTCAAGATGAAGCCCCAGCTACGAGTGAGGTGGTCTATAACTGCCGGAATAAGTAGATCTTTTCCTAGCCTAGACTTAGCTTTATCTTATTCCCGTGGTCCAAATGCGTTCCACGACTAATTTGCTCTGTGTGAATGCAGAAATGAAACCGACAAAAACTAGTTGGACGTCTTGAGGAATTGCATCCCAGATGCGCTATCAACCACGTTTATCAACAAGGTTTCCACCCCACCCCTCGTCAAAAAGAACTTCACTTCCACTCTCGGTCTACGTCTAAGCTATTTGTGGACTCGATGCTCCATGGGGGCACGGAGCGTGAGGGGCGGCGGGACTATAATCACTACAGGGGCTGGGGTCGATCACGGGTGGTTCAGGGTGAGGTTTCAACGGTTGCTGTTGGCAAAGTGCATATGCACATCACGCGACTGGTCAGGAGGGTATTGGAGGTGTCTGAGCAGAATGATACCTCAAATTGCGGAGCCGGAAAATAGCAGACATCATAATAGCTATTGAAAATTATCATACGACCTTCCATCTATTCCTTATTCAAGCCTGTGTTCTTGATAACGAGCTCTCCCTCCCCTCGAGCGGAAGCAGCCTCCCTGGAGCTAGGTAGGCAAGATGACCCGTTATTTTATTATATATCATGATAACTTGGGATCGAGCTACGAGGTCCAAGAGCATGGTCTCAAGATTCAAAATGGATTCGAAATAAACTAGTTCTCAAGCTGTTTGTCCCCTCCATCGCGCCTATCCTCATTATAGCATTACATTCATCATGCTCTAAACATCTATCTGCCTCACACCTCCGCTCTGATAGAATCCAGCCAAGTGAGTGAAATCATGATTCATAAGCCTAGTAGTCCGCGTAGTCCGCCTTAGAACCCCTAAACATGCCCGGCGAAAGAAGATCTAATAACATCATCTGCATAACTCATCGGAGCAAGATCCAAACGTTTACCCTCAACGCCTCGGTCCGTTGATAACCCTATTCTCCACCAACCCTGCCAGCGCGCTCTCGACTACATGTCTCTTGTCCTTATGACTACTGGCCCCTCCTAACGCTGAATCCGTGGCGGCCGCCCCGATCGCAGCCGTAGCGACACGCACGGCCCTATCAGAATCATGTCGCGACCGCCAAGCTTCGACAACACCCGCAGCCACCGCGGCGCCCGCTGCTTCCTTCAAGTTTGGGCCGCCATGCGAGCTCGACGATCGTTTATGATGATGGCCGCGTCGCTCATCGCGATGCCGTTCCGAGTGCGCAGAACGATGTCTTCCTGACCTCGGACTCGGGTCGTCGTAGTATCCGTCATCTTGTGGGTAATAGCCATCATAGCGACTGCGTCGAGGCGGCCCCTCGTCGTAGTAATCGTAGGCGCGGGTGTTGTGGTGTCGCTGGCGATGTCCGCTGTGGCTATTACTGGAATGAGATGGTTTCAGTTCTCTCATGGCCTCCCGGACTCGTCCGCTCTCGACTGCGTCGAGGAAGTTGTCTGCCCGTGAGCGCGAGCGGTCGTAACCACGGCTTCGTGACGACATGGTATGTATTATGTTTAAGGTTTCTTTCCTTCTTCTATGGAGGGTGAGCGTGGGGTCGGGTGATGATACAATAAAATTAGAGTACTGAGTCAAAACTATAGTGTGAGTTTATGATTGAAATTGGCAATCCTGTGATGAAAACGTATCTTGAGAATGAAGCCGAAAATCTAGACCCGAGATATACATCTACTACACCTTGTTTATATATATGACTTCATCGTCGATGAGGCAATGCTGACCACCCATTCGAGACATGACGCCAAGGCTAAGCCCACAGGGCAGCGGAACAAGTTCTTCGTTTGTCGTCATCATATTGCATAGTCCAGTGGAAGATAACAGGCAGCAGCACACTATGTAAATTATCAGTTACGTGTAGGGATTCCATTCCAATGGAGACTCGCGTGAGGCTGGATGAAAGAGTTTCGATGGAAACCAGTCATGATTATATCATCTTCCGCAGAAGGCGCTGATGTGCGGTTGCAGATGATACACAAAGCCCCAGAAGAGGCGAAAATCATACCGCTGACCAATCGCCGTCTAGGGCTGTGACAGCATCACGCTCACTGGGCAGGTTTGGTGGTATGGGAGGTGGAGAACGCCAATGCAGAGCCGTTTCTTTACGTGCATCCACTAGTTTCCCCGAATGTACATTGATCGCCGCACACAAGATCCAATGGAAGCTGTGATCTTGTCTTGCGCAGTCTTTCCCAGATCTTATCACAGCGGCCAGATCTACAACATATCAGTCTCGCTTCACAAAGACAATGCAAAATCTCAATAACAACTCTACACGCTGTTCTGCATGCAATCTCCTCGAAAACATTTAGTTCGGCAATTACACCAAGTTTAACACTTTTCGCTGCTATAAACCCTCTGACATGGCTTGACTTGGTGGTGTGTTATGCAATGAGGACCATGAGTAATATCTGTGAGATTACGCAAAGAATCTAGAACTATGCACTGATGGGCTCTGTCGACAATGAGGATAGTGACTCTCTCTTTGTCCTGCTCCCCATCACAAAGGACTATCTAGGTCTTTCATGGCTATTGTTTAAGTAGCTGAAGCGTAGTGTCACCGACAATGAAAGCATTCAGCAAGGGTATCCTTGGAGGAACTTAAATATAATAAACCGGAATGCTTCCCCCAGCCTGACTGAAAAGATGAGGAAAGCGGTGATAAACGTATTTTATTACTTCTGCAGAGCGATGGTCTTATTGAGAAGCTACTGAGGATTGGGGGGGTCGCTATGTGCGTTGGCTTCAATCAATTAGTACCATTTTTGCTCTTAGGCATTAAGATATGGGGCTGATAAGTGACGATACATTGTTCAAGTTGTGTGATATGTTCTTACACCAGCCGTTCAAGTAAAGTATCGTAAACTATAATCGTCGATCCTAACTTCGATTTAAAGGCTACCCACAACCATATAAGAGCAATTCAAAACAACAACAATATCAATCAATCTTCCAATGGCAATTGCGCTATTATTGAACCTACTAAGGCTCTTCATGGTCCTTTATTTACAACAAAGGGTGAAAGGGGGAATCAGACGGTTTTTTCATTCAGTGTATAGATAGATATCTTGTTATTGTTGTTTCTTTCAACGACAATTTCTAGTAAACATGAAGCTTATAAACAAAACTCTCTCCTCCTCCAAAACAATGGTCTTATAGCAGCTGAACAACGCAATTGTTATGATACAGCCTTCCCTGTTTTCTCATTTATTCAACTATAAATGCAAATAGTAAAATGTATGTGACAGGTTCACTACCAAGCTCAGCAGCAGTGACTGATCACCAACCGAGATCCCCAGTACGCTTAATAACACGTCAACTACTTAATCACGTTCATAATGTGTCGACTGTACCGCGAAACTTGCAGTCAATGTGGTCAAAGTGGCTCCCTCAAGGTTTCTTCACGATGTGATATTGGCGAAGGTATCAGTTGCCCAAATAGTTCGAAGTCAGATGCCCGGGCTGAGCAAATCCCAAAATGCAGTAGTTGTCACCGAAAAGAAGAGCAGGCCCAGCGACTATGCGACCGTGATGCTTCTTCTATGAGTGATACCCAGGTTTCTCTTGCTGCAATTCGTGCAGCTCGGAAGCATTAGTTGTTGCTAACATTATCAGGGGAGAGGGCGTGTTCAGGCTCAATTTTGCTTGGCAACGTACTGGCCACTCAAATGCGGCCTTGTCCCGAATTGATTCAGTAAGTTGCAAGTTGTAGAGCAGCCCAACAACTCGCTCGCAGATCGTCTAGAGTCATCTGAACTGAAAATTCGCGTGAAATCTCTTGCTCGCTTGCATAAGTCAAGTTTCCGGTCCCCAAGTGTCGAACTCCATGCCATGCAGCTGTCCGCTAAAACACGACATGAGAAAAAGAAAACCAAGAGAATGAAAAGTTGTGAAACTTACTGGAAACTTGGTCTTGAAAATCAGTTTGCCTGTTTCTCGAGAACAATCTACCATTGTTGTTACTAACACATAGTTCCCTTCATGTGATCATTTTATTGCTATTTTTGTTGTTTTAGTTGTTCATAGTTCTAGTTGTTTTGTTTACTTTAAACACAATGACAATAAAACATAATTTGACCGTACTGCTTTTGAAAATCCAATTTTTGTAACTTTGGCGTGACTTTGAACCCATATGAGGTCTAATATGCAATTGATATTACTGATCAAGTAGCAAGCTACATTATGCTATTGTTCATCTAGCAAGGCTAACAGACACGATATGTAAACCCATGAAAGTGGTGCTGCATTGGATTATAATACTGGACAATCACTTGACACTTAACTTTTTCTCTTTCGGGCTAACTTTATCAACACATATTCTGGGTCTGTTCTAGGTACCATACTATATCACTAACTCCTACCAGCCTATTGAGCTTGCTGTGGGGAACCGAAATACTGAGTATGACGCTTCGTGAGCACTTTCTATATTGTATCTTGGGCAGCTATAGTATTTCCAACTACTAGTATAAAGCGGCCTTCAACTTCTGTGGGGCATGGCTATGAATTTTGTAACTCCTGTAGTGAAAGGGATGTATCTCGATCTAAATACCAACTAAGCTACCTCATTTATAACCATATTACAACACGAAAGCACTACAAGAATTTTTCCATATCCCTTGAATTCACGCAGTTTAGTGAAATGTCTATGGTACTGGAATGCCGAAGCAATTTCAATATTTACTTCAACAGCTTGTTTCTAACTCTCACCTGTCTAGACCCAATTATTCGTGGAATTACCAAAACCTCCCCACCAACTGGACTGAGAGATAAACAGAGGGGGGGCCGAGCATGAAGAGTACAATGGCAAACAAGAAACGAGACTTACTGTAAAATAAGCAAGGGGATGATGACAAAGAAAGTGACGTATCTCAAAAACGCATGCGTACACCCGACCGGTCATTATCCCAGAACGAAATGTCTACAGTTACATCGGCCCCTTTGTTTTCTTTCTGTGGTCAACCGTATTTATCTACTGGTAGGGAATTGCGCGGCGGAATTGCGTATGATTGCGCTCCGGGGATGGATATGTGCTGTTGCCGGCGCCAAATTCGTTCACGCGTCGGTCCGCTTTGGTTTTATTGGGCGCGTGGATTCGGCCCCCTTGTTCCTGGAATGCAAGCAGCAGTAAGGGCAAGATGAAATAACCACGCTTTTGCTTATCAGCTCGTATACATGTGAGATTGATTGATGCTACATTTGGAGAACGGAGAAGTTGTTTGTATGGTAGGAAAGGGATGGTCACCAAAGGGATCGAATGTTAGGTGCCTTTGCGCCACAAAAACAATCATACCATATTTCGCTGATTGGGTAGTTAATACTATCCTACTCCCTATGGGTAATTCCGCTACACCGGCTCTTGATTAACAGCTGGGGTTGTGGGACACTTGAGAGAGCAACAAGTTTCCTCGATTTCAAACAGACTGTAGCTGTGAGGGATGAGTTTGGGGATTGACAATCTCTTCAGGCGCACTCAGATAATCATGTGGCTTCGATTTCAGGGGCCAGGACGTTTCCGTCGTACGTTGACCACCCGGCCCTATTATAAGGCTTGATTTAACCCTTCCATTAGTTTATGGTAGCGGTGGCAGTAATAGCCGGTTGGATGATTGATTGCTGGCACGAGAACGCGTGGGTGCGGGTTGGTAGAGGCCAGGTGTGGCGAGAACTTCACCGTTTGTGTTCAACTCTGAAACTAGAACTCGTGGTAGCTAGAAATATCATAAATTTTAATTGCTTGCATATTGTTAGGTTGGGGGTTGTACTACATATTGCAATCCGCGAGAGCGGGCGTACTGTCTACTACACGCCCGGTGCCACAACCTAGGATGGCATGAACGTGTTGTCACGGGCACTTGCGTTAACCTCAAGGCAATAATGGAACGTCACTTACCTACCGGAATGCGACATGTGACAAGTCCGTAATTGTAACCAGACAAATACCTAGTGGCAGCGTGTTGCAGTTACCTACTAAGTAGACTTTCAAGTACTTGAAAGGGATGTTCCTACAGCCCGAAGTTCAAAACCCATATGAACATGCTTTGGAAATATTGAAAATAGAGTTTCATAGTGAGAATTGATTGTCATATAGATTGCGAGCTGAGGCAACTATATGTGGAGGATCATATACTTGGATCATGAAAGATGCTTTTGTTGCCGCGTGTGTGAAACTAAACCCGAGAACCGGCTGAAGCGAAGCTCGAATATGGATTCCTGCGCAATTCATATATACCGGGCGATATTAACAGAGTAGCCCTTTCGCGCCGCTTCGTCTTTGATTTCCACTTTGCTAGAGTAGGAGGCTGACGGGGGTATTTAAATACTGACAGCTGAAGTAAGTAGCTGGTGGGTGATTTATCGAGGTAATTGACTGCGAATGCTTGCGCTCCACAGCACAGTAAACATACAGATCTTGGGTATGACAAGCCGAGCTCACTTGGAGTTGCTCTTCGATATCCTGGAGATGTTGAAGGTATCGGAAATGTTAACCGTAGGACCTCCGACAATGTTGCATGAGGGAGCGTTCGCTTATTTGCAACAATGCTATTAACGCAGACCACGCACGTTGAAGATCATACCAACGGCAACTTTGCCTGCTTGTTGATCGTTGGAGGGGTTTGATATCCAGCTTGGCTACCTGGTACCTACCGGTACGTCTTACGCTCACTCAAGGTACCTACTAGGTAAGCTGGACAGCCAAGTCGCAGTGAGGTGAAGGCCATGACTAGGTATCACTTTCGGTGCTTATACTGCAACACTGCAATACTGAATACTGCAATACTGCAAGCTATGCAGACTGTTGAACGTCAGATCCGAAGAACCCCAGCCTTTCAGCTTCCCAGGATAATTGCGGATTCTAATTAAAAAACAACCCTGCGTGCATAGCCGACGGCACTGGTCGTAGGTGGGCGTTGCGTCGTCACGCGCAATCCGTCGACGGCTGCGTGCGGCAGATTCTCGAGTCGCACACCCAAAAGCAATGGCCTAAACGCCGGTATTAGTGTTCTGGCTGCAGCGTGATAGGCCCGTCAAAGATGAGCCTGTTTGTGCCTTGGCGGGTTGGGCTTCGACGTGGTCAGACAGTCAAACATGGACGTATATATGCAGGCACCGGACCATGGAGTAGAGGAGTAGATGGTGTGCGGCTTTGCAACTGCTTGTCGAGTGCTAGGTAATTGATTGAGGTGCAGCATTCTGGAACCTGAAGCCCAGCTCGCCAGGTAATCATGTATCGGGTTCGGAAACTAAACCGAGATCGACGCCAGGGACGGACGAGACCCGCAGATCTAGATACCTATTTATGTTCTGCTTATGTCAAAGGCGCACGCACTGTAGTTACAGGTATAATTAATTTGATCGTGATGTGGAATCCGCTCTCGAAAAGGATCGATAATATACCACTATACGTGTAAGGTGTAAGGCATCCCGAGGTATTGGCACTGGTCATGCTCGGGTTCAGCTCGGGTTGTCGTCATCTTACTGTACGATAGGCGGGTGTTGCCATTGATACTGTTACTTAGTGTACATATGTAGATGCGTGAGATCCTTCGGACGATTTGAGATAAATGCTTATACCCAACACAGACAAAGAAAACCTACCCTATACATATAAAGTAGTAGCTCAGTGTTGACAGAATCTGGATCTCAGAATGATAACTTAACCATCTTTCTTAGCCCGGTGGCTGGGCTGTGGTCGAGTGGGTAGCCGATGATAGCCTTCGCAACAGAAAACTAGCATGTTAACGGTGTTGTCGACTTTACTTGGCCAGAGGCCTCTTTCTTCACCTTTGTGCTTAGTGCAGGTACTATCGCGTACTATTGATCGTATCCAGTGACTCGTGACCGTTGGTGATTTAGGGCGAATTGGTTGCGGATGGGATATTTCGATCCGAAAGGACAATATCCATCACCGCCAATGGCCGATTTAGAGAGCCCGATAGTACAGTGATGATCTCAAACCGGACCCGACAGGGTCCGGTCTAAATACTAGTATGAGAGAGATCGCCCGGTGCGAGGGAGTGATTGGGAGAAGCAGTCGAGCAGTATAGGTACTATTGCGCTCGCTAGCATAGGCCATGTACACTACCTATTGCTATTGCTGTTAGCGTTCGTAAAACGAGCAGTGTAGAAGGAAGAAGCTCTAAAAAAGCTCATTACTGTAGCGTAGGTATGTACTATCGTGGCAGTGCGACAGCAATCCGGCGAGGTCGCAGTAGGTCCAGATATAGCACAGTTAAGTACCGTATCTCGAAAGGATCTCCTATAATTATATGTAGTTATCATATGTAGTACGGTAGGTATCATTTTGCATGGTAGGATTCTGAGTGCATGCCGATCAGTAGCACTGACTCCTTGACGTGGCCCAAGTTTCTTTTATTATATCTTTACATGACGCGGAGTCAGCTTAGGGTTGCAGCTACAGCTACACTACATGATCCTTTAAAAAGTACCTACTTCAGTACACTCACTACCTACAATCGCAGCTATCTGGGTATTTCACCATGTGCATACACTAAGGTGTCTGGGATGCGCTACAAACACTTAATCGTATTCAGGTTGTAGATATGTACTATGTGGGTATTCTTTCGCAATGATTACACCGTAGTACTCGCCAACTACCTAATATACCTGCACTTAAAGTATAAAAGAATACTTATACTCAGGTTATTATCAAAACCTGTAAACTGAATTATCAAACAGATGCCTACCTATATACCTACTGATAGATATACCTACATCTTAGGTAGGTAGGTAGTGCATACAGTAAGTGGCGGCATTAACAATCTTACCCCTTGTCTTTGATCAAAGCTCTGTGTTGTTCGAAAACAAGTTTGCCCTGGTCTGCAATCCTATCTCACCTTCTAATGCTACGATGCAATGCTACCTTAGGTAACGGCGCAATAATATGCCAACACCACAACACCCCCCAACCTACTCTTGATTTTGAAACATTTTGACATGGGTTTAATAGTGTACTACCGGTAGGTAGGTCTAGGATATGACCCCACATAAAACAGCATCTGTTCAGCTTGTGTATAATCCTATATCTATCTGTGTACACTAAAAATCGTAGTAGTTTGAAACAAGTGTGCTAGGTAGAGGTTAGTATACATTTGTCCAAGACTTCCTCCACTCACATGGCATCCGAGCGTAAAGAGTCGAGTCTAGACTCGTGCGCACAAACACTTTGATCAAGTCTCCGGAGCAATTTCCGTCCCTGCCTCGGTCGACAGGAGGTCGATTTTCTATAACAAAGTTATACATAGGTAATGGGTGTTAGTGTGTTGTGGCTACCTTAGTGTCTTAAGTGACACTTGAGCGTTACTGAACGTGTAAGTACTAACTACAACACGTGCATATTTAACAGTAGCAAACATGAACATCATTACCTATTGCGGAATTACCTTCAACGATCTTCTTGGTTTGCTGGAGATTATGTGCTGAAAACGTGGCTTAGTAAATTCTCCGAATTCCCAGACATGAACCCCTCCTTAGAGGATAAAAAAGGTCAAAGAAAAAAGATGACCTTAACTAATCACTCATGACATCCCAACTCAAGGTGGCAATCGAAGACATAGGTAGGTATCATAAAATTCATTGTTATGTATAGATTCTGTTTGCCACAGACACTATCAAACATACTACGCTAGAAAACAACCGTGTCATAACAAAAGCGGCCCTCTCGCCTCCTCGCCTCCTTCAAGGAAAATGGTTAATTAGTAGTGCAAGGTATAGGGAACTCCACATGGTTCTAGAGGGGCTGGCTGGACCGCTACACCAAACCAGGTAGGCTTCGGGAATACGCTCCTGACAATGTACCGATCTAATTCCTAATTCAGACTAGCAGGGCGACTTCTCATTGATATCCTGGTTCAGGGGCTTTTGATGCCGACGAACGCTTTGGCAGTGGCTTTGGTAGCGAACCACATCAATTTGCCAGGCTCGACAGGTACCTGATGCAAGTAAAATGCACCGCAAATGAACTTTGAGACGAAGAGGGGATCGCAATGTGTATTGGTAAATCAGTGTGGATAATCCATAAATTCTATGTGTGTAGCAGTGTAAGTGTGCAAACAATCTTACTTACATATACGTACATAAGGTATGTACAGTTGAGAGGAGAAGTACTGTATTTACATATCGATATGCAACATGGCATCACACCACACCATGTTTGTAGATGGAAAAGTACCCCTAACTTACTAGCGCTCGTCTATGGTGTAGTGTACGTACGTACGAAATACCTATTAGTGCGTTTAGTATACACTAGCAGTACCTACATGTAGACTAGTGCAGCACTGCAACTGCCTAGCGGAGTCCTTCTGCATCACCACCCTAGTCCAGATGATTCTGGGATATCCTTGCCTGCCTACACCCAGTACCCTTCTCCAATCTCTAATCTCTGTCAATTGATGCAACCCTATCAAGCGTACCGACCATATTCTAGCATGGACGACTTAATGTACCTTAGCTACCGCCGCTATGCCTCGCACTGGTTTCATCTTGGTCGACCTTTGACTTTAGCAGTTTCCCCCAGCGTCGCAGATTGCACACACTTCCTCCAAACTCAGCACCCGTTTGGGTTGGTGACTAGAATTTGTTTGTTCGTCTGTCTTACCATCTGATCTTCTCACTATCCATCATCAGCTCCCTCCCAGTCCGGCACTGTTGGGAGTGCTCGCTCGTCAGCTACTGTATTAGACCTCGAGCGCCCCATTCGAATCGCGACATGTGAACCCCCTGAATCACGTCTGGCTCCAAACCCGCATCATTTGTTGGCGAGTTCGCAGAGCGTTGTTGCCCGCTTCAACACTGTTGTATTATATAACGGTGTCTTGACGTTTTAAAAGCCACCAGGTACGTTGGGTTAATCCTATCGTTGTCACCAGCATCCTATGCGCTTCTTGATCTTGTTGTCTTCTACTGTAGCCTAGCTCAGGGCAGTACGCCACCCATCCATCCATCCCATCCATTCATACATCTTGGTATATAGACCGTGATACACAGTGTACCCAGAGCCTATCCTAGGTATATCTGCCACGCCACTGTCCGTACATACTTTCTGGTGCCAGCGACAGGCAACGATAGCGGCACTCGACTCTCGGCAACCTTGATGATTAGGCCGGGTTATTTCCTAGAGCTTTATTGCCCCAATCGGTGACCGAGTGGTTACACCACCTCGCCATGTCGCAGCTGCTGACCTGCTTGCTTCCGTTGGCCCCATCCCGGTGCCGAATTCCCTGTCGCGCACTTCGACTGCCTACCGACATTTCTTTCGAGATTTAGCGGCTGGTCAGATCATGGTTGATCGAGCGTTGACTATGATCGCTGCGTCGAGTGCGCCCAGAAGCGCCTGAATGTACACAACAGCTCTCCGAAGTACCTGGGTTGTTATGATAGTTACCTACTGCTGCCCGCATGTTTTGTCTGCCGCCCCCAAACCTATCCCGCTGCCATGTCAATCATTTCTGGTTTGGTGTCCGTCTGAAAGTGAATCCTTCTCATGCTGATGCCTTTGACGAAATAGCGAAGGATCTAATCTCTGCACTGCGCCAGATCCTAATCCACCACAAACTGCCAACCTGAGCCGACCTCCACTCACATCCGCACGCTGCTGCAGGTTCTTTTTCCCACAGCCAAGCATTGCTGTCCATCCTTTGTCTCGCGTAAGACAAGGCACCCTCTGGGTCTGCCATTGTGACAAAGATGCCCGTCGACACTCCCCCTCCTGTTGACACAACCATGGCGAGCGTTTCGTCGACCGGCCGTTCTCGAGCTCTTAGTACATCCAGCGATAGACCTTCTACCGTTGGAATTTACAGTCTAATGACGCCGCCTCTTTCAGTATCACCAGAGGCAGCTTTCGTCGCTGCCTCTGCTGCTTCACAAATTGTAACGAGTGACCTCGACAGGTTCTCGGGGACATGGTATGATCAGACCGGTATCGAACCTGCTGAGGGGACTGCTCTCGTTTCTAATGGCGCGCTTCTGCTTGCGAACAATTTTGTTGACCAGCTGCTGTTTAACATCCTTGCCACTGCCAAATCCACCACGTTGGCATCGCTCCGATCGGGTGTTATCGACGTCCTCAAACCGAAGCTTGCAAAAGATGTTATTAATTCGGCCGACGAAGAACTCCGAGAGTATCTCAGAGGTGGGGAGATAGAAGATCTTGCTCGCCCCGCTGCCCCTGAAGCAGCAAGAGACTGGGATCTCGAACTGGTATGGAAAAGGACGCGACTTAGATGCATGGTCTACTCCTCCCTCGGAGACATGGAGGAAGAAGACGAAGACTACTACGTAAAGCGAGAGCATCTAGATGGAGAATTCGGCGAATCAGGAGCCGATTTCGTGTCACCAGGAGTTGCAATCTTCCTGACTTCTATTCTCGAATATATGGGTGAACAAGTTCTTATTCTGGCTGGACAAGCAGCATTTAACAGATTACGTGCGAAATTCGAGAAGGAGCTGAAAGATGGCACACGACAACACGGCGATGTATTTGATCGGATTGTCGTCGAAGAATTAGACATGGAGCGTGTTGCCCTCGATAGGACTCTGGGTAGATTGTGGCGTGCATGGAAAAAGAGGATACGGTCTCCTATGGAACCCAACTTTTCCCGACCTTTTTCTCGAAGTTCAGCAAATGGCTCTGCGGCCTCATATCATAGACGCGAGAGCACCGCAACGGAGCCTCCAGCTGTACAGCCACCCTTCGAGTTAGACCCTGCCACAGATGATCAACTAAGCCAGGCGCATGGCACTCAGGATGGGACTCAGATTCACGATATAGGTCTTGCGCAAGGCGAGGGTGACGTTCTAGATCCCTCACAGCTTCCATTGCCGGATAGTGATATTGAAGCCACCTATAGTGATGAAGAAGAGTCCGAACCGGAAGATTTCCCGCCACGCCCGAAGAGTTGGTTCGTCACATCCTATGAGCTTGGCATTGGAATCCCATCTGCTTCGAAGTCCTCGGTCAAGCGTACTCCCTCTCTCCCGTCTCGGAAGAAACCTCGATATAACACTTCTGACACGGATGATGAACCAATTGTAGAGCACACGCAAGCCGCAAGACTTTCAGAATCCCCAGAAGCCCAGACCGAGTTTGAGGCACCGGTCCAATCTGAAGCCAAACCAAGTGGATCCACTGATCCGGTTGCTCAAAGTGCTTTAGAAGATGTGCAATCCCAGTCTGAATTCAAAGAAGATGGAATCGATGGTGATGTTGAAGACTTTGCAGAAGAACCAGAGATCCTAACTTCATCACGAGTATCTGTTGGAGGAAGAAGCTCTCCCACCAGCTCAGACTTTGGAAGGCCTTCCTCTATCGTCCTTACAAGGTCAAACAGTGTTCGATCTGTTCGGGTTATCGAGGTGCAAGGGCCTCGATCGCGAGCAAGTTCGATTGAGTCGAACCCACGCAGTCCCACTCCACGCTCGTTCAGTATTTCTCGAGAAGGCAGTATATCTACAACTCCTCCTATAGTAGAGGAGAAGGACACTCATTCGATACCCCACGTTACTATTACGAAGACTACACCGGGCGCCGTATCCTCATATGCCTCTGACCGTGCTCAAGATGTCGGTACTTCTCTAACGCCATCTTCGCGAAACCGCTTGCCTCCTAAGTCAACGCCTGCACCAATATTTTCTTCGGCATCCGCGCCTAGCAAGGCGTCTGTAATTGTGAACCCCACAAGTCTTCCCCAGGAAGAACGTTACGATACTTACCAGCGACCGATAAGTGGTTTAAGGAACCCGCCAATGCCCACATTACCAGAGAGGAGTGCAAATAGACCAGTTTATGTCCAAACGACGTCTGCTCAGCGCGCATCGCCTGAGTCTCCCAGGTTCCCACGCGTGGTGCAGAGCGAAGTGCCGTCACCAGCTAGATTCAAACCGAAACGGACGTCTGAAGAGAGTAGCTCTCGGCCTGCGGATGTTGCTCGAGATTTTGAGGAGTTAATTCAAAGTAACGAGACTTTGCAGTACACATTGACGCCAGAGAACATGCGAGATATCGATGTAAGTGGCTTGCTAGGACCGTTTAAGACGTATCTAACAATGAGACAGTCTCAGTCGCCTCAACCTAACGGTAGCCCAAATACCAGCCACAAAACTAGGAGGAGCGACGACGGCAAATTCTCGGACCGATCGCGGTCTTCCTCGATCAAAAGGTCGATATCTGTCAACAAATCAACAGGACTCGGCTCTCACTCTACAGCTGATATAGCGGCCAGTAACAGGTACAGCAATGCTTCGTCGAAAGCATTACCCCCGGTATCTTTGAAGAATCGTTCGGCGCCTGTGCCTCAGGCTAGGGATGCCAGAATTCCAAGGGAATCAATGCAAGATTTCGCCGATTTTATTCGTTCTACAGGGCCGCCAGTGGCAAATGTTCCTCGTGCGGACGCATCAATAACAGGCGTCCCAAATTTAGCCCGAAGTGCGACCAGATCATCATCCATCACAAAAGGCTCTAGCATGGAAGTTCGACGAGCACCCAAACTGCAGGCGAGAGATGCTACCGTCAACACATCCAATGAAAGCTCTGAACTGATTGATTTCATTCGCCGAGGACCACCTAGTACTAATGGCAATAATCACCGAATTCCTCGCACCGTTGCCCCCTTTCGAAATACCCAGGATTCAGATTACATGACTGGTGCTGTGGGAGGAAAGGCAGTCGATGCTGTCATCCCCAATGTCCGAACAAGTCAAGCATCTACGAATATCACTGAAGCATCCGCCCCATCATCAATGAATTCGCAGAGCGCACTTTTGAACAAGTCCAACAGGCAGCAGCTATATGCTGGGAATAGTTTCGATGAAGACGACCCAATGCCAAAACGGACACAAAGACGAGTTCGCGATCCTTATGCAATAGATTTCAGCGATGACGACGCAGATGAAGACGACGATGAGTTTGACACATTTCCAAAGCCGAAGGCCAAGCAGGAAGAAAGCCTCATGGATTTCCTCAACAACTATCCACCTCCCGCAGAACCGCCGACTCAGCTCTTTGTTCCGCCGAAAAAGAAGTCAAGTACACCTAACTTGATAGCGAGGCTTAGATCTGGTTCTTCGGCTGGCATCAATGGGTCAGGTCATAGTCGAAAGGGATCAAGTGTCTCTGAGAATCGAAATCTGAATAGCCGGTCCGGCTCGAAAGTCACTCATACTCCCATTGTTATCCCACCTGTGGTGGATAGATATACCTCTTCTATCAAAACATCAGATTCGCCCCGCAACGCCTCATTTGGGCGGGCTCCCATGAGAAAATTCGAGCCCCGAGAGGCTTCGTCAGCAAGCTCACAAACGACGGATCTGGCCAACTTTTTCCGTGATTCGCGGCCCCCGCCCTCGATACAAACTTTCAACCCCCCGCCCGAAGATAAAGCCAGCAGCGGGTTTTCTCGGATGTTCGAACGACGCAAGAAGCCTACATACTAGTCCGCACAGCCTATTTGCTTCTTTCCTTTCCTGTATAAGGTCCCTACCGACGTTAGCTTTAAACTGCTGGTATGGAATCCCGATAAATAGCGAATCTTAGGACCCAGAGTAAGGCCAGTGGAATATATAGCAAGACCCAACCCTGCGTCTTCGCACCTATGAACGCAATATTGATACCATTCTTCTTTTCTTCGGGGTATTAGACACCTCACAAGCACAAAAGTCTTGTTGGGAGAGGGTTACTCTGCGTTTGGGTGGAACAGCTCTTCTCTGCTGAATAATGTTGGCTATGTCATCGGTGTGATTAATGGTGTGGTTTTTACATTTTAAGGGAGGCCTTATACGATATTTACGGTAGTGATGACAACTCAATGCACTGTTGCTTTTTACATGTATCTAACTTTATCCGAGAACTCCAATAACTGCATCCTGTGACAGATCGTGCTTCGATCTACACATATGCATTTTGTACCATGATATCTTTTCTTATGTACTTGAATAATCAAGTGATCAAAACCTTATTATGATTATACGTAGCTCTGGTAATTCATCCTGCTAGTTCTAATCTACCTCGCCTTTGTGTTGTGTTTTTGTCTACATACTAATACACTATCGGGGTTGTCATTGGGTATTGCGTATGGGAGAGGGGAGTTGTATGAGGATTTATATAGTTCAAGAATGAAATCTTACGTTCTTTTCGTTGAAACCAGCTCTAGAATGAGTAAAAGGGATAAAAGGGATATTTACATATTTACTCACATATGAAGGGCTTCAAAGGTGATGAAGGCAATAGGAAAGATCAGGTCAGATGAAGAGATATATACAAATAATAGAAATGAGCTGTATAGTAGGAGAAACATCTCAAGCTTCGTGGAGAAAGATGAGATCCGTTCACAGTTGTTTCCTCTTGGTGTTTTCTCTTTTTTTTTTGCTCTTTATCTCTGTCGTGTTGATATTCTTTTCATCGCCTTTCTTACTTCTTTGATATGCACGTTAAAGATGAGATAAAAGTGAAAACAGGAATTACAATGACAGGTGAGAGTTTATTCGCTGCGCGTGCAGAACTTGATTGATGCTGGGGGGGTGGGGAGAGAACTGGCTTCTCACCAGGGTGATGTATGTTTTGCATAGAAATATGGTGAGACTTTAGACATTAGGATCCATACCTCCTATCACACGCACGCATACACAGACTTACAGATGTATAGATAATCTTTGTTATGCAGGGGAGTCGTATCCGATTTATAGAAGAAAGACCCGGAAAACTGATGGCAGAAAGAAATCCCGTGGTTGGGAGCACTGATGATACTGATACAAGGACTCCGGTCACATTCACTATGTTCTGCATTGTACTTCGTACACTTTAGGGCATACATGTATGTATTGGCGAATTATCTAACCTACTCATGTACATGCAAGATCCTCCTTATCAACATCAAGAGTAGCGCTTCCAGCGTGACACAACCTGTCTTTTCGTCTCTTCTCTCCTTCAAGAGAGCAAGCAGTACTACCATGAGAAAGATGAGGCCTTCAGTCTGAGATATGGAGTCATGGTCATGGTGACAGTGAGGGTAAAAATGAATGTGATACGCAGATTAGTGAGTGTCAGGTGTACGTGCTAGCTATTCACGCAACGAGGTGAGTGATAGCAGATATGGTTAACGTGACTTCTTGCCGCTGACTTTTCCTTCGTTCTTCGCCTTATTCTTCTCCCCTTGCTTCTCCTGCTGATGCTTTCCATCCTGACCTCGGATCTCCTCACGCGGTTTCTTGGGGGGTTGTTGTGCATGGGACCCAGATGCCTTGCTGCTGCCCTGGTTTTCAGTCTTCGCCTTATGCTTCTCCTCTTGACCCTGAGTCTCTCCACGCTTGCTATCGTGGGATGTCTGAGGCTGTTGTTGTGCAGAGCGGGAATTGCCGTGGTTGTCATTGTCATTGTCATTGTCATTGTGGTAGTGGTAGTGGTGATGGGTGATGTGCTCAATATTCACATGCACGTTTCTAGGCAGATTTTCCTTGACATCGCGACTCTGGGAAGCATTGCTATTGTCATTTTGTGTTGGTGCTTTAATAACAACTTTCTTCTCACCGCGATGGACCTCAACATGCCAGCCATCAGAACGATCGGTGTCCTGGCTGCGAACCGACGGTTTCTGAGCGGATGGTTTCTGAGCGGATGGTTTCTGAGCGGATGGTTTCTGAGCGGATGGCTTCTGACCAGGTGCCTCTGGGATTTTGGCGGTTTGCTTTTGCCGAGCCGCGGGACGAGATAGGGTAGCCGTCTCATATGCACTTGACGTGCGGTTGTTTGGGGCATCATATCGAGTTGTTGTTGCATACTCGTGGAATGCCCGGTTCAGTTCAGGCAGATTATCAGCCCTATCTTCAGTGCTGACTCCCTTGGCCCTGCATCCAACGCAGTTACAAACCCGAGGTTTGCATGTAATGCAGTCACAAGTATATGTGGGAGGTCTGCATACAACGCAGTAACAAATCTGCATAGGAGGTGGGCGGCGATCGTGAGCCTTATATTCAGTGCCGATTCCATTGCATGCAAAGCACATCTTGACTTGTTCGTGGTCTGTTCGTGGTCTGTTCGTGGATGGTTTTCTTTTTTCCTTTTTTTTTTTTTTGTGGGAGTTAATTGTGACAAGAGGATTTTTGTGTCAGAGTATGTATGGTAGTAGGGAAGTATCTTGAGATGTTTTCGCTTGAGAGATGAGGAGGAACACTGGTAGGAGATGGGATCCAACATGCTTATAAGTAGAGAAATCTCGAGGTCTGCAGAAGGCGTAGGTTATCACAACCTCCTTGAATACAATGGGACAAGTAAAATGGTATGGTTGTCAATCTAGCGGCCATTGAGAACGAGCAATCTTGTAGTCAATGGCGTTGTCTATTGTAATTCACAATGCAGCTATGGTGGTACAAGAATGGAATCTATAAACTTTTAAATAAGTCTGGTATCATCCTTGGCCATTAATTCTCACTCTTCTGAATGGCTACTCACAGGTTTTATACTGCCTTCAAGTTGGTATTGTCCTTCTCATTAATCGGAGCATATCTTGCAGCCAAGACTTCCTCTACCGTCTGATTCAGTTCACTGGGTTCCTCGTACCGTTGCTGTAAAGCCTTCTCAACAGGCGATAATGTCGGATCGACCTTCTGCTCAGCTTCAACAATGGCCGATTTAGTCCTGCCGAAAACCTCTTTTCCCTTCTCAATGCTCTTTCCTATGGCCCCTAGGACTGTTCCCTTTGCCTCTTCGGTCTTGGCCTCAGCTTTCTGCTCTGCCTTATTGGCGACGTCGACGGTCTTCGTCTTAGCATCGGCGTAGGCAGACTTGGCAGCCGCAGCTACACTATTGCTCTTCTCTCGCGCAACTGTGGCGCCTTTCTCTTCTGCCTTTTCGGCCGCTTCCTGTGCTTCGCCTAGCCCGCGAGCCCATAGGCGACTGATAGCGGTTTCGACACCCTCACGCACCTCGGCCCAATCTTTGGTCTGTGCCCATCGGACGGCATGCTCTATTTCGGCATTCCAACGGTCCTTGGCAGCCTCGGTAAAGTTGGCGCGATCGAAGGCGGCCGTCTCGGCCCTCGTTGGTGGCAGCACCGGCGGTAAGGGGTCAACAACGCCATGGAGGAGATAGGTCTGCTGGCGCAGTATGGCGGCTTGCTGTTCGCGGTTGCGCTGGTGTGCGAGAAGGGTGAGGTAAGCGACACCGAGGGTGAGAGTCACACCTCCGGTCTAGATAGGCGGAGAGATCTGTCAGCTGCACATATTATTGTTGTGGCGGCGGCTGAGCAAAGACATACGAAGCCGGATGTGAAGCCCATGACGAGCTAGGCGTGAGTTAAATGATGCGCGCGAAGGCGCAATTCCTGAAGTAGACCAATTGATTTGTAGACACCGAGGACAATTCTCAGAAATGTTGCGAAGCTTTCAGCAAGAGGTCGGGTGGCTGTCAACACCGACAAGATCCTTGTCGGGGTTCTCTGCGTCGTCGAGGGTTGTTGAGAGCAGCTTGACGTGGACGTTTATCTGGTAAATGACGAAAGTTCTCGCGGCGTCGGGTTAGGGTGGTGGATTAGGTATATGTTAGTGGACGTAAATGGGTAAATGGGCCGGAGCCAAGCAAAGCTCGGCCGGTAAAGTGCCAAGACCACATGCTAAAAATAATGGGTCCTCCATTATCTATTATTCGTAGCAAGACTCAACGCCTACCCTAGAGTTATAGAGTTATACTTAGCACTTACCAAGATAGGCAAAATAAAATAATTATCGATACCGCAAGACGACGACGACGTCTCCCCGCCCGCCCTCAATTGCTCACCGTATCAGGCCAATTCGAGGAATCCCGACACATTCGCACACGAAACGATGGCGGGAGGTCTGGTCAAATACCGGCACCTGAGCCGGAACTCGGCGCATCGACAAGCCCTGCTGCGGAATCTTGTCACATCGCTGGTCAAGCACGAGGCCATCCACACCACCTGGCCCAAGGCGAAGGAGGCCCAGCGCCTGGCCGAGAAGCTGATCACACTGGCGAAGCGGAACAACGAGACGAGCAGGCGGAAAGCCACCAGCATATTATACGTACGTGTTGACCCATCCATCCAAGCCAAGCCAAGCCAAGCTAGGATAGGATAGGACAGTATAACCCAGGCAGAAGTGCAGACAGATATCAGAGCCAAAACAACAAGAACAACAACAAAGCTAACACTGGGATACAGACCCCCCACGATCTCCTCCCCAAACTCTTCGGCGAGCTGCGCACGCGGTACGAGAAGCGGCCCGGCGGGTACACGCGCGTGCTGCGGACCGAGCCCAAGTCCACGTACGACCAGGGCGCCTCGGCCATCCTCGAGCTCGTCGACGGGCCCAAGGACATGCGCTTCGCCATGACCGCCGCCGCCGTCGCGCGGGACCGGGCCCTCGGCCGCAAGTCCACCGAGCTGACGCTCAAGAACCGCGACAAGGTCTTGCGCTTCCGCAGCCGCAGCGGTGGCAAGAAGGCCTTCTACGCCATGGTGGAGAGGGTCGGGAAGTTGAATCTTTCGGGCGCGAAGAGGGGGAAGGGGGGTGCGGCTGCTTCTGCTTCTGCGTGAAAGAGGGATTGGGGGGAAATCGGGGAAATGAGAGATGGGGATGGGGATGGGGTGAGGGACTCGTCGGGTAGAAGATGATGGTGGACTATGAGTCTGATGCCTTCGGAACGGCGGCTTGGTCGGTTTTATCGACAAAGAGACTGAGCGCTGTGTGAGGGACAGCCGTATCTGCTTGTATAACGATAGGTTCTACATCGGCATATGGATCTAACTGTGCGACAAAACTGTACATTATTGAGGTAGAGACACAAAGCATGGTTCTCTATCTAGAACATTACGAGAGTAAACGAGAAGAAAAAATAACCACAAGTCCTATCAATCATTGCTATTCCATGACAAGAATAAACAAACGGGCTGACGGGTCATAGGCTGTATTAAGCGTTTAGTTGCTCTTAAAGCATGACACTACAAATCATGGCCATGGAAGTATTAAGTGGATGGTATATGGAAAAAAATTATTCTTGCTATAACACCGTGAATGCGTATCTCTATACATTTGGTCACCATCTATATCCGTCAACCTATATGAAATCAAACGTATCACCACGCTCGCGAATCATCTTCCCCACCCTCTTGGAACCCACGACTCGTTCCAGCTTGAGCACATCATACTTCGAGAACAGGACGCGGACGGATCCGCGCCCGGGCTCCAGCCGCATGTCCTGCTCGCTCTTGGCGAGGAACCCGCCCACGATCTCGCGATAGAAGATGGGATTGTCCGGCAATCCGTACATGACGACGCGGCGCACGCCGGCCATCACGTAGCGGCGGAAGTGGTGCGAGCGCTCCGTGTACAGCATGACCTTGTGGCGGCCCGAGAGGAAATGTGAGCGCGCCCGCGACGCCTCCCGCACGTCCGCGTACTCGGAGACAGCGCCGAACGAGAGGCTCTCCACGGCGTCGGCGGTCGAGAAGTAGTTGCGCACCCGCACGAAGTCGAGGTACGAAGGGATGAAGATCAGCGTGCCGCCGCCTCCGTCGCTATCGGCGCCGGAACTTTTGGAGCTTTTGCGGCCCGCGAGCTTGAGCAGGGAGGGTACGATGGCGCTCGTGAAATACGCAAACCGCGCGTCGGGCTCCTCGGCTATCGAGGGTGCTTCGAAGCGTGAGAAGGTCTGCTTCGCCTTGATGGACCCCAGCTCCTGGATCA
The DNA here is from genome assembly GCA_022578775.1 of Xylaria venustula. Taxonomy (NCBI): domain Eukaryota; kingdom Fungi; phylum Ascomycota; class Sordariomycetes; order Xylariales; family Xylariaceae; genus Xylaria; species Xylaria venustula. The sequence goes on along the minus strand of MU389364.1, from coordinate 383,793 downwards.
TGCCATTGTATTCGGGCTGCACGCGCACGCGACCCGCCCAGTTCTTGCCGTTCCGGTGTAACTCGGACAGCTCGGGCGTGTTGAAGGACGAGAGGACAATGGTTTGTCGGAAGTTCTCGGCCTGGTTGTCTAGATACCACTCACGGACGCGGCTGAAGTCGCAGCCGTGCGCCTCGCGAGGTTGGCGGTTGAGGTGCTCGAAGATGTGCTCCACGTGCTCCCAGTTCTGGTTGAGGAGGGCGTCGGCATGGTCGACGACGACGACCTCGATGGAGCTGAGGAAATCATAGTCCATTTTCTTCTTGTTCTCCTCGGACCCGATTGCCATGCGCAGACCCAGCGGACTTGCGAGGAGAATATCACTGTTGTAGAATTGCGCGAAGTACTTGATCGTTTTCCGCGTGAACTTGATGCCGATCCGGAACATGTCATCGTCGTTGCCCTCGAACAGATCCCGGAAGTCGGCCGGCTTGTCTGCCGAAAATTTTGCTTCTCGGTCGATGTAGGTCTCATCGAAGCGCTTGCGGTTTTCCTGCTGGTCAGGCTCGCAGATCGCGCAGATCATGTTTACCACTTTCACGGCAGCCTCGCGGGTCGGAAGTATCATGAGAACTTTAGGCCGGGTGAACCCTTGATCCCGAGGCTCAAAGTCAGTCGTTTCGCCTTCCCTAGCGAGCTTTGCATTATTCTTAATCACTCGATCTCGTGTTCTTCACATGATTAGCCAAATGCCGTGTTCAGTGTAAAATTATATGTTTGTACTCACTTGAAGACATGGTTCACCGCGTGAAGACATGACATTCGTCTTAAATTTTCCGAATTGCTGGCACTGCGACCACAGAATAAGAGATCTTGATATCCGAAAGTTATCGGATATAAGACCTGCTCAAGCTTGTCGAAAGTTGGGCGCAGCTTATTTGCGGTCTCGACGAGCCTATGCTTGAGTTTCAAAATAGATGGTCCTGGAAGAGTTGCAGGTGGTTGGCTTGACTGGTCTGGATTCTGGCCAGGGGTGCTCTTAAATGTTCGCCATCCATTATTTTCCAGCTGCTTGGGCTGGTACACATTGGATTGGATCCCCTTTAGCCGTGCGGTGTATTCTGCGATGTTAGGATTGACAAAGTGAGTTTCAAAGGGATCTGTGGTGTCTGGTATATCATCGTCGTCGTCGTCGTCAATATCGTCATCATCGTGTCCCAGGTCGACCTCATCAGCCGGCTCTTCCTCTGGCTCCTCCACCAAATCAACATCGCGCTCCTCGTCATCTAAGGGTTCTCTCTTTTCTTCTTCAGTTGTGGCTGACACCTCTACTGGTTGAGACTGATGATCTATTTTTCTTCTCTTTGCCGTGGGAGCTACGCTCGAAGCAGAGTCTTTTGCTAAACTTTGCATGAGCGCCAAATATGGCTGGTTTGTTGCTGGGGCCTCTTCAGCGTCTGATACTGAGGCATCGGTCTCATCCTCAAGATCTGATAGAGGAGCTTCATCAGATATTTCACTGCCCGATTCCCTGTATAAGTGTGAGAATGAATTGACTCATCAACTTTATAGCGCACTTACTCGACATCTTCAAGCCTTGTGTTCTGGAATTTCTGAGCACCATTAAAGCTTCGTTTCGCGCCACCTCTCCCAAATTTTCCCCCTCGACCTCTTACAGATCCGCGACGACCTGAAAATTTGCCTCTGGGCGGCATTGTGAACCGCTTTGTATTATACGGCGAGAAGTTTCTATAAGTTATGAGATTATGAATAAGACGCTAATTTTCTAAGAAAATAGCATAACATGACTGCTTCTTTTTTTAACATGTTAAGATATAAAAAAAGTTATTGACATGTCTGATGAGCCACAACAGTTCAAACTCAAGCCACAGGTACCGTAGATCAGGGAGCCGCTAGAGGGAAGAGACTAGCTTCTATAGGCTAGCCCCCTCGCTATCTTAGCGTGATTTTTGCTACTATCTTTTGGTGCCCCTCCACAGAACACTCCAAAGTCGCTTTGACGCTCAAGCAAATGCGCTGGGAGCCCCACCAATCCCACAAGAATTGTGAAAAATCCACGGCGACTGGGGAGTGACGACGACCTAAGACGGCAAGAACGGGACAAAACGATAAGTCTTCTTGCCATCTGTAATCTGCCAGCCCGGGCCTCAGCTCTTCTCCTACAGGCCTGCCTCACCTCTCGCTCTTTTGCTCAGCCAGTCAGCCAGTCAGTCAGTCTATCGCCAGCCATCGCCCACCCACCATGGCTACAGCAGATTCCGGACAGTTTCTGCACCTGGCCCGGCCTCTTGCGCCGTCCACCTTCAACTTCCAGAACAACCTCGCCCCGCTGACAGTGAACATCCAGCCCCAAGTATGTCGTCGTCGTCGGTCCTTTTATCTTGTGGCGTCCTACCACTGTGTCCAAGATGCACGCGTGCTGATGTCTACCGCAGGCCATCCTCTCCATCCTCGATCATGCCGTCCGCCGTGATATCCCCGCAACACCCACCACGTCGTCGCGCGTCATCGGCGCCTTGATAGGTACCCGGTCCGAGGATGGCAGCGACGTCTCGGTTGTGTCGTCGTTCGCCATCCCCCACACCGAGAATGAGGACCAGGTCGAGGTCGATGTCGAGTATCAAAAGAACATGCTGTCCCTCCACCTCAAGGCCAACCCTCGTGAGGTCCTGCTCGGCTGGTACACGACGTCGCCCGAGCTGAACAGCTTCAGTGCCCTGATCCAGAACTTCTTCGCCTCCCCCGAGACCGGCACCTTCCCTCACCCGGCCGTACACCTGACCGTGTCCACCGAGCCGGGCGCCGATGTCCAGCTCCGTGCCTACATCTCCTCTCCCGTGGCCGTCAATGCGGATCGCGCCGCCGAGAGCTGTCTCTTCGTCCAGGTACCCCACAAGCTCGCATACAATGATGCCGAGCGATCTGCGCTTGACCTGATCTCGAGCGCCAAAGACAACGAGTCACGAGCCGCCCCTGTTGGCTCTGATGTCGACTCTCTGACACGCAGCCTGGAGAACACGATAGATCTTCTGGACCGCGTCTCAGAATTTGTTAGCGCCATCATCGACGAGGAGCAGGAGCCTAACAACGCCCTAGGTCAATATCTCATGGGTGCGCTAGCGCTGGCACCCAAAGTCGACCCCGTTCAAATCGAGGCCGACTTCAATAACCATGTCCAAGACGTTCTCATGGTCAGCTATTTAGCAAACAGCATTCGCACTCAGATTGACCTGAGCCAGCGCCTTGCTACAGCCGTACTATCTAATGACGACAAGGACGCTAAGGACGGTGACAAGGGTGAGAGGGGTGAGCGTGGTGAGCGAGGCCAGCGTGGCGGCAAGCGAGGTGGCCGTGGCGGTGGCCGGGGCGGCGGGCAACAGCGTGAGCCAAGGGAGCCCAGAGAGCCAAGGGAACCGACTGAGTGAACGTACAACTTCAATATATAGATTGGAGAATAGCGATAAGGGCGAGCGAGATTATAAGACATGTGGATCACAGTCAACGCTATCCCTGTATACGGAGCGTTTTTGCCGGCTATAGAATTACCACATGAGAAGCAACCCATCTACCGAGGGAATGATGGTTTGAGTCCCGGGAAGAGAGCCCAAAGGATATTTTGGTTGGCATGTGTTACAGCGAAAGAAGCACTCGAAATTCCCTGGGATTGGGACTTACTACTGGTGCAGGCGTTGCGTCCGGTTTGGGAGGGCTACAGTAATAGATAGGACGTCTTGGGAGCAAAACAAAACAATAACCAAATGAAATTTGACAAGTTAATTGATCTCTTGTCAATGTTTATCTGGTGTGCCAAAGTTCAGACAAGGATGCTATTTGACAGTGTCTAGACTATCATGCAGGCATCTCGAAGTTGGTGAACAGGGTTTCCGGTAGCTTATCGACGCTTCGCTTGATCCTTCACTCACGATCTATCATGTGGCAAGACTAAGATAAGTACAGTACCTGCTAGTGAATATAGGTACTTCGCGTTACCATACCGCTCACTCAAAGCGAAGATTTGGAGGGAAAAGTTGTTGTCCATTATTGTGCATCATCCCTACAAGATACTATTTAGGGCACGCCGATCCTGCAGCCATAGTATGATGCCGGAGGTGGTATCGCTGCCTACCCGCTGAGTGGTCTAATAAACTACCTAGTCAAGCCAATATCGCCAGCTATCACTCACTCACTCCCATTGTCTTCCCCAATCATGTAAGCTCCGCCCTCGCCTCATACCCAAAGTATACATAGGTCTCGTTCGCCTCATTCGGGAGCAAAGAACGCTGCTGTAATGGCGCCCACTTGACAGGGGCGGAAGGGGGAAGAAGAAGGCCCCCTTGTAAATGTGGCAAGAATAATGACCAATTTAAATGACACAAAACGAGCTCAATCATGAAGTACTCCCTCTCGCCTGGAACTCCCGCCAATGATATGCATGCTGCAATGGTAAAGCCACCCTGTCCGATGTACGCCCATGGTGGTCATCAATCTTTATAACATGCCTTTTATCCATCCTATCTGAAAGTGGTCATCGCCCCTCAAAACATGAAACACCACTAATGCTTTGCTCTCGTGTATTGCGCATGCAGACCTGCATCGTCTAGATGCTGGTCGGCGGTTTTTGTGGGAGTGTAGCAGGATTGCCGTAATTGGGAAGGTGGCTAAACGTCTGACCAAGTCCAGCCGATGGTCCCTGTGGCGGAATTCCTGGTTTATTCGGCATCTGCGGAAGGTGTGCTGGTGGATGCTGCGAAATATGTTGAGGCGCATGATATGCCGGGAGAGAGTTGTTCGAGCTCTGACGACTCATGCCATACCCGGGACCTCCCATGTAGGGCTGGGGTGGAACAGGCGAACTGTACCCTGCGTAGCCCAAGTGCGGTGAGCCGATTTGGGGGCTACCATGGGGCGGAGCTGCCATGTTGTAAGGGCCCATTGGTGGCTGAACAGGACTCATCCCGTTGCCGGGTACGAAAGATTGAGTTTTCGGGTTGAAGGCGTGGCGATTGTAACTGCCTGGGATAGGATGTTGGCTCTTAGGATCATGCGGATTGGCATGAGCTGGGAGTTGTCCATATGCATAAGGGATGCCCATATGTCCAGTGTTCCCTTGAGGTTGAGTCTGGGGCCCACGGCTCTGGTACTGCATAGAAGGGGAAGTTTGAGTGAAGTTGGGCTGCCAAGACTGTGGAGGCGTAGGCTGAGCGGTAGGACCATAACCACTTCCCATAGATCCATTAGATGAAGGGTACCGAGATGGTAATGGTTGAGGCTGAGGCGCATACTGCAACATGGTCAGCATCCAACTTAGATGGTAGAGACAGAATCACTCACTGTCGGTATGTTCCCGTATGGCGGATACCCGTTATTTGGCATCATAGAAGTATACCCTTGTGCTGGGTTTTGATAGCCTTGAGGGATTTGGTATTGGTACGGTTGAGACGCCTGGCCGTTGTACGGCATACTTCCAGGGATGAACTGAGATTGTTGATTTGACCAGTCCATCTGGGGTGGAGCGAAGTATTTGATGTACTGTGAACGCGAATCGAAGCTTTCCGAGTCATCCCGCCGCTGCTTGCCTGTCTTCCCTCTCTTTCCCAGAGTAGACTTATCTTTGGCTGACACAGAGCTGGCACGCGAAATTCCATTGGCCTCGTCATTATCTTGCCAACAGTCAGCAAATTCTTATGTTGTGAGATGTTGGGTTTCGAACCTGTTCCAGATTCTGCTGGTTTATCCGAGCTGTTCCCAAAGATTCTCTCTCTAGCTATCTTGTACGCCTCTTCACGTTCTTCTCTAGTCATTCTGACTGCATGTTAGCACATCTAGTCTCGCAGACATGAGCATCCTGTCTTCACACTCACTTTTCCTTAGCAAGAGCTGTTTTATCTTTACCGTCGCTACCGACTTCTGACGTGGCTTTAGATGCACTGGTGCTAACCTGTCCAGATCCGCCATCCTCACCACGCCGCATGATTTTCTTCGGTAACACCACCGGGGGAGGGGTCTTTGGCTTATCATCTGCACTTGTTTCTATGATGCTTGCTAATGATGGGGGTACTCGACAGAAAGGAGTTCTGAAAATACGAACAGAGCCTTGGACTGCTTCAAATGAGTGCGTCATATGATAATAGTCAGCGAGCTTGTGCGTTAGCATTCGACAGAAAGAATTATTTGGCGGAAGATCCATATAAGGCTCTCTGAAGTCCCAGTTAGTAGGTTATAGATAGCATAACGCAGAAAACTTACTTTGATGATAGTACAAAGTTGATAACGTCTTGTTCCAATCTCAACAGGAATAATCGGTCTTTCGGAGACTTCATAGCTTCCAACAGCTTTTCGTCCGGATTCTTCCCATAGATCGAGTTAAAAGCGTCACTAGAAGTAGTCACAGCACCCAAAGTTTGTGGCTGCTCGGGAGGTGGTTGTTGGCTCGAAGCTCCGCTTTGTGGGGTGGCCAGTCCGGGCTCCAGGGCCTCGGAAAGTACTGGAATAGGCCGTTTCTCCGGCATATCACCGATCCTGAGCCGATGAATGCGCGCATTTTCAGAACCCATCCTTGAAGTTGCAAGCAAAGAACTCCTGACCGAAAAGGCTTCGTCATCCTCTGCGGCAGCCTTGACACTTGCACTATCATCAGGACGAAGAGACTCTTTTTCGTCTAAGGCGAAAGTTGTCCCAGAGGTGATGCTTTTCCCATCGAGGCTGGGGGCCTTAGTACCCATCTCTGAATTAGAATCGGCTCGCTGTGAAACATCATCCGACAAAGAAGCTCCATTCTCGTTCTTTGCTTGAGGCTCTACTATTAAAGACGACGAGCCATTCACGACCAAACTTGGTGTAGATATGGCACGGGCATTGGTGGATAGGCCCTTCGGATCCTTGGCCCCATTGTTACTGGCGGCCGGTTTGTTGGGCTCGACGGTTGTGGATTTTCCCTCGACGGAGACTGATGGAGTCTGAATCGGAACCGTCACACCTGTAGGCACAGTTGTCGCAGTAGAATGGGCGTTTGCGACGGGATGCGCGGCTATGCCAGAGGTTTGCGCACGACGATCCATGGCCGGTACGGCGACTCGGGGTACAGGTGCAGGGTTAGCGCTCTCTCTGGGGTGAGAGGCAACAACCTATTGATAAGTTCAGCAAACAATGATACCGGTATCGCTAGCAAAGACGGCCACCGAAGGTTGTCAGATGAACGTACCTTTGCAAAAGACAACCTCTTAGAAGGGGCCGACGCGGGTGGCGCAGTCGCCATGGTTGGAGACTTAATTATTGTGACAGAGAATAAAATGCTTGGTGCGGTAGGGAGGAGGGGGAAAGATGTATGACACCGCCAGCAGTCTCCCGAGTCTATTCAGTCTATTCAAGTTGAACGGAGTCGCCCGGCGGAGGCTGCGATTTCTGGACGTTGTGTAGTGGTACAAATATGCCAGTGACAGAGATCAGGAAATGAAGTGAGACAGCGCAACCCGCGAGCAGATGGAAATGCGACTAATCATTGTCATATCGGGCCTCTGTAAATCAGTACTTGGATGGAAATAATCGGATGCTCCGTCTATGTGGGGTACTTGAGTATTCAATAGCTGCTAGCGATGGAGCGCTGAAGACCGCACAAGAAGTATTCTGTGTATGATGCGAAAAGCAGGGCGACAGAAATTCGGTGGAGGGGAGTTGGAGACCAACGCAGGGCTGCCGTCAGCAGCAGCGACGGGAGCCGGAAGGGAGGGAAAAGGTACGTATTGGCCTCGGTGGAGGGATTGGTCGACACGGGCTCTCCAGGTCGCACACAGGACCGGGCGGCCAGCGAGAAAGCGAGCGAGCGAGCGGGAAGAGACCAAGCCAAATGACAACTGACAACTGACAACCTCACGCAAGGGCGGTGCCCGGACCGGATTGCTTTTATCGAGGTCGGTCGCAAAGGAGGGATGAGAGCGAGGCGGTCGAGGCGAGACGATGCGAGGCTAGCATCGATTGACCAGAGCGAGAGCGCCGGCACTTGTTGGACGGGCGGATGGCCAGATGGATGGATGGATGGATGGGATAGGTCGGTCTGCAGAGCGCCCGCTGTGAGTCGCCCCAGAGACGAATGCAGCCCCCAAACCCTAGTTTTCCTGATCGGGCTGGGATGGAGGGTCAGTCAGAAGGGAACCGAACAAACACGGGACGAGTTTGGAATGACTTTTGAAGATGGGTGGAGGCCAAGTCGTGTGTGGTTGTGCGTGATGGTTTGGAAGTGGTTGTGGAGCGGTAACTGTAGGAGGTACCTACGGTAGATACTGCCACTGCCTGTAACGTCCGTACCTAGCGAGCCTAGGTCGAGTTCAGGTGATAAGAGATGTCAAAAAAAAAGTGAGGTTGTGGAGTACAGTACATGTACTTAAGGTACATACAAGCTAGCAGGTATAGGTAGGTAAATTTGACTAGCGAGCTGTAGGTACAGTGATACAACATACAACGTACCTTACTATAGGCACTTTATCCATGTAAGATGTATGTTTACAGGGAGAGGTGGTCGAAAACTAAAGCGAGAAGCATTGATGTTCCCGCACAGATAACTCGACACATATTTTTAGTTTACGAGAATTGGAAAACCAGGAACAAGCCAATATTCTGCCAGTTCTGGGGCAGGGTACATTCGAAGCACAAGACGAAAATAGGTCGTAATGTGGAGGCGTGTTCGACAGTGTACGCACGGTACTTCCCGGGGGCTGCTAGCCTGCTGTAGTTGGGGACGGGGATGATGTGCACCGCTAGGTGGCGCCACAGGCTTTCCTATTCAGGGCACCTAGGATGCTACCTAACAACCAATACCTACCTGACCGTAACAATGGGAATTGATAGCTCAAAACGAAAACTGCAGACACTTGTTTGGGAAGAATACATGTAGGTAAATTCAATAGATAATCTATCCGCCAATTCCTCTAACTGGGATAATTGTAATTGTGTATGGGTGGGCAAGCCCAACTGATTAGGGACGAATCAGTCCTTGGACACTTCTGTTCCACGCCACACTTTGTGAATACGGTAGGTACAAAATAGAAATACCGACTAGCCACAAGTGACGATGATTCGGATTAAGCTGTGGCTGGAGTGACGGAATACTATCCAACCCATTCAATCTCATTTCCAAAGACCAGGCCATTCATTATAAATTTAAAGGATAACTATATAGAGTATCAAGCATCCCATCAACCTTACTGAGCAGATTTGTTGAGGCTCCTCAGCCCATCTCGTCCAGCCACCTAGATCTGACTGGCTGCAACTCATTATCGCACTCATCATGTATCGGAGAGGACCCTCGAAAAGCACTCCAGCAAACGTTCAGTGCCAGAAGTGTCTGAAAAGAGATAAGTCAAGCCTTGCAATCTCTTTGTTCGTAAAGCTCACATTTCTCAGTACGGCACTACTCGTATGAATGCAAAGCTTCGGCACAGGAAAGACCCTACACTGCCCGACCATCTCGAACACAGCAACTACTCAACCCCAAACTTGCACCTAAGCTAGCAAGTGAGACTCCAGATGCACTTCAGGATAAGTATGCTTTTCTGGTCACAACATGCGTCTATATATTCCCACTAACAGCACTTCAGGAAAGGCTTGGCCGACCAGGAGTTGGCTAAGAGAGGAGCAGAGCGAGCCAGAAAACGGGAGTTAGAGCAAAGCGATGACACAGACCATGATGTGTCAAAGCGTGAAAGGTCACCTTCGTACGACTCGGTGTCTACGATCTCTACTAGAGGGCCACCATCGCTCTCTCGCCGAAGAACTTCTGTGCCAGGTTCAAGGTCACCGTCAAGATCCACCGGAGCTATTCGCAGCCCATCAGCAATTCGAGAATCTTCGAGGAGACGATCTTTCAATTCAGGGTCTGACTACGATTCACGAGACGTAAAATCACCTGAGCCCATAAGAGGTCGAACAAAATCACCAAGTCGCGACTACGGTTCTCAACGTGGAAGTTTTGGCTCTGGCGGACACCCAGCGGATCGTCAACGCGTGGACAGACGACACAGAAAATACTCACAAAGCCCAAGTCAGTCACCTCCACCACGGAGCCGGCGAAATTTTCGGTCTAGATCTCCCGTATCCCGATCACATCGCAGCCCTCCGGGATATCAGGGTAGACCACCTCGACCTGATCGGAGCGGTCGAGAACAAAGGGATGCGCCAAATCGTAATGCACGAGAACGCAGTCTGAGCCCATTCTCAAAGCGTTTGGCCCTTACACAATCCATGAACACCAGCCGATAGTAACGGGTATCATAAATTTTGCCTACTCTGAGCCAGCATAACTTTAACAAGCCTTAACACAATGTAATGTCATTTACCCCTCTGGAAGTGCCAGTGGCCAAACGCCGTGCAATGCAAACCTTTTATCCATACAATTCTACGCAAGGTCTTCATCCTCGCGCTCCAAGCGTTCTTCTTCCTCTTCCCGTTCTCGCACTCGCAGCCCTTCCACCAACGCCACGCCATCCATACCCGCCGCCTCTGTGCTGCCATCATCGCCATCAGTCGCGATAGGCAGAGAGGTCTTCCTTGCAGCCGCTTGCGCGTTCGCAATGCGCTCTCTCACCAGCCTCGCAATAGCATTATCCGTGCGAACATTTAACACTTCGAGTTTTTTGTCCAAGTCTCTCTTCAGGTCCCAGTTGGGCTTTTTGGGCTGCAGTTTGAATAGATCGATTCCCTGGTCATCTTTCGCGTCTTGGGCAGCCTTGTCCCGCGTCTCGTCCTCGACAAGCGCGGCCTGTTCCTCGAGTGTAGGTCCTTGCATGCCCGTTGTCGGAGGGGCCTCGAAGCCCAGCTTGGGGCCTTTCGTCTCGGCATTGTAGTTACGGCCGGACAGAATCTGCGTCGCAACATCGATCTCAGTGGGCGGGGATGCAGAGCGCTCGGATTCTGGTGCAACGATCTCGTCCGTAGGTTGTTTGCGCTTCAGGCTTTTGAGCTTGGCGAGGCGCGCTTTGCGATCGTCAGATGCGAGGCTAAGCGTGGCTTGCGACGCCGACATCCTGACAGGTTCCCACACAGAATATCGTGATGGGCGCCGAGCTCGGGATGTAGTGATGTATGTCTTGAGAGGTTGAAGAATGAGTATAGGCGTTTAGGATCAGAGTGTAGCCAGAGCAAGGAATAACACGACAGGAAGCTCAGGCACGTACACCTATCTCTAGTGCACATTAACTATGTACTGTAGGTGCACAGTAGGCTAGCGAGCTAGGTAGGTAGCGATATCTTTAGTGTAGATATCCGCTATCCCTGGCAAAAAAAGTTCCAGTAGCGTGAAACGATAAGATCGATAAGGATTAGTTCCGAATGCATGTGGTAATTTGCGCTGAAGACTTGGATTGAACCTCCCACCACGAGCAAGTAAGCCATGCTGTGAGAACGACCCTCAACCCGCTACAGTCATGAAGAGCTTGACTGGAAGCGCGGCGAAGATATCGTACCATGCCAACTCCCTTCATATGTCGAAGATGCACCGCGCGACTTGCAAGGTCTTCCTTTAGACTTCTTGGACTCGAAAAAAGGCTCTTGCACACCATAGTAATCCCAGCCGAGCGACGCTCCGACAGCGCGGCCCTATCCGCGCAGCACAGCCGAAGTCAGAACCGTGAATCTTCACAGTTTAGATACGAGGATGTGGCCTTCGAGGAGGACAGTAGCGGAGGCTATACTACGCCCCTTGCCTCCCCGGCTCTATCTCACGGACAAGACGGACAAGACGACGGATCCGGTGGCGACACGGCAGGCGGGATAGATGCAATCAAGACATATTTACCAAGAAGAACACCGGCCGTGAAGCAACTAGCTACCCTACCACCAGCCAGGACGATACGCGAGCTTAAGGCCAAGATTTTCGTCGCACGGGGAGATTATGTCTTATTTATTCATGATCTAGCGGCGCTATATGGATTATCTCGTCAGGAAGCGCGCCATGCTGTCGGCCAGTTGGAACGGCTGCTCTGGGGGTGCTTGGACATGGATCTCGCAGCATCGCGACTAGACCAGTATCTTGCTTGGAAGAGAGACTTCGCGATTATCCTGCGGGATGTAGTTTCTACGCCGTCTGTCCAGGAGGGCAACCCGAGCATAAGTGATGCTGGGTCCGAGGCGTCTTCCCAAGGAAGCGAACCAGAGTCAATCAAGACTGTATGGCAAAGACTGGATGAGGTTAAGCGACAACGTCTCTGGCCACAAATCCTCCTTTCTGCGGCAAGATCGGAACCACACGTACTGTCGACCTTGATTCAATCGACGTTCGACCCCTCCTGGTGCCCAAGCTATGTTGTAGAAGACATGCTTTACCTCCTCTTTCGTCGCCACCAATTAGCGTTTCAAAGGGGCATCCATAGCGAGGCTGACCGGCTGCATCAAGAAGTCACGGCGATAGTTACATTTGTGCTCAGCAAGTGCCCACCGAGATACTTAAGCCTAGAGCAGAGTGTGCTACTCTCGACTTTCCCCTCCCTATCAACCTCGGAACTTATCCGGCACTACGAGTTGCTCAAGGCTATCGAGCATCCGGTCCACGCAAATACCCTGCTACACCTAGCGAGTCGCTTTGCGAAAGGTTACGACACAAAAAACAACGCTGTAGATATTCTTCGTGTGTTAACGGCTATGCCGGGGTTTGATCTCAACAGTCCCGCCGCCGCGAGTGTGTGTACCTCGCTGCTCACTTTGAACGAAAACGAGCCCTTGCCAGATAAGCAGGCTGCGCCTGATCTTCTTTTCGAATTTCTCCTCAAGCAAGGCCTCTCCCCAAATCTGTTAAGCTTGTCAGCTTTGATGCGCAACTTCATCATTCGTGGTCATCTTGATACCGCGTGGAAGATCTTTGATATCATGCTTCAGAACGGGCTGGAGCCTGATAGTCATGTTTACTCTATCCTATTGAACGGGTCCAAGCTTGACCTTGACAGTGCCTCCTTTGGGCATATATTTAATATTATCACTTCCCGCAATGCTTGGTCCCCCGTTCTCCTCAATGATTTTCTTGGTCTAATATTTCGAGAGAACGAGTTGCAAGAAGAACGAAGGCGAAGACAGAGGAAAAAGGCCAACAATGCTTGGCGCCCCATGCTTGAACTTTACGCCAAATTTTACGATCTTGCTCCGTTGCAAAAATTCACGCTATTTTCCTTGGAAAATCTTGTGGGAACGACGGGCGTGCCGTTCAAATATTCCACATCAACTACCAGAATGGCTGAATCTTTGATGCCACGGCCTGAGCATAAGCTTATGCAACCAGACAGCATTACATTATCCCTGCTGATAGGTGCACATATGCGATCTCTGAACACGCCAAAATATGCGAGTCGCTATTGGGTCAGCTTCTCCAATTTGGTCAAGCGGAAAGATCCTACGGCCCTGAGCCTCGTAGCAAATCATGAGACGCTCATGTTTGATATCTTTCTGCGCACTCTATTGCAGTTTCGACACACCATCGGTTTTGCCATAGACCGAGTGCAGAAAAGCATAGATGCTGCAAAAAAAGAGAAGGCACGGCTTGGCCGCAATCTGCATCACCCTCCTCCCTCCGTCCACACCTGGACTATATTACTCAATGGGCTTAAGAACCATAATGACACCCGTAGCGTCGTCGCCATCTTCGATATGATGACCAACGTTGGCGGCGTGAGGCCAGTGCTGCCAACCTGGAATGCCCTCATTCAGGCTTTCGCTCGGACTAGCAATGTTAATGGTGTCGTGAAAGCGATATGGTCCCTTGAAAAAGCTGGTTTCCAGCCCGATGACCAAACATTCAAGGCTGTTCGTATGTTGCCCAAGGCTTTAAAAGAGCAAGTAATTACTCAACTGGAAGAAATACGAAAAGCACCGGGCACTTTTTCCAACATGAAGACCCCATTCCGGGTTCCCATCCCAAATCCCAGCGCTTCAAAAACCGAGACACACTCAATCTCATCAACCGACCCTATTAGGCGCCCAAGGCCAGTAATACATAAGACTCTCGGTGCCCTGACTCAGCAATACGGGAAATTGGACATTCAAAAGCTTGATTCTCTCTACAAGAGGCGGGGGTCTACAAGGCAGTTGCGTGTTTCAACTTTGAATTCTAGTCTACCCATTGCGCCCTCTCTATGACTAGACGGCGAACTTAACTCTAGAGATGTAGAAAAAGCATATATTTGTACATAAAGATGACTGTATACAATCTTAGCATAGGCCTTGGCGTCTTGATAGAAAGCATTAGAATTGATGATACCCCATTCATGCATTTCTTTTAATCAAACGTAATAAATATTCGTGGATGAATATGTCTGTCAGCAATTACAATTCTGTTAAGAGATATTTAAGTACATATCTCGACGACTGGTGACAAGGGTCAACGTTGCGGTTGCCATCTCGTTAGCTAAGAGACGTTGAGTTGTGGTGAGAACAGGACCGCAAGTGCACTCAACTATTCCTCGCCTACGGCATATCAATAGCATCCAGCAGAGGTCACGAGAGTATTGATTATATACAACTCGAATCGACTTATTAGCTTGGGTGAGTATTGATTTTTGTATACAGTCATATTCGACTCTCGTTCCTTCAGCGCTGTGAAATAGTTGTATAGGCCAGCACTGGCTAGATTTATAAATAGACCTGCGATAGTTTTGGCGAGCATCATGGAGGAAGCCAGAGTCGGTCCATCTCGCCCCTTTCCCGCCGCGTTTCTCGCATAGGACTGTCGGTGGATCTGTCTTGCGCTTATTGGATGAGGGAGTACTTCTTGGGTATTCCTATGCTCTTCGCCTCGTATTTTGGTGTTGTTGTTGAAGTCTGCGCTCGGTATAATAAACTCATAGCTCAACATAAAAACCCACAGACAAAGAGCAGACATGCCGCTCGCGAGGCGAAGGATCTATCCCATCCCAGTCCCGCCATCCTCACAATGGCGCACCTAGGCCGTCCTACTGCACCAAACACCATACCAAAGAAAACAGATATCAATCACACCAAACGCCATTCCGTTAATAATTTTCAAAAACCTCGTCCCGCCAATCGATAGAGGCACGAGAATCCCCAATGCATCTCACCCAAACTTCCGACTCCCACCCTTCACGCTCTCCCCCTCTTTCATCCCGCGCGCCTTCTTCCCGGGGCCGATGAGCTCAAGGTGCCCGGCGCGCTCGCCGAGCAGCCGCTCCGTCTTGTTCGTGATGCCGGCCGCCAGCTTGCGCTGCAGCTTGTCGGCGGCGCTGCCCTTCTTCGCCTTGACGACGCGCGCGCCCTTCTTCGTCTTCGGCGGCTGCGGCTTGTTAGCGCGGCCGCTGGCCGCTGGTTTGCCTGTTGTTTTCTTCGGGGCTCCTTGGGCCATTTCGCTTTTTGTCTTTTGTCTCTACTGTGTTTGGTTGGCTTTGCAGGAAGATGGGATGGCGCTGGGTTGTTCTAGAGGCTCGTTCAATTTGGGCTCGTGATTTCGAATGAGGGAATGGATTTCGCAAAGAGAATTATGCGCAAACTTTGAATCCCGTTTGTTATTTGTCTTCGCTGCGTTTTCATATGCGAGCCGTAGAGATGAGTTGTTGGGGTTTGGACAAGGCCGGCTGTGCAAGCTGGCATGTGAATAGAAGCTATATTCGCATAAAAAATTGGGGTATCCCGCTTCGCTCTGTCCCACTTATCTGCTCCGGGGTAGCTAGTTCAGGGTAAGTCTATCTTATAGGCCCCTTTGCTTCTCCAGCTTAGTTCGCTAGTTAAGTACTGCTAAAGGAGTAAATATCTACCGGTATGTATTGTCACTGGCTTCCTACAGGGTTTTGAAATCTGCATTGTTAACCAGATGCTTTGAATCTTAGCATTGCTCTTTTATGTACTTAAAATAACCTTTTTGCGCATAACATCATCTAATACTGTAGGTATTGATGAATAGCATACGCATTGAATACATTCTCTTGGTTGCTGGATTGCCTCATGCTAGTTCGGCTGCAAGGAGCAAACCGGCGCTTAAATTTCTATTTTGCATCCTTCGTCTTCTTTGATGCTATCACTCCGATAGACTCATGAGACTACCTCGTGAGTATGAGGTTTACCCGTCGTCCATTCGTTTTTGTCCTGTACCCAGCCTCAAATGTCAACCTATCAACGCCGAGCCGCATGTATATTCATCGCGACACTTGTACCATCAAAGATGCCGCGTGATAGGGTATAATACAGTAATGATGAATCCCGTACGCCTTTTGAAATAAAAAAGAAAATGTTGTTTAGATCTAGAGATCAGAGGCCAGTGAAGCATTACTAGTATGACGTAGGGAAAAGTAAATGATAGAAGTATGGTGTAATATCTGTACAAATGCCCAATGAGCAACTTATAACGAACAGAAAATATAAAAGAAACCGTGGTATGTCGGCGTAGGCCTAGTCCGTGTAGATGACGACTGTCTAGCTGACCAATGTAATCGGCTCGCTCATTGTACATTTAGGAAAAGATCATCACCTCGCCGTGTTGGCGTGAGTTTCGGCTGCCATATTGGCGTTTGGGGAAGTGTCCCTCTTGGAGATGCTAGTGAGAAGGCGTCTGGACTCAGAAAGTCGCCATTGCCGCCTCCGCCCTTTCGTCTCCATGGCTGTGCCTTCTTTGCATTTGGATCCAGGACAAGAGCAGCGGCTCTGTCACTGCCAAGCCGCTTAGTGAGGAGAGAGCTTGCGGTGGAGCTGACGGTGCCAAAACTTGTGCCAGAAGCTGCACGTTGAGATGCAATGTGTGGCCGTCCACGATCCATAATACCGGGTTGGGGTGGGGTGGTTGGTCTTTTCTCTGCAGAGGTTGGTGAAGGTGGTGATGGCGTGAATGTGGGAATAAATCGTTGCGGTGGTGTTTTGAATGGGTCTCGCTGTTGCGAGTCGGTAGCGTATCTGTATGGTTCTGCCGGTGGGACAGGTATGAAGTTGGTTTGTGGATACGGTCTTGCATTTGAAAAGTCGTTTTGACGTGGGTAGTTAATAGGGTACACCTCGACATTGGGTGGTTCTGGAGTAAACCCCGAACCAGTCCTCTGAGTCGACGCAAATTGCGTCTCCTTGCGTCTGGGATTCAACGGTAGAGGGTATGCTGAAGGGGAACCTTCGACGGGATAGACAACCCCTAGTGTTGGACTTGGCTGTCCTAACGGCGAACCAGTAAAATTCGGTCTTTTGGGCGGTGGAACATATCTAATAGTTGCTCCATCTAGGCGCCCAGAAATCCTTGGGTAGTTCACCCGCGGCCGTCTACTTGCTGGATCTGGCGACTCCTCCACAGGTGACAGTTGTGACAGCCGAGCGATATCGTTTTCGTAACTGGGTCCATCCTCATTGCCTCCGGTAGAAGAAGTTTGTATTGTGGTTACCGAAGCTTTCGAATCAGAGCGATTGACTACAGACCCGCTATTGCCTCTACGAGACCTTGATGCGCTACTTCGATTGAATGAATTTCTCCTCCCTGTCTGTCGAGGTGCGCTGACCTGTGAATACGAACTCGAGGACTGGGAGTAGGTCCTGTTCGTTGGATCTTTGGACAAAAACGCCGGTTGTGGAACGCTTGGTAATGCTCCAGCCGCCGAGATGGCAGCAGCCATTCTAGTTGCTTCTTCTTGCTTTTCAATTGGCGATTTTGTTAAGGGTGTATGTGTGTCTAGCTCGGCTACCTCCACAATTTGTGCAATCTGGGATTGACGATGGCTATTACTAAGAACCCAGTTGCCGTATTTATCGGCAATGTACAGCGTTGTGGCAGACTGAGGGTCTGTGGGTGGTGGGCGCCAAGTCTGCTCACCAGCCTCCGAGTCGAGATCAGCAAACCCAGTCAGATTTGTAAAGGTACTCGCTCTGTCTGTTGTTGTGGGGGGTGGTTGTGAAGATGGAGCACTAGCTGCAACCGGTTTCGACGGAATGTCCAGAGTTAGAGCTGGTCTCGGGGGTAAAAGTCTTGAAGGCTTTCTCTCCAGTGGCACTTCAACCTGGGGCGGTGTTGACATCACAGAAGACAGTATTTTTGGGGATGGCCTTGGCGGTAAGAAGCTGCGAGGGCGTGAAATAGCTAAGCCAATAGTGTTTCGGTCGATTTTTGGAGATCGAATCGGCGGTTCTGGCTGGGTTGCCTGTGGCGCTGGAGGCGCGGTCCTAGGAATGATATCTGGGCGATACCTGGATGTGCGAAGAACGGGAGGCGATATATGGAAAATCGGAGAGCCCCTTGATCCGAAAGGATCAGGGCCACCCGAGCTATTATCATTCTGAAAAAATGCTTTTTCAGAATCAGAATCGGGGTATCTCCTACGACGCAAAAATCTTGCTAAGAAGATGGCGCCCGCAGCGATAGCTACAGCTCCGGCCACGCCGACGGAAATTCCGACTACCTGCGCTGGTGCAAGTCGTGTCGTCGCCGACGGCTCAGAAGTCGAGCTCGAAGTCGGAGCCGTGTTTGTTGTCGAAACCGGAGCCGAAGTCGTAGTTGATACAGGAATTGAAGTCGAAGTTGATACCGAAGCTGAAGTCAACACTGAGCTCATCACCATGGTTGTAACTACGGAAGAAGGACTTGTGGTCGTAGTAGTCAGAGATTGCGTGGTGCGTGTGGTAGTTCTCAACGTCATTGATGTTGATCTGGCAGTCGACGACGTTGATACCGTTGTTTGAGTCGTTGTTGGCGGCAACAAGATCGGGGATCCTGATGGTGGCACGACCAAGGTTGCTGTAAGTGTAGGATGAGTATTCGGCAAGGCGCTTTCCTGTCCACTACACATATTCAGAACCCTCGCGGGAGCAGAGCCTAGACATGTTAGCTGGGGTAACACCAAGCGGAATCTTTCAGACCTCACCACCAGCATCTTGCTTATCACACAGACCAAGCTGGGCATATCCAAGTAGACATTGCAGTGCAGCCTCCCCGACCGTGAAGCCCGAGAGGGACTGAGCCGGACATAGGCATGATAATGAGAAGCCCGCTCCACAGTCTACTGTGGGATAATTGGATGTTATGAATGATTCCAAGCAGGACTGGGCACATGTAGGAACGAGCGAGGCAATGTCACCGCCCAATCCGATAAACCGACAGGAGGCTATCGGTACTGAGATGGTCCATATAAGAAGCTCAAGGAGTGAAGGCATGCGAGCCATCCTATATGGAAGTTTCTTCAGGTGAGGTTAGCATGAGGAATCTCTTGCGACCAAATCAGCTGCGATCAAAGGTGTTTCTCGGTGGGGGCGGATTGCATCCTCATCGCACCCAACAGCTCTGAACATCGTATATTGCCACGAAGCGCAGCTCAAGGGAAGACGCAGGATATAGGAATTGGAATGATATGTTTCAGGCCGCAGTCCCTGAGGCATCCCCGGATATATGGCTTGCAAAGAGAAACTCCCATGACTTACCTATGATGTTTGAAACCCTTGTATAGAGACGGCCAGCATCTCAACCAACGATCTAGCACAGCCCGATTAAGTATGCTTAAATTACCAAGTACAAATACAGAGGCTTAGAAAGGGAAAATAGGAAAAAATAGAAAACCCCAAAAATCCAAGACCACTAAGGAACAGAAGAAACACGGAGAAGAAACACAAAACCAGGAAGGAGTAAGAAGAAATGGCAGCAGACTGAGGCAGAGTACTGCATTTAGGGGACTGGCGCCTCCCATCGTGAGCTTTACTAAAACCAGCGCCTACGAGAAACATTTCGGGTGCAGCGAGCATCTGTCTGCCCCCATCACATCGTCTGGTTTCGTCGAGGGCGCGTGTACAACGGCTACTATGACACAGTCTGGTGCTGGTGGCTAGTCGCCAAGCACAGGTCTGCATACGACATGGACATCATGGCAACGTTTGCAGGTACACGAATGGCCAGCGTCGATTAGGTGTCCCAAAGGAGATCGCTTAGGGCTGTGTACCGATGCCGATTGGCCGAATGTTTATTTCGGTCTTAATGGGCGGTCTGCTATGCAGAGGAATCCGGGGGTGGTGAGAAGCTGAAGCAGCAGAGCTACAACCGTCAATTATAGATTGATACTGTGTAGTATAGCTAGACTAGCGCTGGGGTCCATAAAATAGGCAAATGGTAGGCTGTGTGTTGCCCGGTTTTTTGCGCGCGCCTAAGACGTTCCCCTGGCGGGGTAGATCTGCGCTACCCGACACTGGGTTCTGACCGGGGTCTGGCTACCTACTAACTTACAGCTAAAGTGCCATCGAGAAGGGGTCGAGGGGGTCTGAACGTCGCAGTCATCCCCTGGCGGCAACACATCGCTCGCTTCTGGTTCGGCGCCAAAGTGCCCAATGCATGCAAAGAGGTAGCAACTACAGTAAGTACATCACTTGCAGCCCCCAACCCGGTGAGCTTATTGTACCAAGATACCTGCTTTGTATGGTCAGATCAAATCTGACTGGGCAGGGCTATGCTCCAGTGCAGCCCCCAACTGCAACCGTGCTGGCGAATCCCTCCGCCGTCTACCTACATAGGTACTGCTCCGCCCTTATTGAAGGCCGCATCTGCTGGGCGGCCACATCTTACTCACAGTACATCTTGCCATGTTAGTGACAACTTATGCTGGTATACAAATAGCAGGTCTCCGCTGGGGCGAGGTGCCTGCATCGACTGTCCTTGCTGGTTTCCTATCTATTGTCTCTACTTGATTAGCATCGTTCAGTCGTATGATGCGAGACTACGATAGCCACTGCTAATCGCCAGATTCTACTGGTTTCCGATCTAAATAAATCTTGGCGCAGGGCCGAGTAAGTGAAGTCTTCCTAACTAGCAGCATCGTGCTCGAAAGTCGAAGTAAGGTCTCACCAGGCCTCGCGCCAAGATTTGGAGTTTCTGGATTACCATATTACGAGGCGTACTGAGACGCATTTTAAGAGACTGCATCCCTACCTACGTAGAGACCACCTTTTTTACCCCTTCCTCTCTTTTTAGTATAGTAAATTTCTTGCTTGTTTCATTCATTCATCTTTTCGTAGCTCTCTGCGTCCATACTGGGTATCTAATCTTCATCCATACACAGTACTCTACGATTTTCTCTTTTTTTGAATCACAAGATGTCGTCATCCCGTTCAGCTCGACCAAATTTTCGTTTCTCTCTACTACTTGCAAATGCAAAAGGTCTCCAGTCATTCCTTCATACCATTCCGGTGGGCCCAGTCTGTTTGGTGAACAGACTACAACTACGGCGGGGACACGTCTTGTGCACCAAGGAGTTTTGTAGTGATCACTCCTGTCCTCCAGCAGCACTCGGGACAAAGCCTGCCTGGGCTCGGCTCGATTTGATGACTCTCTGAACCTGTTTCTCGGTTTCGTCCCAATCGTCAGGGCTTAGAGCGACTAAGTCGATCTGAAGGTCTGCCGCAATGGCTTGCAAAGCTGAGAAGCTTTTCTTGTCCGCGATGAAGGTAATGCTCACGCCTACACGGCCAAAGCGACCGGTTCGTCCAATTCGATGAAGATACGTCTCCGTGTCATGCGTAGAGTCTCCAATACCCTTCATTGGGATGTCGTAGTTGATCACCATCGAGACTGTAGAAACGTCGATGCCGCGGGCAAGAACGTTGGTGGTTATGAGAACTTTGGACTTGCCAGTTCGGAACTCGTCGAGCAGGGCGTCTCGTTCACTACCTTCGTACGCTCCATGCAGAACCGACACCTTGTGGCCGTCTCGAACCATGCTTTGTTGAATCTGGGACGCGCTCTCGCGAGTCTGAAATTGTTAGCACGTGACAGGCATTCAACAGTGTTTGCCCATACCTTGACAAAAATGATTGATGAACCAATATTCATCAGACCATAAAGCTTGCAGAGAATTTCGTACTTATCCGCTTCCCCAGGACAATCCATATACATTTGGGAAATGCCCTTTACCGTAAGTTCTTGAACCTTCAACTTGATTACGTTCGCACTAGGAGCAAATGAAGTTGCATATTTCAAGACCTTTTCAGGGAACGTTGCAGAAAACAGGAGGATCTGTATGGTCTTCGGGAGCATTCTTTCATACCAAGTTAGCGCACAGGAGGGCTATGTGAATGCAGTGCTTCTGAGACTCACCCCTTAACCCTAGCGCATTGGTCACCAAGACCTTGCTGATCCAACATATTGTCGGCTTCGTCGATAACGAGAACCTTCAATGCACTGGTATCAAACGCACGTCTCCGGATGAGGTCCGTGACAGTACCAGGAGTACCGACAACGATGGCCTTATCGACAGATCCTCCACGGGGAATGGAGCCGGGAATAGCAGCTGCGACGCCCAAATTCGGGATGAACTGGCCAATGGTGGTGATGACACCTTCGATCTGTCGGGCTAGCTCACGGCTAGGTGCAAGAAGCAAAGCCTGTGGTTTGCTGGGCTGGGTGAAATCAACACGAGATAGAACGGTAGTAACAAAAGCGGCCGTCTTTCCAGTTCCTGACTGAGACTGGGCGATCATGTTCCGGGGAGGGTCGGCAAGCATGAGGGGGAGAGCCTTCTCCTGAACCTTTGAGGGCTTCAAGAATTTCAGAGCGTTCAGTCCCTCGAGAACCTCGTGCGGCCTACAATCAGATGTCAATAACAGCGACACATAGTTTCATGCCCAATATGAGACTAACAATCCAAGCTCCTGAAAGGTTGTGGCGGATCCCAACGGGTGCTCTTTATCTTTTTGAAGATCGCTGAGCTGAACCTCGACATCGTAGCTGCTCTCCTGAAGGTTGGAAGCAGAAGCAGGAGCTGCGCCATTGGCCGCGTCGGCAGCAGCTGGAGCCTCGACAGCTTGGTCGGCCATGGTAGGTACGTAATAGGCGCACGGTGATTTAGCAGGATAGAGGTTCCGAGTCGGGAAGTAATGTCGTATTTCTGGTGAGAGTTGTAGCTGCGAGCCGGCCAAGGTGAGTGGTCGCCGTGACAAGGGAGGGAGCGAGGGCTGGCTAGAAAGTCCACGGTCAGCACGCTTGATCATATAGATGGGATACATTCACTAATAACGAACACATACATACCGGCAGGCGGGGCGACGACCTTGAGTCGAGTTATGTGTAGAGACCACCTCGCAGGGTTACGCGGTTAGGATCTGGAATCAATGGCTGGCAAAGACAGAGCTCCGACGTCTTGAAATTCCCAGAGCATGGGAATATTTTGGTGGGGTCCTGGCTCTATGACAGCAGCCTTGGGGGGCCATCGCATTTGGGGATAGAGGGGCAACCTTGAAGTAGCAACGCCTTGGATTAGCGGTACAGATGTAAGGTACACAGGGTAGGTAGGTACCTCGGTACCCCAAATAGAGGGGCAACTGCGCTAGATGTTAGTAATTGCAGGGTGAGAGACAACTGACAGGTCGGCTACATGTCAGCTGTCGGAGGTTATCCCGGCCTTTCAATGGTACAATCCGCGGTCTTTACATTATGTTATTTTACATTTCCATTTTTCTTGTCAGTAATTGTTTCCATACCTTAAACCATAGAATATAAGTAATTGTTTCAAAGATAGTTGATAAAAATGAGAAGTCATTACTGTTTAGACAAAGTGAGCAGTAGGCAGGTGCCTAAGTATCTTTATCAGTACTATAATGTAGGTACTCTATACCTCAATGAAGTACCTGATGATGTTAGGTAATGTTAAGTAACTGGTAGAGGCTTTTAGCGGGTCTTCGTCGAAGAAACATGCTCGGTCGCTTGTAGATACCCCGTACTACCTCGCTACCTACTACACCTGGTCAAGTGGCCGGTGCCTAGGCGGGCTGTGTTGCTGTGTCGCCGCCGTGTCGCCTGCTCAGATTCCGCGTTCCGTGTGCCGTCCATCCATTGCCAGTCTGCCCAACTTCCAAATAGACATCCGTATTATGGCCCTGCAGCTAGAGGCAATCGTGGCCAGTCTGACACACCGATTCGATCGCTTATACCACCAAGCAGCTTTGCAGCCTCCTGGATGCTGAATATTGCCTCGTCATCACCCCTGTCGAGTTCGGTACCGGTATGGCTGAGGTGGATGCGGCACCAACACTCGGTGCTGAGTTGAAGGTGAGTTGCGCATCGAATGCAACCGTCGCTACTCCTCTGCGCGCATCTTTCTCTCTCGTATCGCCTCATTTGCAGGCGCGGAGCCAATGTAATATAATAGCGCCGCTCTAACCAGCTTGTCTCCCTGTTCTAGGATGGCTTCAAGCCCGCCAATGCTTGGGTCGCCAACGGCGTCGCATGGCTCGACGACATCCAGAACTTCTACCGGGAACGAAGTGTTCTGGAGAAGGAACACAGCGCGAGGTTGGGTGCCCTCGCCAAGAAATACTTCGAGAAGAAATCGAAGAAGTCAATCAGCCTGAGCGTTGGCGACACGCCTACCATGACCCCTGGCTCTCTCGAAAACGCATCTCTGACGATATGGAACACCCACCTAACGACGCTCGAGGCACGGGCCGACGAGCATGAGCGCTATGGAAACGAGCTGATACATAAGGTCGCCGACCCTTTAAAGCACTATGCTGCCAAATTCGAAGAGCTGCGCAAGCGCCATGCGGATTACGCTGCTAAGCTCGAGGCAGAAAGAGATTCAACCTACGCCGACCTGCGCAAGGTCAAGGCCAAGTACGACACCGTCTGCCAGGAAGTCGAGAGCAAGCGCAAGAAGTCGGAAAGCTCCTTTGACAAAGCCAGGGCGCAAAGCAACTATCAGCAACAATTACATGAGATGAATAATATGAAAAACACATACCTGATAGCGATCAATGTCACCAATAAGCAAAAGGAGAAGTACTATCATGAGTTCATACCGGAGGTTATGGATAGTCTGCAAGACTTGTCGGAATTCCGGACCATCAAGCTCAACACCATTTGGACAATGGCAGCAAGCCTAGAGGCCACGATGCTTACCCAGAGCAACAGCATGGTGGATCATTTAACGCAGGAAATCGCTCGCAACCAGCCTCATCTCGATTCTATGATGTATATACGCCACAATATGGGCGCCTTCCAAGAACCCCCTGACAAGGTCTTCGAACCAAGCCCAGTATGGCACGACGATGACTCTATGATCACAGATGAACCAGCCAAGATATTCCTCCGTAATGTGTTGAATAAGTCCAAGGGCCAACTAGGAGACTTACGAAGGGAGGTTGATAAAAAGAGGAGGGAGGTCGAGGCTGTGAAAAGGCTAAAACAAAACGTTCGTAATGGCACCGAAAAGAAAGATGAAGTCCTGGTTGTTACGCATCTCTTCGCCTTGCAGGAAGATTTACATCAAGTTGACCGCAAACGGTTGACAGCGGAAGTCGAAACATCCACCATAACGTCTGCAGTTGGAGACGTCACACTGGGAGCCAAAAATCATAATTTCAAATCACAAACATTCAAAATCCCGACCAACTGCGATTTGTGTGGCGAGCGAATATGGGGCCTGTCAGCAAAAGGGTTCGACTGTCGAGACTGTGGCTATACATGCCACAGCAAGTGCGAGATGAAAGTACCAGCCGAATGCCCTGGGGAGTTGTCTAAAGAAGAGCGCAAGAAGAGCAAAGCAGATCGCCAAGTAGCCGCAGGAACTCTACTTTCACCCGCCACGGGATCCCCAGACCATGTTGCAGAGTTACCCGATCTTAGCCGATCCAACACCATGAATTCTTTAAGTTCAGGGTATGCAGCCAGTGCTCATCGGTCAATTAGCGGCCAGGTGTCCGAGTCCACCCCAGAACTTCCAGGCTCACGGCCCGCTGCCCGGAAGACTCGACTAGTTGCACCACCTCCTTCTACTTACATCAGCGAGCTCCCGGGGAGCCCTGCTAACGGATCCAGCGCAGCCAAAGCAAATGAGCAGAAGGGAAAGATGGTTTACAGCTTTGAAGCAAGTGGAGAGGGCGAAATCAGTGTAGCGGAAGGACAAGAAGTGACGATATTGGAGCCGGATGGTATGTGACTAGTCTCAGCCTTGCAAAATGTGACAAACACACTGACATTTAACTTTAGATGGATCGGGGTGGGTCAAAGTCCGCGCTGGGTACAACGAAGGAGTCGTGCCCGGAACATACCTCGAGTTCTTTGCAGCTCCTATTGTACCTCAAGACACGGGATCGTCCCAAAACCGCCCGGGGTCTACATATTCAAACTCTGGCTCCTCTATCGGCACAGCAGCGCCAGCAGTGAAGAAAAAGGGACCAGCTGTTGCGCCTCGCCGCGGGGCTAAGAAGCTGAAATACGTAACCGCTCTCTACGATTATACGGCGCAAAGTGAAACTGAACACAATATGACAGAAGGAGAGCGTTTTGTACTTATCAAAGAAGATCCAGGTGATGGTTGGGTCGAGGTAGAAAAGGGTGGCTCGACGAGAAGCGTACCGGCGAGCTACGTTCAGGTAGCGTGAAGGAACATGTCTCTATTTTCAAGAATTCATGTTCAAAAGAAGTTGTTCTCTACATCAGGGATGTGGCATAGCATTGTATAGCAATTGGGCAATTGAGACAGCATGGCTATTATATGATACAATGTATAATCTTTGCATATATGGAGAGTAGAAAATTAGAAAATCAGATTGTTAAGTCAATCGTAGCAAATCTTACATTGATAAATTATTCGAAACAGCCGAGCTCACCCTTCAGATCACATTCGTAGGCACAATAGCTGCTTCCTTCGTTTGTCCTAGGTATCGTATCATCAGATACCGTACCTTCTAAAGCAGTTGGATACCCAATAAAAGTATCATCTAGCACCACGCGCTTTCCCCGAGAGACTTTTATTGTGTTCGAAGCATGCGTCTGCAATTCTTAATACCGATTCAAGAGCCCAGTTTCCTACACGGGAGTTTCATGGCTACCTGCAATATAACGAGTAGCATCAACAGCCTCCCATAGCCTGATCATCCACGCGCTCCAACTTATCGGTTCAAACCTAGTGAGCAACAATCAGCATCGTCAATCTGTATTCATTCATTTACTATTAATGAGGACATTCTTAAAGAGGACCTGCGGAACGAGACAAGCTGCTACGACGCTCGCCATAGCTTTACCAGTCTCATCTACTACCATTCTCCGAAGGGCAATAAGAACAATCCCGTTAACGAGCATCTCACCTCGAAAGTCTATGAATACTCTCGCTCTTTCGCACGAGACTGCCAGCTCTGTACCCTGCACTGGAGTCAATATGGCATTCGCCAGCAACGATCGCCAAGCCTTTGCACCCTTCATCCAACTTGCCGCTTACGCATCCCTAGCATTCGCTGTCCCAGGTTCTGCAGCGGCCCTCCGCTACTATCAAGCAGGGCATGGCGGTCGCAACAATGATTGTGCCAAAATCATCGTCATGGGTATCATAGGGTTTATTACTGTGGTCATATTGATCCGAGTACTCTGGGCATGCTGGAAGAAACGACGCTATAGATTTACATCCGAAAAAGATGTCCAAGTCCGAGATCCAGATGACACCCAGCACCAGGAAGGTGTAAAAGAGACGCCAGGGGCGGCATCGGAAGTTCGGCAGATGTAACCAAAAGCCTTTTTATGATGGCCAATGTGCTTCTCTTCGGCAGCAGCAAGAAGTTGAGGCTTTGAAAATGCGGAATGGACGGTGCTGTAGACTAGATCTTAGGCAAAATGCAGGGTGTTCTTTAACACGGGGACGTGGCTCGAGCTAAAGAGGACACCGGGTAATGAACAACTGTTCCTGATAGCTGTCAACAGAGCAATGCGTTTCGTTCAAGCAATTATGACTTTCCCTCAAGAAGTTTCGGCGTGTGCATCCTGTCTGTGATGATATGTTGATCTGACCATGTCCAAGCATCACCCAGCAAATATCAAAATATCCTTTTCCTTTCCCACTATACGTACTTATTTGTTATACGCATTATTCATCTTCCCGAGTATCTGTTTGACTAAAACCGAGGCAAAAGCAAATTCACAACCGCCGCCGCTAGAACCAGCTCTAGGAACCTGTCCGTGGAACCCAACAATCCAAAACCTCCGAATCCCAGCATGCGCGAGCCCAGACTTCATTCGCAAGCTCGTGCTTCCACCTTCTTCCCCGCATGTCGAATGGCGCGGCCCCGAACACTGCGTCAACGAGACTTGCGTGTTCTCCAATGCCGCGCAGAACGGGGGTATCTCGCTCATCACGAGCCCGCTGCACGCGAGCATTATACAGGATTATGCCGTCGACGACGACGGCGGCGCGTACCCGCCTCCGTATTACACTGATGTGATATATGGGAAGGGTATCGGCTTACGTGCCAATCGGTCGATTACCAAAGGGGAGGTGTTGATGGTCAGGGCGCCGACGCTGGTTGCGCAGGTGGAGGCGATTGAGGAATTGGAGATTGCGGTGCGGGATATGAGTAAGTTAGAAATTGAGGATTTTCTCATTAATACTGCCCTTTCTCTTTACCAAATCTCGTTCTACATATACATATCAGATACGTCGCAGTCTGACTGATGTATCCACCGTTAGTGTATAGATTCGCCGTAGATCAGCTTCCCAAGAACCGCCGAGACGCTTTTATGGCCCAGATGGGTCGTGATATACACGACAAGATCAACACCAACGCTTTCCAGTTCTTTGTCCATGGGGCTGGGGAGAAGGGAACTCGTCATCTTGCTGCGTATCCCGACATTGCGAAGTTCAACCATGACTGTCGGCCAAGGTATGTGTATCTAGTCATGTTTCTTTCGCCCCTTTTAAACGAGCTAGTCGCAAGCTGCTCGGAAATGAAAGCGAGAAACTAGTGACATTTACAAAAGTGCTGAGAGATGATGTAGCGTCCATTACCGAATCGCCGATGCGACCATGACTGCGGTCGCCGCCCGTGACATCCAGCAGGGTGAGGAATTAACCATTAGCTACGTAGACATATTCCTGCCGTCAAGGAAACGGAAAGAGCGCATCCGGAGCTGGGGTTTCGAGTGCGCGTGTGCGCTATGTCAGGGGCCGAAGAACGAGACTGTAGCAGTGCGTCACCCAACAATAGTCTAAACACGAAATGGCTTCTATTCACTTCCCTCATCCTCCCTTTATTCCCACCAACGATCAACCAGGCAGAAAGAACAAATAAGAAAATAATTTTCTGGTCATTTCGACTAACCAATATGTCATCCTCACGCAGTCCGACAAACGCCTCCGCCGCATCGAACAACTGAAAAACGATCTGAACAACTTCCAGGAAATGAAAGTCACAGCCGAGACCGGGGCCGAGTACGCGGTATTGCACGAGGAAGAGGGTCTACACGCACATCTAGGGTCGGCTTATACCCGCGCGGCGCTCAACTTTGCTCTGTTCGGCGATGAGAAGCGGGCGCGCCAGTACGCTTTGAAAGCGGTCGTGGAGCTCGGTATTGAGAAGGGCCCGGATTCTGGGGATGCGGCGGCCATGAAAGGGTTAGCTGAGGATCCGAGAGCGCATTGGACCTGGGGTAAGAGGAGAGCAGTTGGTAAGTGATTGTGGTTTTGAATAGGTTGTGGTCTTGTGTTTTCGAAGATTGGTAGGTATTTGGGATGGGATGCTTTTCATATTAATATACTTGTTATTCATCAGTTTTCCTGCTTCACTTAAAGATCCGGGTTGCATATTTCACCCTTTATGTATTGGTCTCGTACTGCGAGATTTCGAAAACGAGGGCTAGATTGGCATGACGGCTTCAACTAGATGTGCGAACATACAGCCGATGTCGTAACTAGGTGCTGATATTAACATTTCGATATACATACTTGGTAAAGATATTAACGTCATATTGGCGAGCGCAACGATAGGACCAAGGGCATGGAGATTATGTGGGGGTTAGGCAATGGATCTCATGACTATATATAATTATCAAGGCACTTGATACATAGAGGAGTCGTTATTATTGGCAGCACATTGTCTCCTCGCTTCCAAGTCTGTTATAGCTTCATACGTCAGGGTCATTCTTGCTGGGTACACTTATCACATCCGCTTAGCCAACTAGAATTGCTTTAGGTACAGTTCCAAGACCACTATAATGAGGACGTTTCAGTAGACATATTGGCATATCTACCTATGTAGTTTAGTAGCCCTGATGTGTATATTTATCAGCTGTATACGGTTGCTTGGGTTGTACGCCCCTTTCCGCTGACAGCAAGTAAAGCGCATGGTGATCCCACATCGAGGCTAACGAAGCGTGCACCGATAGAATTGATGAAACCACTTTCATCCTGCTTTGCAACTTCGACGTCTGGCCCATAAAGACCTTGGGGCCGAAGCCGTCAGAGTGCTACTTTAACAACTGCCACTTCCCTAAGTATAGGTATTTCGATAAGTCGAAGACATAAAAGAATCGATTCTGTGCAACAGAGAGCCACCGATACTTGAAGTGGATAGTTGATTTGATATCCACGGTCGAAATATCAGCAGCAGCAGCATTTCAACAAATCAAACCCGTAGTAAAACTCAAGAATCTCCTTTCTTCCAAGCCTCTTTTCCTGAACTCCTGCTCCTTTTTTTTTTGTACAGTATCTAAAACTTTATATAGGGTATTACTAGAATAGGAAATGCTTGGCACGATCTACTAGCAGCGGGAGGATTTCGGTGCTAAGGAATCCAAAGCGGGTGGGCTCAATTTCCAGCTTGTTTCGTACCTGAAACTCTGGTGGGCCGGGGCAATTAGGGCGGGAACAACTGGTTTTCTTAACCCAAAGATCGGCCCTAGATTCCTTGGCAACAAACCTGTCTTTGCATTCTTTATGGCGTCATCATTACTTCAGTGGTGAAAGTGTGAGAAAATTGTATTCTCTGATGGTGGGAAGGGAGTTATCAGGAGCCTTTATGTTACTGATAGGTATGCATGCCAGCAATCATAATGGTAGCATAGAATAAAGGAAGCAATCTGCTGTGTATACAGTACTAAGCATAACGAGTTAAAAGCTAACGTGCATTGATAGGTTGACAAGGCCAGGTGATCGTTGCCTATACGAACAGGAATCTCGGATGGACTGCTCGGATGGCGTCTGCAAGGACCGGGAGAAGGTGGCAGTGCAATTCAAGGTTACAAACACGAGCGCCAACTCAATTTCCTACATTGACACCCCCAAAAACATATTTACTTACACTACACTGCCGAGTGCAGAGCCTGCCTGCCAGTGTAGGAAGGTACCTGTTGTCAGGAATAGGTATCCACGTATAGGTAACATCCTAGCCATTTTCAGTATTTATAGTTTGGCAGGGCGCTGCTGGCCTTTAGCATTCAACCAGCGGGAACACTTTAAATAGGAAACTGCAAGGTAAATTATAGGTGAGATGCATACAGATTGAATAGCGATTGCGTTGGTGATGCAGTGCACTGTAATGTCCTGTAATGCCATGCTTAAAAGATACTAAGTACCTAGCAGAGTATGTAACCTAGGTAGGTAGATATTCTGCGAGTACCCCTCCGTTTCCGCATCCCTCCCTTCACTGAATCCCCCCTGTGCTGACCCATATATCATCAGAACACCGGCCTATTTCCCAGCCAATGCCCGGAGCAGATCTCAAGTAGTACCCAGAAATATCGTGCTTTTTGCTTGTCGACTTCCGATGATATCGATCTGCACCTGACTACGCGTCGTTAGTGCAGTGCTCACTGATTTAGTGGTTGAGCATACCGTTCCGCAGACGCCCCCGACCGACTCATGCTCGCGCCAAAATAAATTGTCTTGCCCTATTAGGAAGTAGTTTTATGGCCTCTGCCACGCTCCTCGCAGTTAGGTGGTTCTTCTGGCCGGGTTCCAGGAGGGTAGCAACAACACTGTCAGGGGATGCAGGCGTGTTGTTGGTGTAGGTACATAGATACAAAGTGCCCTCACTATTTCTCGTTGTTCCTCCTTTACTCCTTTACTCCTTGCCTCCTTCTCCCTCCTCCCTCCCTTACTTCATCCTCATTCTTCTCTCTCAGGTCCCGTACCGTCCTGTTTCAGAAGCAGTCTTCACACTCGTTATTTCTTCAGCAGTTCACTCGCTTTGACTGCTCCTTCTTTTCGACTGTTTGTTTCCCAACCGACAGAGACTCTCGACATCGTTTTAGTAACTATTAATTATTTGCTGCTTGTTCAAGGCTGTCAACTACACGCCTCGACCTCGACTTAGACGACTGTCTACCCGATCTCATCCAACCCATAGAGAAACCAAACCAAACCAACCGATCCCGTTTGGCCGCTCAATATCTTCATTATGCGTTCAAACGTGTTAGTGGCTGCCGGTGCCCTGGTGGCTGCCAATGCTGTCCACGCCAGCCCAACCGCCACAGAAAAGCAGCTCCCCAACCGAGCAGCCTCTCTGCCTACTGTCACCGCTTCAGGAAATGGTACGATCCCAGCCGGGTCTCCGCCAGATGACAATGATAGAACAGTTTTAGACTGACTGATGGCTCTGTGCAGCATTCTGGACCGGCAAGGACCGATTCTATGTGCGAGGAATTGACTACCAACCCGGCGGCTCTTCAGACAACGCGGACCCCCTTGCAGATACCGACATATGCACTCGGGACATCAAGCATTTCAAGGATCTCGGCGTCAATGCCGTCCGCGTTTACTCGGTAGACAACTCCAAGGACCACACCGACTGCATGAACCAGCTCAGCGCTGCCGGCATCTACCTCGTCTTAGACGTCAACAACCCTCTCTACTCGATCAACCGAGACGACCCGGCCCCGTCGTACAACGACGTGTACCTACAAAGTGTCTTCGCCACCATCGATGAATTCGCCAAGTACGACAACACACTGGCCTTCTTTTCTGGCAATGAAGTCATCAACGATATTCCTGACACGGTCAAGTCTGCACCCTACGTCAAGGCCACGACCCGTGACATGCGTCAATACATTGCCTCTCGAAAGTATCGGGCAATTCCCGTGGGCTACTCTGCTGCCGACGTGAGCGAAAACCGGATGCAGACAGCCGAGTACTTCAACTGCGGTTCCGATGACGAGCGTAGCGATTTCTTCGCCTTTGTAAGTTACTAACGTGAAGACAGTATATCCGTATATACAATCCACTAACATAGCTGCAAATAGAACGACTACTCCTGGTGTGACCCCTCGTCCTTCACCCAATCAGGCTGGGACCAAAAAGTCAAGAATTTCACCGGCTACGGTCTACCAAGTAAGTCATTGTTAGATTCTCGTGCTGGCTCTTTCGGCACAAAGATTCTTGAGGCCGGAATTCGTCTGAATTCTTAACTCTCTTCCCAATGTGTACTGCATTAATACGAAGTGTCTAATTCGCGTTTCAGTTTTCCTTTCGGAGTATGGTTGTATCAAAAATACTCGTGACTTCGGAGAGTTGAGCGCCTTGATGAGCGACGAGATGTCCAGTGTATACTCTGGAGGCTTGTTGTACGAGTACAGTCGCGAAGGTGATAACTACGGTATTGTCCAGGTCTCTGGCAGCTCGGAAACGGTCACGGAAGAGACTGATTATAATAACTTCAAATCGGCCCTTGCCAAGTACCCTGCTCCAACTGGTAATGGTGGTTTCACCTCGACTACAGCAGCTGTGTCCTGCCCAACTGCAGATTCGGTTTGGGACCTTGGATCATGGGGTGAGAGTGCGCTGCCTGCCATTCCCGAGGGTGCTAAGAAGGTGAGATGAATAACCCCTACGTTATGCTTGGCATCACTAACCATTTTCCAGTATATGACTGCGGGTGCTGGCGATGGTCCTGGCCTTACGGGCGATGGATCCCAGAACGCCGGTGGTACTTCGACGGGCACAGCCTCAGCTGGCTCTGGCTCAGTCAGCGCCACATCATCGGGCGACAGCGCGGGTGGCCGCCCAGCTCCTCCCATGGATATGAGTGTCTTTGCCGTTGCCGGACTCGTCGGCTTTTTCACACTTGCTGGTACTTTGCTTCTATAGATTAGCGTCTAGGTATACCACAGCACTTCTGTTAGCCCGCTCGCGACCAGAAGTATTGGGGTTAATGGCAAGGGAAGGAATATAAGAGTCCCTCGGGCATTGGCGTTTGGAGGGCAATGGTCGGGTCATAGAACGGTTTGTACAAAATAATGCTCGAGTGATAATCGCTATATGGGTAAACAGCTGGATTTGAAATTGGCTCGTCGATTGATTCGATAGTCGCTGCGCGGAGTTTCGACTTTTGGGATGACCATTTATTATTATTATTCGAACATCACATGACAAGCGATGTTGAATGTTAATATAATATTACATACAAAATGACATATACTCACGTAGAAACATCGTCATCAACTCGTCACATTGCTCAGACATAAGTGTTGCGCCAGCTGATTACCAAAAGCCAGGCAATAGACGGCGAAGTGGAGTTTTAAACATATTTCAACTTGTTGCGATTTATTCCATGATATATATATAATACTTGTGATATAAACATGGACAATAAGAGAAAGGTTAACAAATTGCTCAAACTAAATAACAGTTGAATTAAACCCACCCCATCCACGCAAGGAAATGTATCAACCAAGATATCCCCGATCATTTCTTATTTCTCGCTTACAATAAGGCGCCCTCTTTGGCCAGGGACTCCTTCCTGCCGGTGCTCAGCGGGTCGAAGTAGGGCCTCTCGCCGAGGCTGACGGCCCTGGAGCCCTCGCGCTCGCCAAAGGCCTCCTGGTAGTCCGGGGTGGCGGCGTGGTAGACGGACCGGTTGTCCCAGATGGCGAGGTCGTTGACGTTCTGCCAGCGGTTGCGGACCTGGAGGTCGTGGTTCTCGACGACGAGCTGGACGAACCAGTCGAGGAAGTGGCGCGACTCGGCGTCGGTGAGGCCCTCGATGCGCTGCACGTGGTTGCCGACGGCGAAGACCGACTTCCACCCCGTCACGGGGTTCGTGCGGATCACGGGGTGCCGGGCCTGCAGGGCCTCGCCCTTGTTCTCGGGCGCGCCGCGCTCGCCTGTGTATAGCTCGAATTTGTTGAAGGCGGCCGACTCGTTGAAGGCGGGCTGCGCGCAGTGCGAGGTCAGGCCCTCGAGGAGCTTTTGCACGGGCTTCGAGAGGCGGTCGTAGACTTCGTAGCCGGAGGCCCAGAGGGTGTCTGTTTTTTTTGCGCGAGGTGTGTTAAATCATATGATATGTCCTACGGCGTTAAGGGGGGGAGTCTCAAACTCACCACCACCAGTACTAGGAAGCTCTACGAGACGCAACAGCGCATAGTCGCTAGGAACCTAGAAGACGACAACGACGTTAGTCAAGTCACTTAAGTTGCTCGAGGGGCTATGGGGTTCATCATACGGGCTCGAAGGTGATGTCCGAGTGCCACTCGAGACGGCGCGTCTGCGGCTTGTTCCAGGCGCTTTGTTGCTGGCGGTACTTGCTGTACAGCTTGCGGTTCTGCACCGACGAGATGACGCTGATCTCGTTGTCCCTGCCGCCGCGGTCGCGCCCCGCGTTGATGACGGGGTGGATGTGCAGGCCTGAGGTTGCTGGCTTGCCCGAGAGCTGCCCGAGGCGCTGCACTAGCTCCTTTTGCAGCTCGTTGGTGATGTTGTCTTGCTTGCGGAAGAAGACTACGCCGCGGCGCGAGACTAGGGGAAACGCGAATTAGTGAGTGAACCTCTTTTTCCCCCTCATTTCCTTTTCATATATAAGTCCTCTCAGATATGGGAAGTACACATATCATCACCACCCCCTCTGGGCGTATGTGAGAGGAACTAGTGACAAGGGGTAACAGCAAAACTGAGAAAAGAAAGAGATGCCTTACTCGTAATAGCCAAGTCCCGCAGCAACTCATCAGAGTTCGGCGCGCGCAACCATTCCGCCAAGTCGACATCGACGTACTCACGGCCAATGACAGGCGTGGTGTCGAAGTGCTTGAACTGGTCGAGGGCGCCGCTGAGCTTCAACGGCTCGCGGTGGCCCGTCAGGGGCTCCGACGGCGCACCAAGGAGCTCCTCCTTCTCCAGAGGCGAGCTGCCGACAGCACCACCATTGGAGGAGGCTTTCTCGGGAGCCTTCTCGGTGTCTGCTGTCACCTTCTGCTTGAGGCTCTCGACAACGGGGACAACGGTCTCGGCAACGGAGGGGGCCATTGTGTATATATATGTATGTACGTATATGCACGAATATATATATATATATCTTATGACTCGTGCTTTGATGAAGAACAAGCGAGCTCTTCCAATGCAGGATTTCAGGGAGAAAGTAGCTTCGGATGCAGCGAGCTCATGAAAGGGGAGAGGAGGGTTACCAATCAGTCCTTCCAACGACATCGACCTGTGCGACGCGACCTCTCCTTCTTATGCGCCACGAGAAGCCCCGACTCGCGTCGCATGAACCCAGACTCTCTTGCCCTTGGCCTCTGCTTCCTGGTCCGAGATAGGCGCGGCTCAGCGCCATGGCGACAATGACGCAAGCAGCGTACATCGCACGCCATCCCCCGCGATTGATAACGAGCGTGCGCTCGTCTCAACGGTCCTGCGAGGATTCCATTGGATTGGATTGGGTTGTTCCGCATTCTAGATTCCCGCTATCACACATCCCACCCTGCAACGATGGCACGTTTCGACAGAGAGGGTGTGGGCGGTGGTTGCGGGGAAGCTTACCCTTGAAGCAATTGTGACATCTGTGAGCTGCCTGACGTGCTTTTCTGGATCCCTAAATGGTAACCAGACATCGACAATCCCCCAAACCAAACACCAATAAACTCCAGTTCGTTGGTCAAAAGCTCCGGAGTTGTTTCTGCCAGAAATATGGTACCTAGTCTTGTATACGAGGCAACTCTCCACTGAGTTCCGGTGAATCAGAATGGGGGTTGTGCATTGAGCCGTTCTGTATAGGAGAATTAGAATTGCGTGCTTTCAGTTTATATGGATATACTCGACACAAGCGGCTGAAAGACAAGCAACCAACGCGGAGTTATCAGACCGGTCGGTCACCTTAATGATATGACTTTCTCGGTTCTCGGTCGCGCGTGTAATCAATTGGTCCCAACAGTCTTATTCATTCCATTACGTCTAACGGTATCGGCCTCTCTTCTATTGGATATTCCATGGACCATGGAAGACATTATTGATATTCGTCATCTATAGGAGCGCGCACGCTT
Organism: Xylaria venustula; assembly: GCA_022578775.1. Classification (NCBI taxonomy): domain Eukaryota; kingdom Fungi; phylum Ascomycota; class Sordariomycetes; order Xylariales; family Xylariaceae; genus Xylaria; species Xylaria venustula. The sequence goes on along the minus strand of MU389364.1, from coordinate 346,859 downwards.
TTTAAGTATATCCGATCTCGAACTTTGCCGAGGTAATCACAAGGTTAGATAGAATACATCCTGCGACCTCCTCTGCCATTACGTCTCCAGCCCATTACTCCCCATTACTTTATCGTCCAGGAAGATTGACTTTATACCAAGTGTGGTTTGCCCACATCAATAAACACATAGAACTCAGGCCCGAGTGATCATAACTGGACCCCCTAAGGTTCCTATGCCAAGAACCGGGTTAATAGCTTTGAGAGTAGAGTCGAAACGATGGTCATTGGCAGGGTACAATCCAAGCCCCGATCCCGTCTCGAAATTCCGTATCATTACCTACACCGGCGTGAAGGAACTCGAGACTAAAATTACGGACGCTGCTCACATTCCAGCTCATCTTTCGCGTGCTGTATGAGCCTTTTGGTGCGCCACATTCGAAAGTGCCCAAGATTGTACTCTCTCCAGGGAAGACCTGCTGCAATGCAGTTCCGTTCCAAGTTGCCCGACCATCGTCGAGGATAAGATCGAAATTCATGCCAGAATTTGCGAGGACTTCTTGTTCCAGCCCGCTGAAATTGTAGCATGGATAGCCTTTGGGAAGCTGTGTACAGACCGGCATACGGAACTGCAAAGCGCAGAGAGGCATTTTCGGGTCTGTTCCAGGAGAGGGGAATGAGCTAGGGATGTTGTATAGGAAGACTGTACTGTTGTGAGAAGTGATAGACGCATCAGCCAAGCTGTCTCTAATGCCGCCTGGAGCTGACTTATCAGGCGAACCCAATCTGACGGGAGCGATTGATGGCGCAGATGGTGAAATCGAGCAAATCTGAGACGATTTGAGACTGCTCGAGGCTGTCGCTGACCTAGCCTTCGTCACAGTTCTGGTGCGTGGGCCCACGCTTGGAGACACGCTTGACCATAACCCGGCACTGGGTATATGGCTATAACCGGACATTGTAGAAGTTGTGACAGTTCTTACAGAAGACTGTTGTTCGGGGAGCCGGCCGGACCACTTTCTGGCTTTGACCCGTTTGATACTTGACGTTGTAGTGGCCGCTGTGTCATTACTGGCAGAGGGACAGCCGTCCGATTCGTTATAAAGAGTCAGAAAAACCGATATACAATCCGTGGTGTCAGGCTTTGAGACTGAGAAGATACTGTAATATTGGTCTTCTCCGGTGCTAACGGGACAAGCGTAAAAAGTACCCTGGCCGTCATCATAGGTGAGATACGACTTGCCGTCCGGGCCAGGAGGTGGGATATTGAACGCCGTGGCGCCAACAAGACCTGCATAGCATTGAAACTGTTGGGTCGGGGCCCTCATGAAACAGCCATGGTTGAGACCATCCTTGATGGTCTTTGTCGATCTGTCGAAGCAGAACCCGCCTTGTTGGAAGGGGCCGCCGATGCTCAGATCACCCAAGTGGTCCTCTTTGACTTTCTCGTCGACGACACCAACGGAACTGAGGCCGAAGCAACAGGAGCTACCCGACTGCCGCGGGTGGATAGCAGTGCTGGCATTGACCACACTACTAGCGACAAACGATATAAAGGAAAGCTTCATGTTGGAGAGTGGTAGGGTGCGTTCCCAATGGTAGCCCAAATGAGAAGAATATTACAGGGCAGGTCTATGCGAATCGAAGGCGGTATATTAGAGAGACAGGCAGATTAATGTTTGGATGACGTAACAGACATTCCTCGGGTAATTCGGTATGACTTGGATAGGGAGAGTGGCTTGGCAGCCGATTGAGAGTACGTCGGATGGTGAATACCGGAGGGAAGAAATCAGAGAGGAATTAGAAAAGAATTAATTATCCTCAGGGCTAGGGGAGAACCACGAGAGTAGAGGGTGTAAAAGCAGTATAAACGAGTGGCCAATGAGGCTAAATTAGAGCCGGTGTCTGTATCCTACGTTGTGAAATGAATCTGTGGCGGCAATGGGTGTTGATACCTGCCTAGTGGAGGAGATGGAGATGGTGAAAAAATGAGGATGGAATGTTTGCTTTGCTTCACTGACAAAGCTATAAAAGGTGGGTAGGCTCGATGTGGTACACACGAACCTGCCTACCTGCCTACCTGTTCAGGCTAACAAACACAGGGTTTGAGCAAGTAGTAACTACATGCACCTGCCTCAGTAACTGTCTGCTACCTATTTATTGATCAGCGCTACCTATGCTCCTGCCTCCTGATTGAGGTGATTACCTCAAATTTTATCATTAGGTAAAGAGGTCTGTCTGGTAGTCGGGCACAGAGAGTCCAAACAGCACAAGTATAAAGGGCCCGATGCTACCCATTTAAGAAACCAAACAAACACCATATTATGATATCCAAGACACCTGTCTCAAATGTTCACTACCGTATTTCAATGCAATGGAATGCAAGTGGTACATGAGCCATGAGCCCGGCGGGGTGAATGTCAATGAGATGCAATGGTTGTTAATCCCAACGAATATGATTTATTTTACATCGTGCACAGAGATCCTGCCTCCCTGATTAATTAATCAATACAAAAGACATGATATACCGTATAGACTCAACAGAACTTGACAACACTAATGTAGTGATTTTCTTTGGCTGCAGGACACCTTACCCCTTCAGTCTGTGTTTTTTGTAAGTAAATACCACTTAAAATACTTAGCTACCGGGGTGTTAATATTTTAAGAGAAATAATGCTTTTGCAGCAGCTAAATTATTTGAAAACGCGTTTATATCGCTAGATTTTTTTTTTAAAAAGCTTGTTTTTTGTTGTTTTTGTTATTTTTATTGTTTTTATATTTAAAACGCTTAAAATAACTTATATTGCTCGATTTTTTTTAATTAATTTATATTATTATTAGCATATTTTTAAAATTAAAGCTATTAATTAAGCGATTAAATTTAAAATAAAAAAATATTATAAAAAGTTAATATAAAGCTTTAAATTTTTTAAAACAAGTTTATTAATATTATTTTTAAAAAAAAAAATTTAAATGCTATTATTTTTTAAAAATTATTATATTTTATTTAAATAAAATAAGCAAAAATTATTTAAATTATTTTTTAGCGCTAATATTATTAAAAATAGCTTTTAAAAATTTATATTTTAAAAAATAACTATATATTTTAAATTATTAAATATTTAAATTATTTTAAATTAATAAATAAAGCATATAATTTATTTTAATAAAAAATTAATATTTAAAAATTATTAACCGCGTTAGCTAGCGTTAAAATTATATTTTTAAAATAAATTTTATAATATAAAAAAAAATAACGACTAATTATTATAAATTAATTTAAACAACAAGCAGTTGTTTTTTTTGCTAATTTATATTTTAAATATGCTTATATTTTCGTTTTTTTAAACAGCTAGTTTTAAAACTTTTTAAAACATTATTAAATTAATTATTGTTAAATAATTTATATATTAATAAAAATGCTAAAAAAAATAATTTGCTATATTAATAAATTTTTTTAATTTATTTAAAAAAATTTACAAAATAATAAATTATAAATATTAATAGCTTTAATAAATAATTTTGCTAAAAAATTTAATTTTAGCCAGTTTTTTTATTATTAAATTATTAATTTAAATAAAATATTAATATTTATTAAATTTTTAACAAATTATATATATAAATATAAAAATGTTAAATTAATTTAAAAAAAATTAAAAAAAAATAAATAAATAAATGCCAAGCAATTTTAATGCTAGCTATTTTAACAAATAGTTTATATGCTAAAAAATTAAAACTTATAATAATTTTTTATAATAAAAATAATATTATTGCAAAAAAAATAATTTATATTATAAAAATATTAATATAAAATTTAATAAAAAAATATATAATAATAAAAATTTATTTTTAAAATAAATAAAAAATAATTTAACTAGTTATATTAAAAAACAAAAATTATTTTTAATTATTAATATAATTAATTTTTATAAAATTAAATAAATTAAAATAACATTAAAAAAAGCAAATGTTTTAACGGCTAAAATATTATTAAGCTTTATAATATATTTTTAATTTTTAAATATAAGCTTTAATAGCGCTTTTAAAGTTTAAATGCAAAAAAAAGTTAATATTTATTTTAAACGCTTAAATAAAGCTAAAACGCTTTTAAAAAAATAAATAATTAATTAAAAATAAATTATAATAATTTATATTATAAATAAAACATAAAAATAAGCTTTTTAGCTAAAACCCCGTTAATTAATTATAAAATTATTTTAAAAAACAAGCATTTTTATTTATTTAAATAGTTATAATAACAGCTTAATTAGCATAAAAAACGTTAATTTAAAGCTATTGCGATTAAATAAATAATATTGCGTGCTTAAAAAACAAATTAATGCTAATATTTTAAAAATTATTGCAAATAATAATGTTAAATTAATAACAACTAAAAAAACTTTTAAAATATTTTAAAATATTTACCGTTAATTTTTAAAAATAGCGTTAAAAAATATAATTTTTATAAATTATAAATTAATAAAAATAAATTAAATTTAATAATGCGGCTTAAAAATAATAATAAAAATAAAATAGTTAAAAATTAATAAAATAATTAAAAGTTAATAAAAAATAATTAAATATTAAAAAACAATTATTAAATTTATTTAAACATTTTTATATATTAATTTAATTATATATATAGCTATTATTAATAATTTATATAAATATTTTAAAGTTATAATTTGTTTTATTTTAGAAATTAATAATATAAAACTTTATATAAGCTTTTTTATAGCTATTATTTTACGTCGCTAAAAATTAGCTATATTTATAAAAACTTTTATTATTTAAATTATTATATAAATTTATTATAGCAATATAAAAATATTTTAAAATTAATTGTTTTTAAAACTATTTTTATATAAAAAAATATAAAAATGCTTATTATTATTTAAAAACGTTTATATTGTTAATTTAATTTATTTATTTTAAATTTTAAATTTTTTATATATTTTAAATTTTTTATTTATTTTATATTTTTAATTAATGTAGTTATTATTATTTATTGTGTTTTTTATTACTTTTTATTATTATTTTTATTATTATTTTTAATTTTTTTTGCTTTTGTTTTTGCCGGCGTTATATTAATAGTACTGCTAATTATTGCGGTAATTAAAAAGCTTTTAAAAAAGCTAGCTATATATTAGCTATTATAATAGCTAGCAAAAGCTATTAAGCACGCTTATTTTAAAAAAAAAATAGTTTTAATGCTATAATAACAATTTTTGCTTTTTATTATATATTTTTTGTTTAATATAAGCTGCAAGCTATTTTTTTAACTGTTAAATATATTTTAACGCATTTTTTTATTTTTTATTATAATGCAAAACTTTAGTAAATAAATATAATGCTTTAATATTAATAATTTTCGTTTAACAATATAACTTTAAGTAAAAACGCAAACTAGTTATATTAAATGGCTTTTTTTAATATGTTAATAATTTAAAACTTATAAATTTTTTATAATAAATCGCTTGTTTTTAATTATATAGTTTAAGCTTGGTTTATTTATATTATATTTTTACGTTAGCTACGTTTTTAAATAAAATTTAAAAAGGTAAACTTGTAAATAACCTATAAAAGCTCGCTAAAAAACATAGTTTTAAATATAAACTAACGTTTTAAAAACTATTTACAAATATTTATAAGCTTTTATTTTTATTAATATTAAAAAAACAGCAAAATAAAAATAAAAATAAAAGCCTGTTTAAAAAAATAGTAACTTAACCTTTTTTACCTTTTAACTCGCTTACTAAATTAATAGCTAACTTACTATCACAGGTTGAAAATAGCATCATATATAGCGCCTGCAGCCAAAAAAAATCACTACATTAGCGTTGTCAAGTTCTGTTAAGTCTGTACGGTATGCTGCCCCAGGAGATGTACTTAGCAAGTAGCATCTAAAGACATACTACGCCGAATATAGAAATTTCCCCTTTAGGCATGCCTCGCTATGAGTGTCCAGGTCCAGTAGGCAGACAGATACACTTAAAGCAACGTTCTACATATGATACTACGTCATGTTTATCTCTTGTTGAGCATTCCGCTGCAACCAGGGTGCCCATATACACTGTATTCAATTACGTTTTGTTGTTGGCCTGGGCTTGGACAGACCATGCCTCGGGAATGCATATGAATGAAAAAGGAAATAACTTTCATTACAAGCATCAACATCGCTATCTCATCTAAGTCTCCTTCATTTAGCCGTGAGACAGGCATGGGGTGTCTGTCACAGACTGAGTAAGAAGGTTAGGCACACTATTGGTGTAGGTCGTAAACAGCTTTTATAGTACATAGGGGGATCTAAATTTGTAGTCTACTTGACTCACGATCCCCTACGAGTCAAAGTTTCAGCCACTCCGAAACCCGTAAGCTAGAGATCAAATCCTGGCCATGAGCCCCCTAGACGCCAGATCGCGTCCAAGCCCGCCCTAGGCATCCTAGCCCGATCCAAACTTATGTTACAAGAATCCCTGATATCATAAAATCATAACTCATCTGCCTCTTCATCGTCTGATATCTAGATTGAGGTTGATGGTTTATCCGGGTTAGGCGTAACTTTGGCGAGCATATTAAGAGAGCTGTTGCCAGGCTCCTGCTTAATGATGTCGGTTGTGGCTATTTTGACATCTTGGGCAGCAAGATCTTTCTTCTCCGATTCATTTTTCACCTCTGGGTGGTCAGCGACGATGTTATCGTCGGCAAGATCCGTCTCTGTCTTGATAAATTCTCCGGTATCAACCTCCGTCTTTACACTACCTGCGGGCTCAATCTCTTCAGCCTTTCCCAGTTGTTCGGCACGAGCTTTATAGAATGAATCTAGGCAATTCCTTCGCTGTTCTTGTGTCATGCCCTCAACGGCGAGAGCAAATTCTGTGACGTTGGCAAAGCCGAGCTCTTTGGCCATGCTACAGAATTGCCGCTGCCTAACATCCTCGGGTGGATTGAATTCGTAATGAAAGGATGTTTGGGTTTCGCCTGCCGAGGAACGCTGCTGGCTATCTAAAAATAGAGCCAGGCCAGCAACACCACCCTCTGGACTCGTAGCCTTCTCAGCCAACCTGGATAGCTCATTCTCTACCTTGGATGACCCAATCACTTCAGAGTTTTCGTGAGTATATTCGACACCTTCGCCAGCTAAAATGGCTTGTATCGGGTCGCTCTTAGTCTTATTAGCCACTTTAGAATCCTGTATGATGCCACGTTTATTTTTGGGATCGGTGAGCATGGTAGACAACTGCTTGAGACCCCCAGTCTCGTCATCAGCCCCCCCCTCTTTCTTGATAGGAAGGTCATTCTCTGCAGCCTGGATTGCCTCATTCATGTCGATGTCAATCATTCTGACACCAGCTCTGGCCTCGGCCACATTTGTCTTGTTCACAATATGGCGAAGCACGCCTTCATCACCGTTATAGCTCAATAGGTTTTGTATGCCGAAAAGCTCACCCTTGCTCTGATGTTGGACACCCTTGAAATAGCGCCGTTCATTCGAAGCATTATATCCAATGTTTGCCTGTTGTTGTTTGTAGATCTGCCGTGCGTATGTAATCTCCTCAATCGTTCCTACGGATATCAGACGATAGACGTCCACGTCGCGTACTTGACCAATTCGATATGCGCGATCTTGTGCCTGCAGATCGTAGCTTGGATTCCAGTGAGGATCCATGATAACGACCTTGTTGGCTGAGGTGATATTGAGACCAACGCCGCCTGCCTTGGTTGATATGAGAAAGATAAACTGGTTTGGATCGCAATTGAAGTCGTCGACAGTTGCCTGGCGCTCTTCATACGAAAGTGAGCCATCTAAATAGCTGACATTGTACAGTGTTTTGTTGAAGAGTTGCTGTAGGATATGCAGTAACCTTACGCTGTGCGAGAAGACCAAAACTTTATCGCCGTTCTTATGCCAGAACTCGAGCAGTTTTTTGAGGACTTTCCATTTCCCACAATATTCTGGGTTGGCAAGGCTGAGCATCGAGTCTCGGCTGTTATAGTGTGTTTCCCAATCATTTGGCATTGAGGCCTGGAGAATCCGAAGCTCTCTTTGATATTTATCGGGGACGTCAGCAGATCGTGGCATGAGAAGATTGAAATGGTTGGCGAGTTTTTGTAACGATATAATAAGAGGAAAGGTAAGCGCTTGCCATTTTTCTCCGTCAGCGTTCATTTCATAGCAGCAATGTCCCCTCGTGCGGCCGGAACTACACGGGCACTGGTCAAAAGACATCAAAACGAATTGAGCTATCGGACTAGCAAGAATATTCTGATATGCCTCTCGCTGCAGGTCGGATAGAGGACAAAATACGACCTTGTCGCTCTTTTTCGGCAATTGGTCTGCGATCAAACTTTTCAAGCGACGTAGGAAAAACTTGGGCAAGAGGTTATCTCGTAACTTTTTTGCTGTCGTTCGCGCCTTGCTCAACTGATGCAGGGTGGCATCATGACTCTGCCCGATAGCAAGAGGCTGAGCGACCATACGCTGCCAAACACTCATTGTACCGAACTGGCCTGGGTTGGTCCAGTTTAGCAGCGCCCACAACTCCTCGTAGTTGTTTTGAATGGCTGTCCCAGTCAATCCAATCCGACATAAGGAGTTAACTAGGTTCATTGATTGTGTAATTCCAGCGGCGGGATCCTTGATGCAGTGACATTCATCGGCAATGACGACATCCCAAGGGACCATATTAATTTCGTTTGCGCTCATTTTGTAGGTCGTGTATGTCGTAATCATAACCTCGAGCATCCCGGCCCGGGCAGTACTGAGGACATCGTCACGCTTAGGACCGTGAAAAGAATCGACGACCCACCAACCCCATCTCTCGAGTTCATTTTTCCAATTGACAATCAAGGACCCCGGACATACAATTAATATGCGCGGATACCAATCCTCCTTTGTACGCCTGAACTTTCTCATCCTTTTTGCATCGCGGCTGTCACCCGTCTTGCCAAAAGCCACGGTTAAGAACGCAGCAACCTGAACCGTCTTACCTAGACCCATATCGTCGCCGAGAATGCCACCTCGCTGGTGCACAAAAAGATCGTACAAGAACTGCACTCCCTGGATCTGATAGTCTCGAAGATACTGTGCGAGGGAAGCTGGTATAAGTCCGCCGGCAATCTTGATGTCTTTATAAGGATGGCATGGCTTGATGCCACTGCTTCGGTCAAACTGTGGCTTCTCTTCCAGCTCCGCGAGCCTCTCATCATCGGAAAAGTATACATCAGAGTAGTCCGGAGGAAGTCGCAATCCGGCCTCGTGAAGCGCTTTGCAACGCTCGTCAAACGCCGTACGGCGTTTCCGGAAGTAGGCAGGCAGCGATGTAGGAAGACCAGGTTCATCTTCTGGGGCAGGATCATCATTCAACCGTGACTTGGCCTTGCGACCGGCAGTCTTTCGTGACGGCCCACCACTGGCAGTAGCCTTCTTTTTGCCCTTGGCTGCACTGGACGCCTTTGAAGTCGCCCTCCGTTTCTTGAAGACATCGTAATGTTCATCCGATTCATCACTCCAGCTATTAAAGTCTACCGGCTGAGGTGTCAACTTTCGCTTGACCGGGAGTGCTTTCTTTGCTTCATGATTCACCGACTCCTCAGATGCTGTGCTTTCATCATCTGGAATGACAATAGGGTTTAACTGTTGCGCCATATTTGCCAATTATCACTCCCATGTTTGATGATGAAGACATGGTCGCATGGAAATGCGCTTGCAAAGACTTCGCTGTATTGACAAAGCGAGATAGTACGGTACCTGGACTCAATGTTGCTGAGGATACGCGTGCTTGATAAAGGATGTCAGGTGGGGCGACGCGAACAGGAGGTGCATGCGCTTCAAGTCACGTGATGCGTAATTGAGAAGGTTTACTATGTAAGTTTGAAGTTGCTGTTGCCACGAAGGACCTGGTTCCTTCCTCGAACAAATTATTATACAAATGGCTGTATTAAGGCCGTCAAATATTCGATGCCTCTAATATTATTCAAGAATCGCACTCGTAGGTGGATTCCTGTTTATATCGTAAAGTCGATTCGCGTCATAGTTTAGGTATTATCATAGTAACTTGGACGATGTTTTTTCCTATATTGGGTATAAGGGTGAACTGCACTCCTACAACATCTGAGACAGAATCAACTTAGACTCAATACATCGTATTATGGTATCTGATCCATAGGTAGTTGCGTTACCTATAATAAAAGTATAATAAACACACAGCTCAAGGTCTAACTTGACTGACAGACATGTGCAGACAAACAGTCCTGATAACCACCGATTGAAGTTTGCCAAACATGTCTAAAACTTTACCAGCCGGACCTAAACTCCCAGACGCCCTTACACATTTATTATTCGCAAATTCTCCCACAGATATGAATTCGAAGCTATAGAAGCTCGAAATCGTCGAGTTTCTGGCGATAAGCCATGATATTGCGTTTAATCTTGCTGTGGGCTGTCCAAGTAACCAGGTCTTCCTGATTCCTCGTAACAAAGAAAGCGGGATCCGTTATACACTTCAGAACTTCGCGTCAGTGACTTATAATTCGAGAAAATTCCGTACGCGGGTGCTATCGTAGCAAGACTTACCTCTACCCCTACTCGTACATGCCCTTGTTCAATCATCTTCGTCGCACTAGAAATTCGGATTCAGTAAGTCACACTTAGATTTCCTGAATAACCAGATTATTGGTAGAACATTCACTTACGCCTGTACGGTCTCGGCCATCCGTAAACGGGTCATTACGACAGGAAGTCTCCGTCGGGCCTGGTAGAGGCTATTAGCATGACATACGTAAGAGTAGGAAGATGACGTACCATAGCTGAAACGGTGACGCCATGCTCGACATTGGAGAGCTTAGAAGTCGATGAGAGAATACCCATATCATACAACTTCTCAAGTAAAAGTTTCTCGTGCTGTATCGTCGAATCAGCTGCTGCTAGTGCGCTTCTAAGGATACGCTGAAGCCCTGAGAGACTGAAAAGGAAAGCTTACCTTCTGACGAGTCGCACTCTCTGGAGGTAGAAGGGAGAGTCTGTGGGCGAGCTGCCGTAATGACTGGCGATAGAGGTTAGAGGTGATCGATCACTATTCATCAATAACCAAATACTCACACCGCAGAGCTTGTTATACCTATCATAGGATTGAGCGTTAGCATGCGAGGTTATCGGTGAGGTGTTGCCATTGAACATACTTCTGATAGTCGCCTCTGTCCTGGATCATATCTTTAACCAAGAATTAGCCAAAAGTCATGCGAAATAGTACCCCGAGAGCTCCGTGGAACTCCAGAACCCACGTACACCTCCGCATCACTGCTGCATCGCGGTGATCATTATCCTGTTTCCAGGAAATGAAGTCTGTCTTTTTCAACCTGCAATGCGTCAGGATACCATCATGAACAACGGCTGTCATATGAAACAAGTAATTATTTATCTCGCGGCGAACAAATGCTGTAGAAGCAGCTAAAAAGGGATGATCTGTCCATACTAAACCATTTGTTAGCATGCGGTTTTCACTGGGCTTCAACCCACGGGCGGAGCTGCTCCAAATTCCTTACCAGTTTCGACTCATGATGTTTGAGTTTGCGAACCATTTTGACGGCTTTCTACCGGTCGTCGAGCTCAGCACAGCTGTGGGAGTAGATAGTATCAAGCTATATATGAGAAGAAGGTCGTGAGATAGTTGTTGAGTGAGTGAGGCTACACTTTTGATACAGGCTTTTCTAAGGAGTCTATCTTTCACCTAAAAATACGGCGACAGAAAATAATTTTGGGTAAGGGGACCCCGGATGGCCCACTATAGCTGGCCATTCATTGGACAATAGAGCTGTTCGACCCCAGCCTGCTACCCACAAGCCGCCGTTCGAGACCCACTGTAATGCACAGGTCAGTCTGAGCCGACCATTTTTCCTGGACAAGGCTCAACTTCGACTAGCAACGCCGATTTAACCCCAACCTTTACATCGCAAAAGGAAGAGTAGCAACATCAGCAGCTGCTCTCAATATCCACGATGCCGCCACGGATACCGATTCTGTCAGCCATCCGGCAGGGCACGTCCATGCTGAAGATGCCCACAGCACCTCTATCGACAACAGCAGCCCCCAAAGCCCGTAAGCCATCCACCAACCAACCAATCCAACCGATCCATCATCTCCTTCAGCGGCATCCAGAAGCCCAACCCACCCCGATCTCTCACCAACGAGAGTCACATCATCTCTAACCCACGTACTTCCTCACAGTCCGAGACCTAAAAAACACCACTTCATCAATGCTCAGCATCGACAGCGCCTCGCAGAGCGCCGATTCGACGCAGCTCGCCGGCGACGTCTACAGGAGCATATCGCTGCCGCAGCGGGGCCGCACCGGCCGGCAGAATGTCGAGGACGACTTGAGAACGAACGCGCGCTCCAACGATTACATGCGCCAGTTGCCGCGGCGGTGGCGCCCCGGCGACGTCTACTCGCCCCACGACCTGAGCCCGTCCGAGATGGGCAAGTGGCGGCGGACCACGGCGCGCCAGCAGGATCTCGTGGATCTTTTGGGGCTTCGGCCTTTGGACATGTATAGGGTGAGTTCTGGCCGCTATTGATTTCATCTTCATTCATTCATTCTTCTCGTTGTCGGGACTACGGGTCGCGCAGGGGAGTGATACAACGATACAGGGTTGATTGACTGCGGAGGTTGAGGTCGGGAGCATGAGGTTATTCTAGAGAGTGAATACGGACGAAGACTAATCACGAGGATCAACAGAACTTCTCCGTCATTTCCGAATTCATGACAACACATGGCCGCATAATGCGCTCTGTAGAAACCGGACTGAGTCCAGTCAATCAACGCAAGATGGCCAAAGCAATTCGAAGGGCGATTGGATTGGGCCTCCACCCTAGTGTACACCGACACCCCGAGTTGTTGATGAGGGGACCCGATAAAGTGCTTGTACAAAACATAGCCACCCAGAACAAGTCGCTAAGATATTAAAACAAGCCAACTTGATGTATACAACAACATTTTTGCCGCTTTTATTATGTACAGATAGCAAATATCCAGTGTGTATAAAATCGTATTGTACATATCATGCCTTCCACGGTCGCGAGATCTTGAACTGCGCCAGTCCGTCCTGGTCTTTCCTCCGACCATGCTTTTGGGTGAGGGACTGCCAGAGTGGCGGATACTCTTGCTCTGACCAAGACTCAAAATCATCTTTCATTTCCTTAGATGGTAAAGCGTTATACACATAAGCGAAGCTGTGATGTATTTTTTGTCAGCAAGGAAGTACCAAAAGCAGCAATTGACTTGTAGATGACACTTACGTCAGAAAGGCTGGACGCCTCCCAATGATTTTGTCATAATCATCTAAAAGCAATTTCACGTCTGGTAAATGGCCATGGGCAGCTAATGTTGTCAAATATGCCGCATAAACATGTTCCGGAATATCAAGATCCATCTTCATGATCTTTGCCCAAAGTTCCCTCGCGGGTCCATCGCCATAGGGCTGCACTTCATAGGCACGGAAGACGATTTCGAGAGACGCGTATGACGGCCCCTCTGGTGAGGTGGTAATCTCTTTCCAAAAATCTAATGCCCGATGGGAGGTGTCGCACGCGACGTAACCGATCATCAGCGCATTATATAGCCGTGTGTTGAGTTGCACATTGGTTTCCATTTTTACCATGTTATGGATCATCTTCAGACTTTCCATGTCTGGGCACCGTCCAAGCCCTTCCAAACAGCGCACGTAAGTGTCCAACGTTGGTCGGTGCCGTCTATTGTCGTGAGAGCGCATGTGGCCGAAGACGTGACAGGCCATGTCTGGACGCCGCCTTTCGAAAAAGGCGTCCATAATGGCTACCCGGGCGTCATTCTCTACCTCTGGGAAGAATTGGCGAAGCAGGGCGTAGGCATCCCAGACCCGCGCAGTACTGTTCTTCTTGTCTAAGCAGTAATCAACAAAGGACAAGCGAACCATCTCACGTTCAGCGATGCTATAGTGCGCCGTATGAAGCGAGAGTGTATCAATGACTTCGTATGTCTCATCATTTTTCATGAAGGCCATACATATTGAAACCACGGTTTCTGGTTCCAAGGTTACGTGCCGTTGCTCTAAATAGCTCGTCACGTCAAGTATCTTGTCGTAGTGTGGTCGGCTAGCTGAACATAAGCCACGGATCAGCTTATTTAAAATAGGCAACTCCCTCTCGTTAGAAGATGTTTCCAGGCCCCGCAGTGCTTGGAAGGTGGTGAATGCGCCATCATAGTCTTTGGCGCGAAGTCGATACTGCATTTGCAGAATGTATGTCGTCAAATTAGGTTCAAACCCCATCTTCTTAGAAAGCGAGATGAATCGTTCAGCCATGTATGGATCATCCTTGTCAATGGCGCACTTGAGGAGAGAGTTAATGGATCCTATATTTGGTTGAGCTTTTGGCTTATCTTTGTTACGATCCATCGCGATATTAAACATGTGCTCGATTTGCTCAATGCCTTTGCCCAACAAGAGGAAAGCGAATTGGAATGAGACATCCCAGCAAGTCTTGGACTCGCCCAAAGACCCAGAATCAACTTGAGTAATAAGATCTTCGTAAATCTCCATGGCCCATTCTCTCCGGTCATTTCGAAGAGCGAACTGGAGAACATCGTAGTATGTGTGAGGCTCGGGGTGCAGTCCTTTGGGCATAGGTCTAGTCCACCAGAATTTAGTTTCCTCAAAGTTGTCGCGCTGTGCGAAGAAGCTTGTCATAACACTATGGATTCTGCCATCGTACACGACGCCAGATTGGGTAGCTTCTCCAACGACCTCACGAAGTGCCAGCTCCTGGCCCTCTTTAGCGAGTCCGTTTATAACTGGGCGTAAGCTATGCCTCGGGTTAAAGTCGGTATTTGAAACTTGCTTCGGATTTCGGAAGATTTGCAGGAAGATATCCTTTGCCTCAAGTGCACTGCCATACTGGGATAGCGCAACTAGGTAAGAATGCAGATATTTCAGCTGGCCCCGGCTGTCTTTCAGACGGAAGTCTAATGTGACATTGTGGAAACGGCCGGGTTCTAGATTCAGTTGCCTCCGCCCTATTTCCCTGAACAGGGCCCTGGAGAGCTCCAGATGAGAGGACGCATCATCTCTCGGCGGCTTTTCTAGACATTGCATAGCGAGATGGATATCGTCGAGAGAGAGGGAGACATCATCAACAGTGCTACGCTTGATAAAGTAATCGAGCACCGAATGTGCACAGCGAGCTTGTGTGGAGTTGACTGCACGTTTGTACTTGGCTTTATAGGAAAAGAAGTCTCGCCATGCCTTGACCAGGTCGGAAACAGGAGGTAGCCGAAGATTGTCGTTCTCGGCAGCTCGGTAGGTGAGCAAGGTTTCGTAGCCCGGCTCTGCCTCAATCTCTTTCAGGGTGCGAGGGGGCTTTTGGAAGAGCTTGAAGAAGGACCTTCGCTGGACGGTCCGGGCAACTCGACAGCCGACGGGGTATGTGCGAAAGACGGGACGGGGGGCAGGTGAGTGGAGAGAGGACATGGCCCTGCCCCGAGTCGCAAGCGGCGGGCGTCGCAAGGCATGGCGAGCCACCAGCGACCGCATAGTTGGAGAGACAGACTATCTGTGGTGGTTCCTAGGCGTCGGGTTAGCTTGCAATTGGCCATGGTCGAGCGATATGAGGTGACCCTGTTGCTTACCTGCACATGGCTGAGGTCGTTCGTGAGGCCGAGTCAGGTCAAACTTCAGGGTTGAGGTAGCGTAGCATGAAGCTTCCAAAAAAGATAAATTGAAGCTTCCCGGCGCGCCCGTCATTCATGATGGGGTAGGTACCGAGTAGGTACTTTGGGTGCCTCTGGGGAGGATGTGGGGTAGGTACTGCTGTCCGATAGGGACTTTATCTACAGCGGCCCGCTGGAAGCATTGCTGCAGCTGCTACTAGTGCCGGCACACCTGCCAGAGAGCTACCCTACCTATGCAACAGCTTAATGAAGCTTTTCCCTTTCGTTTGATATCTGATATCAGAATTCCCTGTAACATGACTAAACTTCCGACCGTACTTGCATTCGTGTCGAAATCCAATACGTTCTCTCTCCTAGGCACCTAAAACCCACCTTGTAACCGCGCCAAAGTGTTAACCGCTCCGACCCGTCGATCTGTTCAGAATCCTGTTGGTAAGATTCCCTCCCGCTCGGCTTGTAAGTGGGATTATAAACATGATATAAAACTGTGCGGCCGAACCACTAGGTCCTGCGTAGTGTGCATGGATAATTCAGGAGAAATACTCGCGACGTATTTTGGACCGAAACTCTTTTTCAGGAAGCTATCGTAGAATAATAATTTTGCACCTGTTTAACGGCCAGCACATATGATGGCGTTTGGCATATTGCACTCTTGTTAGAGACAAGATCTGCTATCAAGTCCCAGGCTCTGATCGGCGTCACTCATATAGGGGGAAATGCGACTTCGAGACATGAGCACGGGTTATTATATGTAATACAGCTAGGTTGTGTCTTTGCGGATAGGCTAGTCTATGGCCTTGATTTCGTCGTCTTTTCGTTCGGCGGCCATAATGTAGATCGATACTCGACGTATAGCTTCATATTGCAAATTTGCAACTAGAAAAGTTTGATTCGCATGAGCAGGCTACCTGTCGTTTTACAAGGCACGAATTGCGTTCTTAGTTTCAGCCACTCGCAAGGTAGAAGTTATAGAGCTTATTTCGTGTTCGCGCGGTCGGCCGACGAAGGACTCGTACGGCGTTTTGAGCTGAGATGTCATTAGTAAGTTGGACGTCTTGTTTGTAGGTAGGTATATTTAATGAACTAGAGTTTTACCATATAGCCGAGGTGATAGAGGTATGGAGTAGAAGCATAAAGGGATGCAATATCTGCGTGGTGGCGTTGGTATGTTCTACGGCGATTCCACACAAACATAAAACACGCTGAACGCGAGTCTCACTGTTATTCGCAATGCCTGGTCTGAGGCTGTCCAGACCGTCCGTGTTAAGATATATTGGTGGTCTTTAGAGGTTGGAAATGTCCCCCAGTCGCCTATATTGCTTCAATATTCACAGGGACATCCGGAAGATTTCCAAATAGTCAAGGACTGAATCGTCCTAACAAGTTATCTGGTTGGAACCTGCATGTTATAAGAGTAACCATTATACATTTAAATTTAAGTCTTGTTGGATTTTACTGATGTAATATTCACGGTTACTCTATCGATATATCATCCTCTTAACGCCGAAGAACCAATGCACCTGAATTGTCTATACGCACCGACGACGCCTGATCGCTCGCTCTCATTGTACCACCACCACCTTCCATGCATCGATGGATCTGCATACGCCAAGTCCCTTAAAATCTAGTAAATTATGTCTAGTCGCGGCTATACACTTTTTTGCCCGCAACCCACGTCTCCTTGACCTTTAGAGAGCGAAGCTCCTCGATATCCATTTTCTCCAGTGGCCGATCCAAGACAATCCAGTCAGCGTACGCACCAGGCTGGATGATTCCAGTCTTCCCCTCGGTGAAACCACCGTACGCGGGGCCTTCCGTGAAGCCGCGAATCGCCTGATCGAGCGTTAGGGCTTCCTCAGTATGCCAGCCGTCAGGGGACGCGTGGGCCCCAAGGCCCGTGTGCGGGCTCTTCCGTGTCACGGCGGCGTAGATGCCCTGGAACGGATCAGCCGGCTCGACGGGGAAATCACTCCCCAGGATGGGACTGATGTCGAGAAGCGAGCGCATGCGATAGGCTTCCTTCTCCGTGCGCTCCTTGCCGAGTCTCTGTTCGGCATAGGCCATGTCCGAAGTGGCGTGGGTTGGCTGAATGGAGGGTATGATCCCAATGGCGTGCATGCGCGCTTGGTCGTCTTCGTGGATGATCTGTGAATGCTCGATGCGGAAGCGGTAGCGAGCTTGACAGGCGGCGAGAGACTTGCATGGACAAAGGAGCCGGAGGGCGGCCGTGTGGGCGTCGATGGCGTAGCGGTTAGCAAGGTCACCGATTGCGTGGATGTTCACCTGGAACCCCTTGGTGGCCCATGACACGGCTCGGTAAGTCAACTCAGATGCGTTGACGAGCAAAGAGCCCGAGATTCCCGGACGATCCGCATAATCATCAATCATCGCGCTGCCCCAGCTTCCGAGAGCACCGTCTGTCTCAAGAATCAGCAATCGAACGTCGTAGACGGTCGGGATTACGAGGAGTACGCACCTGCGAACAATTTGACGCTTTGGATATTCAAAAAACCGTTCGGATCGTTGTATCGCTCGACAGGATCAGGACAAACCGCATTCCTATCGTAGTACTCGGCCATGGCGTAAACTCTGACAGTCCAATCCTCACTCCCTACTAGCTCCTTAAAAAGATTCAAGTTGCCAGCACTGACACCAGCGTCGTGCATTCCTACTAGTCCGTATTGATTAAGCTGTCTCATCGCGCTCTTTAAGAATACCGCTTTCTTCTTGTCGTCTGGTTTTGGCCATAACGCCATGACAGGAGCGACGGCATTGTCGCAAAAGACACCCATTCCCGGGTTCCTAACAATTTCTCCGCCGGGAACGTCAGGCAGATCCTCTGGCAGTAGATCCAGGACTGCTTGAGATACCCATATGCAATGCACATCTACTCGGTCGAGCATGATATACAAGCCATTTAAGCTCTCGACCGCTGCTAAGTCTTCCTTTATAACATGTCAGTTCAATACGCCCAAAGGAAGAAGGCCAGTACTGCTCTCTAAACGCGGCGGGTGTTAACTCACTGCAGTCGGCATGGCCCCAAGCGCCATCTGATCCCATCCAACACCCCTAACCCATTCCTGCGCAGTTCCTGCTCCAGGATTCTCCTCTACGTATTGACCCACGCGACGGCGAATCTCGTCCATGGTCGTCGAACCAAAAAGGTTAACTGAATTAAGAAATTCCCCATACTGAAGTAAATGGCCATGACCGTCCCAGAGACCAGGCATGGCATACCCCTGATGGGCAGTCTCGGCGAGCTTCGAGTCGCCGCTCACGCTGAAGACTTTGGAAAACTTCCCCGTATACGACACGGAGAAGCAGTTGACATCGTCGGCGGCGCCGCCATTCGTCCGCACGCCTTGGTAGCAGTGAGTCTCTGAGAAAAGGTTGTCGGCCACATTCTGGCCGAACTTCGCGAGACTGCCTAGCCCGACAACGGCTGCTATCGGATATAGCCAGGCCATGGCTTGATTTGGAGACTGGTGGGAGACCACCTCAGATCAATAGTAGGCTTGGCTTTAACACTTCTGGAGTAATTAAATAAATATCCGTGTGGTAATGACAGTTCGGTTTAGTCAAAAAGATAGCACAGCGATAAGTGATTCTAACTCATGCTATATAAATATCCAAACACATCTTATCACGGATGAAGGCTCATCATGAAGTGCTGCAACGTCTTCGTATTGTCAATAGGGCGTTTGTGATTGTCTATTGTGGAGGCACAAAATGAACTACCGGTAATACCTAAATGTCAGGAATGCCCCATAACGATCAATGTAGTGTATTCCAAGAGAAAAATATGTAGAAATACCTTGGCACTATCTACTAGTACCACACGATCCAACTCCCCCATTCTTTGGTGCCGCCGATATCGCGTAGGTTGGGTTCGAGCTGTATTGGTTTTGCTCATTTGTCTTGGGTATGATTCGCTTGTGTACTGCCTACCGCGGAGAGATAGATAAGATAATGGGATGGAATGTCTAGTTGTGCATCTTTCAAACGTTAGGTAGGCACTCAGGGCTGTATATGTACCTGCAATGAGCCAACTAAAATACCTTAAGCTATGATTAGGTGCAGTCGTGCCTTTGACAACCTTGTCCACCCCTTTCGCCCCTCACTTGAGTAATCGCCAATAGAGGCCGATGGAAACTCACTTCGAGAAGAGAGCAAGAATTCGTGTTACGACATATTCAACTGTTACCCAGGCAGCCTACACTATCGGCTTTCAACAATGAAGGTCTGTATCCCAACGCAACAATCTCGTAATTCGCATTACCTAAGTCCGGACACTGCCCCATGGAGATGATCGAATAACCAGGATATGAAAATGTCATGTTGCTGATGCCATGCGGAGTGGGGTATTGACAGGACGAGCTATCCGGGGTTGTGGACACTCGGTATTCTGCAACCGTCACCGACGATGAGACTACAGCCTAGCACATTCGTGTCCGTCGTATTCGATTTACAGTTGCAATTGAAACGATAGTGTGGCCGTCTGAGAATATAAAATAGTCAATACTTTAGTCAATACTTCGATTCAGAAGTGGTAAAGAAAGCAAGAGTTTCTGTCTCAGTACCTACTCAGGACATCGTCAACGCCAAGCCCATTCACAGAGTAACAAGGAACTACCCCGCTAAGATCACAATCAATACCTATACTGCAGCCTAAGCATTCCATTCTCTCTCATAATGGCAACCCTCAAAGCCGACCTCATCAAGCTCGCCGAGACAGATGTCAACGACGCTCTGGGACCAGAGCAATACGGGCCCGTGATAACGTCGCCGCCCTTTGTCTTCCTAGACGGGACATTCAACACGCGAGATCTCGGCCTCGTGCCCGACAGTCCCCTACGGGCCAACTATGCCTTCCGGTCTGGCGCTATAGGCGGATTGACAGACAATGGCAAAGCCGTGTTGACGGGCAAGCTGGGTGTGAAACGGGTGTTCGACCTGCGCTCGCCCGATGAGCGCACCCGTATGCCTGATCCCGTCATTGAGGGCATTGAAAACACCTGGATCCAGAGCAGCAGTCCAGACTCCAAGCCGGATTTAAATACTTTCGTTGCCGGTGAGGGAGAGTCGGGATACGAGACCATGTATTTGGAAGTCATTGACATATATGCCGAGAGCTGGAAGGCTATACTTGAACATGTCCGCGTGAGTGAAATCATGTCGAATTTTATCTCAATTTTATTCCCCCCCACCCCCCCTCTTCAAGTCTCGCTTGCGTAGGTCTTGGCAGGACGTGAACTTACGGTCAAGAGATATAAAACACAAACGTATCTTACCTGGTTATTCTTGTTATACTAGGGTGATGGAAAACAGACAATCACGGTGATATATCAAATGTATAAAACTATTAACATATGTTGTGTAGGATCGTCCGCAGGATCCATTCTTGGTGCATTGTACAGGTGAGCACTGATGCCCATGCACATTGCATAGCACATGAAGATCTGTTTAGAAGTGACTATCCTAACAAGACAAAACTGACTTATTTGGTTACAGCTGGCCGAGACAGAACCGGCGTTTTCGGCGGCCTGCTCCTCGCCCTCGCCGGCGCATCCGAGGACACCATCGCCACAGACTGGCAACTATCACGCATCGGCACCGAGCCCGTGCGCAGTATGCTCCTCGAGTTTGCCAGGAAGGGCACGGATACTTACCAGGATGACCAGCCCGGTTTCTACAACCTCGTCAATCTGAGGAAGTCCTGCTGGCGGGCCTTTGCCAGGGCTCTGGAGAAGCAGTACGGAGGGTTCGAGAACTTCGTCACGGATAAGCTGGGCTTTTCGCAAGATGACCTTACAAAAATTAGGAAGAACTTGACTAGTGCTTAAGTCAGGGTCCAGATGCGATGAATGATCACCATCTACTTAGTTGCTAGTAGACAAATATCGAATAGATATATACAAGCTAGACCGAATGTCATTCTACAGTTGCTACCAATCCACTCGACGCTTAGAACGAATATTAATGTCTATTTGCAAATCCTATTACAGAGTTAAAAGACCTTGCCGCCTATATTCACTTGATATTACAGCTATCACGACAACTACGCCTTGCTGCTCTATTCCTACTCAATGGTTTAATATTCGAATAAGCGCGCTAACTCTAAAGCTTGGGCTAAACACGGGCCAAGTTTGAATCGCCTTATTTCTTATTTTGCCGTATGAAGCGCAGTCCCTAGCGTTTCCAATACGGTCCCATATAACAAACTTCCTATCCAACTACACCATCAAATTGAAACTAAGAAGCGTATAGGTTACATACCTTTCGTGAAACAACGAGCATCATCATCGTCATCATTCCTTTCAGGTACTCAAGGTACCATACATGTACTGTGTATGTGCCATCTTCACCTGCCAATCAAGGGAGTGTGGCCCCCACCACTACCTACGTCATAGGGGTCTTGTGGCGCAGGCCAGGCCACACGTCCCTAAGCAAAGCTCCCCGCCTAAAACGTATCCCGATTGCACAGATCGCTGCCGACGTGTGTAAGGCTTGACATCATTTGGATCGGGAGTAGAGGATCAATTGGCTTGCACAGCCTCAGCAACCCGCTAGGATACCTACGGTAAACCATACCTACTGCAGAAACAAAGCTTCCCGAGCGAGGATCTCTTGATTGGCTCATTGCCAAGTTTTTTCCTGGATGTTTACGTATGTCGCCAGGGAGATATCGAAGGAACGGATACACTTTATGTCAATGAATCTGATCAATAAACAATTATATATAAGAGCATTCTTTCCGTATCCCAAAATCAAATATCTTGCATTACAGAGCATTAATAAACAAGTTCAATATCGCTTACCTATAACACATTCCATACAAACAATAACAACAACTAGTTACTACATAAATAACAAGACTATTAACACCCACACAACAACAAGATGCCTCACCATCACACAACGACCACCCGAACCACCACTACCCGTCGCCACCACGGCCTCTTCGGCCGCTCGCAGCCCGCGCATCACCATCACCAGCAGGTGCACCACCATCAGAAACGCCACGTAACGCTGGGCGACAAGGTCAGCGGTGCGCTGCTGAAGCTCAAGGGCACACTCACGCACCGGCCGGGGCAAAAGGTACGTCTTATCACAGTCCACTTCACCACATACAGGTCAACCCTATATGATCCGCACGTGCGCGCACGTGTATATATAGGCACACAATGTGGTTTGTTCAAAGGTGTCAATTTCTAATCTGCAAATCACAGGCTGCCGGGACCCGCCGCATGCACGGCACAGACGGCCGAGGAAGCCGTCGTTCTCGGATCTCGTCTCGTCGGAAGTATCGCTACTAAGCGCGAATCACACCTCTGTCGAAGTCCGATCTCGCATGTGTGGGGAATGAGATGAGACAACGGATAAATATTTTCTAATGAGAAAAGAAGGGTGGAGAGGAGAAGAGCGATGGCACCATGAGTGATGACGATGATGAGTTACTGTACGATATTTCAAAGATACCCTCGTGAGAAGGGAGCCAAAGACGGCCCCTTCTCAAGCTACATAGGCATTAATACCTGACTATAAATTTTTCAAATTGGAAGAATACGACGTGTATCAGAATCAATGTTGAACGATGGTGCACGGAAGAGGGGGAGTGAAACCCACGTGCGCAAAGCGCACCGCAATGAGACAGAAACAGGACTAATTAGGTAGGAAAGTCAGTAGATCTATGTTAATACCCAGAATCCAAGTGTCTCCAGGTTGTGGTTCGGTCATTAACGGATATGTCTTCCGGCGGTCTGGAAGAATGTCGGCCAAGCACTCCGTATGCCGTGTTCTGGTCGTGCTCCAGACCAGTCGAGGTTGGCAAGGTAATATTGACCTAATGAGAAGAAACCCGGCACATGACCATATGCATCTCGAGTCCTCTTTTGTCGGTTCAAATTTGTCGCTAACGATAATAGTCGTTTATCGACGCTTTTCTCTTTTGCTAGGAAGAGAAGGCTGCGGTAGCAAATTCGTTGAATGTGTTTGCGACGGATGGGTGTTACCTTTGGTCTTGGTTCCCACTACCAGGAACGGCCATTGGCTTTATGTCAACCCAACGCATGATATTGACATGCAACCTAATCACCAAGCAGATATACAATCTTCGCGCTGCTTTAACTAGGCCCAGTTGTCCCGGCGAATAAGCGGCCAAAGACAACAGCTTTTTCTTGAGCCTCATATCCGAGAGCGTTGTGTGCCAGGGCAAATGGGTCGCATGACTGAGTGCTCACCGTAATGTCGCCGATGTATACATCGTGACAACCCCAACGCAAGAATCTCCTATGCCGATAAAGGAGTTGAATGATCGTGATAATGTTGCAGAAGTGTGATCCCGAAATTGCTGGTTATGTATCCAGTCTCGTGGCGCAATAGCACGTCGACGATGCCTGGTAGACTTTACGTGAGAGTTCCATCGTGCATCGGCCTAAGCCCGTCATCGGCGAGCTTGATCCGAGTATATTTTCTGCTTCTCTCGATCTATTGAGTATCCAGGCTTCGAAATATCATCTCGTCTATCTAAGAACACATAACTGAATCAATAATCGTATTCTTAGAGTTCTTTCCGATAATTTTTAGGTTCATCGACCTGCCTCGATCCGGAGAAGGGTAGAGCAGCATCTGCCCATAATGGCCCACGGCAACATAGAGTTTGAGGCTACACCTGTCAGCCAAACTCCGGGGAGCGCAACACCCAGCACCCCTAACACCGAAGAAAAAAGTGATGGCACGTTCTTCGTAACCGTTCATACACGGTTACCGGACGAAGAAGACTTCGTACAGAGGCAGGAGTTTTCACTCCCACCTGAGGATGGTGGGAAAGATGCCTGGCTTTTTCTATCAGCTGTTTTCATAGTAGACGCTCTCATATGGGGTATGTTCTCGCTTCATCTCACTCTTTTTTATAATAGCATTAGCGGAAGCAAAAATACTTATCTTCTGCTATTCAGGGTTTCCGTTCGCCTTCGGTGTCTTCCAAGACTACTATAATACGCACGAGCCGTTTGCTGGACAGCCGAACGTAGCCGTCATTGGCACGAGCGCTATGGGCGTTATGTACCTAGCATCGCCAATTATCATGGGCTTTTGTAGGACGTTTGGACGCTGGACGCGTTTTTTGCCCCTCACAGGCCTGCTTATCATGGCCATATCGTTGGCGCTGAGTTCGCTCGCGACAACAACAACGCACCTAATCATCTCTCAGGGGATATTCTATGGTTTGGGCGGGGGTTTTACCTACTGTCCTTGTATCATGGTGGGTTTATCCTGATTCCCACGATTGAATGGACATGTACGCATGTTTGGAAGCGCAGTTGAGCGCCTTCAATCTGATGTGCAGAAGACTACGTCTTTCCGCAACCGACACGTTTGAGAAACCATGACTGACTGACATGGCCTGTAGTACGTGGACGAGTGGTTCGTTAAAAAGAAGGGGCTGGCATATGGCATTATGTGGTCGGGGACAGGCCTAGCAGGTGTTATCCTGCCTCTCCTTTTGCAGTGGCTCCTCACCACCCTCGGCTTCCGCAATACATTGCGAATATGGGCAGGCTTGTTGTTCGTGTTAGCAGCACCAGCGGCCATCCTCATCAAGCCTCGTCTGCCGCCGTCGGCAAGAAGCCACGTCAAGCCCTTCAATTTGTGGTTTCTTGTTACTCCAGCCTTCCTGGTGTATCAAGTAGCAAACATCGTCGAGTCGGCGGGATACTTTCTGCCTGGAATCTATCTCCCGACATACGCACGGAGCACGCTCGGCGCACCATCTCTATCGGCAGCCACGACGATTTTGCTCGTCAATGTTGCGTCTGTGTTCGGATGTGTGGCTATGGGCTGGTTCATCGATCGACTCCATGTCACGACCTGCATCCTCCTGTCTACCATCGGAGCCACGATAAGCGTTCTTGTCATCTGGGGACTTTCGTCATCGCTGGGACTGCTGTACTTCTTCTGCGTCGCCTACGGCCTTTTTGCAGGGTCTTTCACATCGGCCTGGCCCGGCATCATGAGGGAGATAGCCCAGAAGGCACAAGACAACAACAAGGGGCAGGTGGATCCGAACATGGTGTTCGGGTTTCTCTGCGCAGGACGAGGCGTTGGCAACGTTGTGGCCGGATCACTTAGCGAAACCCTCATTCGCAGCTCGCTGTGGGTGGGAGAAACAGCGACTTATGGCTATAGTAGTAGTTATAGCAGCGTGATTGTGTTTACGGGAGTGACGGCCTTGCTCGGTGGTGCAAGCTTCATTTGGAAACGTCTTGGGTTTATGTAGTGTCTGTCCTCTATGGCATGGATGAATTGATAACGGTAAAACTTGTACCTGGGGAAAATTCCCCATTTCGGTCAGACAAGCTAGAAGAAAGAAGGCAGTTGGCTTAGATAGATGGTTGCTTATGCTTGCTAAATAAGCGTAGGTCAATTTAGATGTTGGTTGATGAAGTGCTTTCAAGTCACTTCGAATACCTCTTTAGGTACATGTATTAGTTCAATGCTAGCTTCCTGCATGAAATTTAGTGATTACGGGCAAAGATGCAGCCCTCGGCAGCCTAGAGACTGACAGCGCCGCCAGCCCCCGGACAGGTAATGTAGCGACGGAGTGTACTGTAATTAGGCAAGCCGAGGCTACCTTGTAGAGGCAGCCCTTTTTGTGGGCGACCTAGGTATTGGAAATCCCGGCGGCATTCGAAGTAAGAGCGATTCTCGCTCGATGTGGGGAAGCCGCATCCCGCACTCCGAGGGGCAAGCCGAAGAAGCAAATCGCTTCTTCCAGGCAATGCAGACAGCCAATGAGCGGCAAGGAATTAAAAAGACAGCATCCAAAAGGAAAAAAAAGCGCCTCAGTCAAACTCCCCACACATGGACTACGGTACCTATTACTATATCAACCATCACCAGACAGCCCACCTACCTACTTTTTGTGGTTTGCCTCTATTCACACCACGTTGCCTATTCCACTGCAAATCCCCAAATCCCCAATTGAACTTAGGAGGTGGCTTACAATCGTCGCTCCTTGTATGGATGTTGTTAGTGGGCGGCCTGGATTTATCTTGAGTTGTTTCAGCATTTGTAGCCGGTTCAATTCATTGTCCCACCTCACAGACCATCACGAGACTAACTTAGCTCAAGTGCACCAGATTGCGTGCTGACACAAACTTGAGCATTGCGTTCTGACACTTCCTCTCTCTTCTACTACACTATACTGCACATCATACGCCCATCAACGCCTGCCTTGCAACACTCAAGTGCTAGCACCATGTCGTTCTCAACTCTTGTCCAAGATCTGTCCATCCGCGACTCCAACAACCCCCGCCGCCGGACTCCAGGAGGCGCCCCCTCGGTTTCGACAGTCGATGACCGTGCGTCGCACATCTCGCGCGCCATGTCGTACGCGAGCACCGCCGCCACCAGCGTGAGCATCTCGGGCGACATCTCGAGCCAGCTGCACGGTGGTTATCACCACCCGCTTGCCCGGTCATGGCAGGCTGACCGCCAATTGACCAAGGTTCGTACCGTCTTCTTCCCATGGCATCAACCACGCTGACCTGAGCATCACAGTCCATGCTCATCTATCCTCTCTTCATCTCCGACATCGAAGACGACGAGACCCTGATACCCTCCCTCCCCGGCCAGTACCGCCGCGGTATCAACAAGCTCGTCCCCTTCCTCGAGCCGCTCGTACGCAAGGGTCTCAAGTCCGTCATGCTCTTTGGTGTTCCACTACTGCCCAACACCAAGGACGCTCTCGGCACGTCCGCCGACGACCCCAAAGGTCCCGTTATGCAAGGCATCCGGCTCCTGCGTCAGCGCTTCCCGCAACTTTTCATCTCCGTAGACGTGTGCCTGTGCGAATACACTTCACACGGCCACTGCGGCATTCTGCGCGACGACGGCTCGCTCAACAACCAGCTCTCCGTCGACCGCATCAGCGACGTCGCCATAGCATACGCCCAGGCCGGTGCCCATTGCGTTGCGCCGTCCGACATGAACGATGGCCGCATCCGCGCCATCAAGCTGAAGTTGATCGAGGAAGGCATCGCACATAAGACGTTGCTGATGTCATATGCCGCCAAATTCTCCGGCTGCCTATATGGTCCATTCCGCGATGCCGCCATGTCTGCGCCCTCGTTTGGTGACCGCAAGTGCTACCAGCTACCGCCTGGAGGCCGTGGTCTCGCACGCCGTGCCATCACCAGAGACATCGGCGAGGGCGCTGACATCATCATGGTCAAGCCCGCGTCTCAATACCTCGATATCATCAGCGACGCCAAGGAGCTTGGCCGCGACCTCCCGATCGCCGCCTACCACGTCAGCGGCGAGTATGCCATGGTACACGCCGCCGCCAAGGCCGGCGTCTTTGACCTGAAGACTATGGCATTTGAGGTCACCGAGGGCATCCTGCGGGCCGGGGCCAACATCGTCGTCAGCTATTTTACGCCCGACTTCCTCGACTGGCTAGAGAACTAATTCTTAAATTCCGTACATGAGCTTTCGTTGCTTGTTTATTTCTAGAGCGAATTTGGTAGACGGCGTTTGGGGAGGGGTTTTCCATCCACTACGGACGGTATGGTATAATGCGAAGCCATATATGGTGATGAAAACTGAACGAATTTCCAGTATGATATAGATACATTTGCATGGTTATTGCGTGGCAAGCGGATCTGACTCCAAAAAACAGCATGACAGAGTTCCAATATATCTACATGATTTTTTACATTCTACCTAGCTTTTGATTTCAGGTGATTAGCATTTTCTCCGACTGTCCTTCATGTACTCCTCCATCTTGCATGCTCCAAGATTGCGAAGAAGGGAACTCATTAGTAAGGATTTATAAATCTAATTTTTGTGAGTAAGTTGGCAGCTATGTAAAGGTACACGGATGGATGTTTGCCCCTTTCCCATAACAACCCTCCATCTACGCATCGGCCATAATGCGCAGGTATCCATGTCTCACACCTTATATCTCCGGCCGAACCCGCGATTTGCACTTTCAGTATAACAACTATTACTAACGTCTTTCAGGCATTGCCTTGAAAGGTTGTCATGTGTTACCAAGGGTCGGTAAGAGAGTAAGGCTTCATCTTCGAAGCAAAACAGTCCGGGAAACATGTTTCTTTTGTACACATCATCACAATTTCCCACTTGACCTGGCCCAGTCAATACGCCTCTAACGCCTCTATGATCATTAGAACGTACCACCCTGTCGTCCACAGTTCTGTATTTTTCTGGTTCTCTTTTTTGCAGAAATTGCAACATTGGAAAATCGCCGTCTTTCAATCACTCATTTTTACAGGTGAGCAACACGTGCGTCCCACAGAGAAGTAGGGGTGCATCATTTCTTCTTGCCTTTCGATTTAGACTTGGGCCCTGAGATCGAGGCTGTCGAGGTAACACTAGAAGCCCGAGAAGAGGGAGCCGCAGAGTTGGTTTTATTGGTACCCTTGACATTGTCCAAGGCTTTATTCTGTTCCATTAGTCAGTATATATTTAGTTTGATGTGAAAGCAAAGTACAGTTGCCTACCTTGACGCTCTTCGACTTCTTCTTAGCCGGGGCCATACCGAGGATACTATCCTCGTCGTTCTCCTCATCTTCCGGCTCTCTCTTTCCCTTGCCATTGACACCGTTCGATTTCGTCGGATGAACATCCTCAAATTCCTTCACAATAGTAGTGAGAAGGGTAGTGCAGCGACGACTGATCTCGACGGGTGTCCGGCTTAAGAAGAACCAGTCAAATCGGAAGAGAGGACTCTCCCGAATCTCGTCACGAATGCGCTCAAAGATCCCTTCCGAATCAATACCGAACTTGTCAAGAAGCACCAACAAGAATCGATCTTCTTCTTCGGTGTAGACCTTCTTATTCGTTGTAGAGACAGAATAGTTAATTTTCATCTGCTGCAAGGGTACACGGTATTGCTGTAGTTTTTTCCGCAGCATTTTGCGCTGGTGCTCGGTCTTTCGCAGTCGTTCTTCACCGGCCTCGATGACTCCAAGGGATTTGGTATAGTCCGCAACTTCAGTGTAGCGTTGCCAGAACACTTTCGAGTAAGCTTTAATTTCCGCAGGGGTTTTGCTATCAATTTCTTCCGCTATCCTATCAAAGTCATGGCGCCCGTAACGCGCAGAGCCGTTAATGAATTGCTGATAATCACGTCGGTTCCATTCAGTAAAGCCCTGGAGTGAAAGCTTCTGTTTCTCTTCCTGTTCTTCTTCTGTGAGGGGAACAGCGGTGTCAATTTCTTGTTGGTCCAAAGCACGCTCAGCTTCACGTTCCGATAAGTTATCGTCGTCGCCGTCAGGCAATGGAACTTTGTAACCAATTTCTTTACGATAATATGCCGTCTCACGATCCTGTAGTTCGCGCAGGCGAGGAGGATAGAATTGATAATCGTGGACAGGAATTTGCTTCGGCGCTCGAGGTGCTTTAGGCTTGGGTTCAGCCTTAGTGGTCCCGTAGATCGCTTGACGGTAAAATTTGTCGACCGAATATGACTGCTCTTTGCGCTCGCGCTTTGCTGGGTTGATCCAATTCAGTCCGATTTCCTTCTTTTTGCCGCTGAAGTTTTCACCGTTCCATTCATAGGCGGATTCCGAAGAGAACTTTTGCAAATCATCGATACCTAATTTCTCGTATTTGGCATTGAGCTCCTTCGTTCGAGCTTCGCCTTTCGATAGAATCTCCTCGATGTCGTCATCATTCAATTCATTTGCTGCAGAACCGGTTGCACCCTTGTTCTGGAACACTTTTTCGGCTCCGTGTTGAATCATAGTAAGAAGTTCGTCCTTGCCAGCTGGACCCTTGGCACCGGGGTGAGCACGACCCTGTTGGATGACTAGCTGGTCAAGACGAAGCTTTTGCGCGGCTCGCTCAAGAACCTTTTCTTCGATTGCATTCTCCGTTACAAATCGGTAAACAACTACCTGCTTGGTCTGCCCGATTCGATGCGCGCGGTCCATAGCTTGAAGATCTGCCTGAGGGTTCCAGTCGCTATCATATAAAACAACGATATCAGCGCTGGTTAAGTTAATGCCCAATCCACCAGCTCGAGTCGTTAGGAGGAAAATGAATTTCTCCGAACCCTCTTTATTGTAATCATCAATCGCCGCAATTCGATCTTCATGCGCAGTGCCTCCATCGATACGACAGTATTTATATTCGCGGAACACACAATAATCCTCAAGAATATCGAGCAAGCGGCTCATCTGGGAGAAGATCAAAACACGACTGCCTTGTTGCTGCATCTTTTTGAGGAGTCTATCGAGGAGCGCCATCTTTCCCGAGTTGAAGACGAGATGTTCATCCGTTGTGTATGGCGGTCCGGGCTCAGCACCCTCGAAAAGATATGGGTGATTGCAGCACTTTCGTAGTTGCATTACTATGTTGAGCAGACGAGTTTTCGACTCCCGTTTTCCACCCGCGCCGTTGACAGCGTCGATATCTTTCTCGAGGATTTTCTGATACCACTTCACTTGCATATCTGACATGCCAATATACAAGTTGACTTCCTTTTTGGGCAATAAACTCTTTTCGACGTCGGCCTTTACGCGGCGTAGAAGAAAGGGCCTCAAGACTTTGTGGAGTTGTTCGACGACTTTCTCCTGATCTTGACCTTGGCCTGAGAACCATTGGTCAAAGGCCTCAGAATCACCGAATACATCTGGTAGTAGAAAGTTCAAAAGGGCCCAGAGTTCGTGGAGGTTGTTTTGTAGAGGTGTTCCTGTAATCAGTAGGCGGTTTCGAGAATTGAATAACCGGATAACTTGGGCCAGTGAGGACTCTTCGTTTTTGATGCGATGTGCCTCGTCGATGATAATATATTCCCAAGCAAACTTCTTTAAATGGCTCTTTTCCCTTAGGACCATCTCATAACTCGTAATGCAGACATCGAACCCATCGTCAACCAGTCGTTCGCTGATCAAGTTATGTCGCTCTTCCTTGGCTCCCTGAAGAACGAGCACATTAACGTCAGGCGTCCATCGCTCAAACTCTCGTCTCCAGTTGTCTAGCGTAGATTTCGGCACGAGGACGAGATGGGGCCCGTTAATGCCCATGATATGTCGTAAATACCCAAGAAACGAAATTGTCTGTAGTGTTTTGCCCAAGCCCATCTCGTCTGCGAGAATACCCGAGATGCCGTTTTCGTGTAGGGAGATCAACCAATTTAGACCAGCAATCTGGTAATCTCTCATCGTTCCGTGCACGAAGCCTGGCGACTCCCTGAAAACAGTCTCGGCAGACCCGCCATGTCTTTCGTCCTTGAGTAGCTCAGCGTCTTCTTCAGCCTCAGTCCGACGCGCACGGCTAGTAGCCGCGCCGCCTTGACGGACGCCCTTCTTCTTCTTCCTCGTCTCTTCTTCTTCATTTTGACGGTCTATCTCGTGTATTATCTCCCTGATCTTCGGGTTCGGGTTCGTCTCGATAAAATGACGGAACAAATCAGTTAGACCCAAAAGATAGCGGAATCTTCGAATGCTATCATCTTCCTGTAGGAATGTGACAATTAGCAACACAGCCACAACCCTCGCCACTCTGGCTTTCTATCATTAAGGTTTACCTTGGACTCTCCCAAAGCGTCATGCTTCCTACCGAATATACTTCTCCTTAGTTGATTTGCTTCGGCGCGCTTCCTGCGACCATCAACTTGGAAGTCCCCCGCCACACTGCTAGCTGTGGTGTTTGGATTTGTGTCGGAGTCGGTGAAGTCCGGGGTGTCGTCGACTTCCTATGGTGGTGAAATTAGCAGAGCGAAAAACGCGCCAACGGTAAGGGTGTTTGGAACAAACCATCTCGTCATGTCTATTGACTGAAGCTTCTGGCGCGTCTGACATAGACGCGTCAGGGTCGACCGCCTTCGGCTTGGAACGTGGAGGCATCACAATTGGTGTAAGAACTGCAAGCACTTTACGCGACTGGGCGCGCGGTATATGGAATACCTGGTACCTAAAGGCTTGGTCAGGTACTTATTAAGATATTGCTCTGGAGACTCGTAGTGCTGGTAGTCGACAGTGATGGTGGTTGTGCAGATTAAAATCGAAAGAGCTGGTCGAGGAGAAGACCAGGTGAAGCACACGAGGGAAACGCGTCGGAATGTAGTTGTGAGAATTAAAGGTGGAGGAGGTGGTCGAAAAGATTGGCGAGCATTAGATAGAGGACTAATACCTGGGTACATCCCTAAGAGGAGGTAGGTACATCAAGTTAAGCTTGGGGTACATATTAAAACATTCAAGGTCTTGGCAGACACCAGGTACAAGTCCCGCAGTCCCGCGTGAGCTTAACAGTGCTTGATTGGTCGCCTACTAGACGTCCCTACCTGCAATTAAGTGAGGATACTTACCGTAAGGTACCTACGGCAGTACTCAGCACCTTTGGCACTGTTGACACTGTTGACTGTTGTCACAGATTGGCTGGCACGGTCCTAAGTTCGGTCTACTCTTTTTTCTGCCAATTGGCAGCAAGCGGTCAACATTCAGGTTAGAGATAGATACTTCGAACAGTAACAGTGATACCTACCTCCATCATAGTAGTATCATCAGCATCCTAACTTCCAGTAAACACTTGTGTAGAAACCGTAGTGGTTCAGAGCGGCATGTGAATGACATCTGAAACCAGTTCCAAGTACTACTATCTTGTGATAGTGGAATAAGGAGTACTAAGATAAAATAATATATATCATGAGTCTGTAGTACCGGATATCTTTACGCAATAGCGCATACAATATCTAGGTGGACAAGGGTTTCAAACGCCTTACCAAACAGCACCAAGACTCTCCCATTCGACAGCTTCGGTTTTTAATGTCTTGTTTAATAGTAAGTATGCAAAAACCATTAGCTTTCTATCTCCTACTCTTGAAGTTTTAAGGTGAAGTAGGTGTTCTGAACTAAGATGATACAACGGCTGACATAAAGATAATATCTAGAATCTTTCGAAAGCATACAATGCAAAAAGTTCAGCTATGTCTTTGAATCATAGTGAAGCAATGCTGCAGTTGAATTGTATTTGTTGAAGATTTTCTTCTTTACTATTTTTTGCCAAGTCGCTGTACTCGCGGTATGCTTCATGATGCGCATCGTGGCCAGTGCCGGCAATTGCAATGATCTTCGGTTGTCTCTCACCAATAGGAAGCAATAAAGACTCCACAGGCCTTATAAAGAGGTGTTTGGAGGAGCGGGATATAACAGGTCAGTGCCTAGTAGCTAGTCTATCTGCCTCGACTAGAATCGTCATATAGGTCGTTCCATAGCATCATATCGTAGAGGGTCTCCTCACTCAAGTTCGCGTTGACAAAGTGTTCCCGTTGCGGTGTTCGAATCCTGCGATGTATCTTTGCGGCAGTGCTCCAGCCAAAAAATCCAGCCATCTCCCAGTCAATAATCCCAACTATCTTGTCGTTGTCAACTATACAGTTGGATGTAGTGAAGTCATTATGCATGAAACCGACGTCCGTATCATTCCTAGGGGTCCCAAATAATATGTCCTTCTCCAAGGGGTTGATGCGACGGCTAGTAAGTATGTTAGGATCTGGTACGACGTGTTGGTGCCCTTGGTGTTGGCCTGCGGTAGGCTTAATAGCATGTAATCGGCGAAGAATCTGCCGCGCTTGTTGCTTGAATGCGGCCTTCTGCTTTGACGATAAGTATGGCCACGCAACATTCAGGCCAACGCCCGGTATTCTCTCCTGGATGATGATGGGCAAATCAGTTATCTAAAAAGAATGTGAGTGATACACAGTATTTTCCCCTTTCAAATGAGTGATAGCCTTACCTTGCCATTGAAGTAAATTTCCGGCACCTTAACGTCACCCAGAACGCCGCGGGCGAGAGCTATTGCTTGCACTTCGTTGGCGTCGGCATATGTATAGTCCACCGCGTCCGGCTCTCTCGGTTTGTGAAGATGACTCGACTTCACGATGACACTACCCAGGGCGAATACATCTCGCCCTTCTTCGTCGGCAGGATATATTCTGACAGACTCGTCACAGCGATCTAACACTGACGCCCAGTATTTTAAAGATTCTTCAGTCGAGGAACCTACATACTGACGATGGACGCGGAAATCATCAGGCCGAGCTAGATACCGCCCATAAGATGGAATGTCCCAATAAAGATCTGCGGTTGGTATCTTCTTCGGGTCCGACTCATACGGGTTCATGTTTACCACGTGGCGTTGATAAACCAGTGAAGGCGTAGTAGGTTATCTTATATGAATATCTACTATTGAGATGGTATCACGGAAAAGGGAACTTATGCGGTATGTGATATCAGCAATCTAAAGTCCTCCTCCAGGCTGCCTCGGCTGCTTCGTGGAGGAGACCAACTGGTGATAGCCGTTTCGGCACTTAGCCTAAAACAGAAATTAGTGTAAGGCGCTCTCCTATATAGTATTGATGTGTAAAAACAAAGTTCAGCTCTGTTGGTTCTTCACGAACGACCGCAGACCATTCCGCCCAGAGTTCTTATGTCCGAGCAAATGGTACCATAGCTTTGGGAGTTTCTCTGACTGGCTCATAGTGTGCAAAGAGCATATAACAGGGGTGGCGGAGTTTCAGGCAATTTTCTCATTGATGCTGTTGGCTTGTAGTATCGCGACTGATGCACCCACTTCGTCTCTCAAATCAGGCTCTGTCGTGTTGTAGATTTCAAATATGGCCATGATGCTGTTCTATTGAGCAGCTTCATGGTCTGTTGACCAGGTGGATATACGATATATAAGAAGACAGGTCCTCAACATCATTTATCGCGCTCTGGTCACATCACTCTCAACATCAATTAACACTTTCTCCTCAACACATAACAACACTCATAACACCACTGTTCATCAAGTCACGATGGCTGTCCGATGTTCTGCTTGTAACCAGTGGATTAAGACCACCGGTGGAACCCATCAATGTCCAGGCACGTCCAAGAACCGTATCAGTCACGATGGCCTTCCCGACGAAGCTGCTCTTCATCGCATCTTCACAGCTCCTGACGCATCATATTATGAGAATGTAAGTTCAGCAAATTTCTTCCGGTCACATCATTTGGGGTCGCAGACGGACCAAACCGCAGAATGAAGTTCAGACAATTCAATACCGTGGAGCTCATTGAGGGAATGTTGAGGCTGCTAGCAAAATGCCGCGCTTGAATGTTCCTCTATATACATTCTGATCAACAACGTCTGAGTGGAAAGATGGTTATGCTGGTGGTCGGACAGTTGAAATGCTAAGAGCAAACCATCGATACATTCGTTTATAGTTTCTACAATGATTTCAGGTCAAGCAGTCAGATCAGTGTTTATGCAGTTAATATAAGAGCACTTGATACAGGTATATTTTTGTGAAAGGTCCGATGAGGCGAGGTTATCGTCCTATATAGGATGTGAAGAAGTTCACTGTATTCAATCTCACCTCTACAGATCGCAAGATATTTAGTAAGGCCAGCCGACGATATATTCCTCTGCCAGATGGCAGCAGGCGAGGACCTTGCACTACGTACCTATAATAGGTATCGCTAACAGTAGGTATCAACTAAAAAAAAGCCCGATACCCGCTGTCGGACCCAGCAAAGTTGCGGCTGGCCTATTGGGGCGCATCACTTTCCTTTTCCTGCCTGGGCAACCCCTGTAATCCCTGTAATCCCTGCTGGCCGCCAACGCAGCCAGGCTCGCCAGGCCAGCGACTAACGCAACCTGACCAAGCTCAAGTGACCCTCAAGTGACCTAGCATAACCCATCTAGCATCATCCTCACCAACGTCAGCAGCCTGCAATCTGCAACCTGCAACATACGTACGACACCGATTGCTCATCCTCCTTTTGCAATACACAATCGCCTTCGAACCAGCCTAAAAACTCTCTTCTGCTGCATCGTCAACTGTGTTAACAGCGTCCCGTCTCTTATCACTTGTCCCGTCCTTGTCGTTTCGGATCACCTCGGCGCTGTCACTGGATCCGTTCGCTCGCTCACTTACTCACTACTTCGAGTCCGTCCGGCCCACCAGCCCGCATTGCCTCTACATGTGGTAGCGCCCCCCACTACGAAACCAAACCCAACAACAACGACAGCGAAAGTGCGAGAAATAAGCCAACGCTTCATTCATTTTGTTACTATCTTGTTTATATTATTAGCGAATCCGACGCCCGACCTACATCTTGGGTGCTGGCCCTGTCCCGTAGAAGACCCCCCGAGCGACGATCCACGATGGATGCAATGAGAGGCACCTCGCCGCCGAAAACAGTGAGCGCTGACTCACCCGAGCAGCTCCTCGACGCTTTCAAGGCCGCTGCCCTGTCTGTCACAAAGCTGTACAAGACCTCGGCCGCCGCCCAGGCCAAGTCCCGCTCCGATGGCTACCAAGACTGTCTCGACGACCTGCTGCTTTTCCTCGACAGACGAAACATCGGCCTCGGGGATGGAGAAGGGTGGCAGATCAGGAAATGGGCTACTGAGCGTCTGGACGGCAAGGATTCGGGCCCCCAGATTAGCGACGATGACGAAGATGCCGACAAGCCCGAGGCAGCCTCTTCACCCGAGCCCCAACGCTCGAATCTTGTCTCGCCACCAACTCAAAATGACTCGGCACCTTCGGATTCTCATTCCCCGGTTATGGTTGAGCCTGTCGTTCAAGAACCCCAGATGATCACTGTCCCCACCCAAGAAAACTTCACTTTTCAGTCCGCACACCCCTATCCCCAGGAATCTTATCTGAATATTGCGAACCTCCACTTGTCAGACTCTAAAAAATCGAACGACAACACGAACCAGGGCCCTTCCGCCACATCTGTAGCACATCCCACACGTGTACGAAAGGACAAACGGCATCCACGACCGCGGAATGCGGGAACATCGCACTTAGGAAAGGGGGCCGGTCAAAAGCGGTCCATCAACTTTGCAGAGCTATTTGATGTGGGTGGTCTAAATTTTGGAAGAGATACGTCTGGCAGGGAAGGGAAGAGGAGCAGGCATACATAAAGAAAAAAAAAAAAAAGACAAAAACCCAACAAACCCCCCTCAGGCATTCCGACTCGTCGGCCTAGAACTATGGAGACTCGCTTCGATTCTGGGATACGGTATGGGATACACACGAGGCGTACGCTGTCATGAAGATACATAGGAGTAGTAGATATCTTTTGGGAACGGAGCATCAACATGGACGGGCTTACTAGCATTCAAGGCGTTCGGAAGGGGTCAGTAAGAGCTACCTAGCTACTTTACTCCCAGCGACTCTTTGCTTTTGCTATCTTATTTTCGTTTTCTTCTTTCTGCATGTGGTGCGAGACATTCGTGGAGGACGGACGGGATATCCTATCGCTTGAGTTACATGTTACCATGTATATCGGGGCGATTCCACTGTCTATTCTAAGGTCAAGGTTCACACGAGGAGTTATAGTAGATGTAGATAGCTTTCCACCCTCAATTTCAGCAACCAGCCCAATAACCAAACTGTATCACAGATGTTCTCCATGTAAGCGAGGTATCCGAATTCGTCGGAACTTACGACATCGGGCTCTTTTCAGCTTTGTGCATGTATTGCCCGAATCTCGTAGTAACAGCAGCTGACTGGCCGTTTGCCTGCCTGCGTTACATGAAAATCTCGGCCAAGGAAGCCAACTAGCATGTGATATGCGCGTAAGTACTACGCATGTGTCCCCACCCAGCATCATGCTATTTCAAACCAACTTATTGTTCAAAAAATCGTAATACGAGCCACATCTATTTCAAGAGGGACTACAGATAACAATGGATGATTTCAAAAGAATCATATCATGTGCATTTTGAGCCTGTTAAGAGACGAGAACGTACTTGGAGTGTACCTTAGGCCGGATAAATAAGCAAGAGAATCAAATGTTTTTTACATGCTATACTATCCCCAGAATTTCGGTTGAATACTAACTCTCGCGAACTTGATTCACTGAAACATAGATGCGTTCAAGTGAGGATATCAGCTGACAGAGAAGGTATGCTCCTTTGATAAAAGGCTATGATTGATTCAAGTGAAAACCAAGGGGCATGCGTAGTTCAAAATGCAGTTGAGTAGCAGCTTTCAAGTCATATTTTTTATGATCCACGGAGCCTGCTATTACACTGTTTCCTAAAGACGTAAAATACATGAGGTGCCTTTTTAAGAGTATAGTTTAAAGGTAAAATGTAGCATCAGTTATGAACCGGAACAATGCATCACGACTTAGGAGAGTGGTCATAGGTTGAACAAAACCAACTGAACCGAAAAAAGAATAGAATTTTGATAGTTACAGCGTTGCTGAACCACAACTGAAGATTAGACATCATAAAACAAAGTGAGAAGTCATGAATTTTTTTTGGTTTTAATATAGCATACTATATTTTATTGCTGTTGAAGGTATCCCGCTGTAAAACAATGCCTACCCAGCCTGGCTTCATGATGTAGAAGATGGTTGAAAATAATCCTTTTATCGAGTTTGTACTCTCGCTTCTCTATAGTTGAATCAGAAGAAGCTATGCATTGTCCCTTTCCCAATCTCATGCTATGAAGTTGAGTCTAAATCTCCGCCCAGCCCAGCCCAGCCCAAACACCGGCCTATGCCTAGTATATATATATACCCATATATTCGGCAGTAATGATATGTAATTTGTTGTTTCATATAGTCGTTGCGTTACCTTTAGAAAAGTCCCTGGATCTCACCAGTTTCGGTGTTAACATCGACGTTCAAGTACCCTGGCGCCGTCGGCAGCCCAGGGATGGTCTGAATATCAGCAGCAAGAGCATACCTATTGAAAAGACAAGGTCAGTAAAAGGGTATTTCAAGCACAGTGTGTGGAGCTCAGCTCTTACAAGTATCCTGCACCGGCCGCCATCCTGACATCACGGATGGGGACAGTAAACCCAGTCGGAGCACCCTTGAGGTCTGGATCATGTGATAAGGAGTATTGAGTCTTAGCCACGCAAATAGGTAGGTTACCGAAACCCTGCTTCGTGTATGTGTCGACTTTCTTCTGTGCCAGCTCGCTAAACTCGACAGCCGCTGCACCATACATCTTCTTACAGATAGCCTCCATGCGTTCTTGAACGGAGCCGCCTTCGACATCATATAGAAGCTTGAAGTCCTTGGGCTTCTCAGAAGCGGCAATTACACCCTTAGCAAGCTCGATGGCACCCTTACCACCTTCGGCCCAGTGATTCGCCAATATAGCGTCTTCCGCTCCGGCAGCGATAGATTCCTCCCGGATGACCGCGATTTCAGCGTCAGTGTCAGTTGAGAATTTGTTGACAGCGACAACGACAGGGCATCCGTAAACCCGTGCATTTTCAATGTGCTTCTTGAGGTTGACACAACCTTTGCGCAGAACTTCCACATTTTCAGCCTTGTAGACAGGGTCTAAAGGAGCACCGGGGGCGATCGGAGGACCTCCACCATGCACCTTAAGGGCACGAACTGTGGCAACAACAACTACCACGTCCGGAACGAGACCTGAGGCACGGCACTTGATGTTGAAGAATCTCTCTCCGCCCATCGTGAAATCAAAACCCGCCTCGGTGACCACAAATCCGGCTTTGGTGCTGTGATCCTCATCAAGTTCAGTGCCAGCCAGTTTGAGGGCCATTTTGTCCGCGAGAATAGAGCTATTGCCAATACTGATGTTGGCGAATGGTCCAGCGTGCACGAATACGGGGGTTCCTTCTAAACTCTGCATCAAGTTAGGCTTGATCGCGTCTTTCATGAGAGCCGTCAGAGCCCCACCGGCTCCAAGATCATCACAAGTCACAGGGTCTCCAGATCGCGAGGTAGCCACGACCATTCGGCCAAGCCGTTCTCGCATATCAGGTAGACTTGTGCTCATGGCAAGAATAGCCATGCATTCACTCGCAACCGAAATATCGAACCCGGTGTTTCTGGTCTGGCCCTTCTCAGTGGGTGCAATACCAACTGTGATCCCACGAAGATGGCGATCGTTGACGTCCAGGACACGTCTCCAAGTAATGGTATCAGGGTCGATATCTAGACGAGCAAAACGGTGAATTTCGTCTTCTGTGAGCTCATTTGGGTCTGTCTTATCGATTCCCAATTTCTTGAGTCGACGAAACATGACGGGTGCGAAGGCCCTCTTTCCGTTCTTTGTAGGCACTAGTCGCTTGTATAGAGCTGCGTCTTTCTGTGTGTTTTCGTGAAATATCCGGGTTTCGATGGCAGCAGCAAGCAGATTGTTTGCAGCAGTAACGGCATGGATATCGCCCGTTAGATGCATATTGAACTCGTCCATGGGGATAACCTGACTGTAGCCACCTCCTGCGGCGCCACCTTTGATACCGAAAGTAGGACCTTGGCTAGGCTGGCGTACATTTGCGAACGTCACTCGACCGAGATGAGCGCCCAAGGCTTGTGCTAAGCCCAGGGTTGTAGTAGACTTGCCCTCACCAAGGGGAGTAGGTGTGATACCAGTAACCACAACGTATCGACCATTCTTGCGGTGATCAAGTCGCTTTAAAAGAGTCAAATCTACCTTGGCCTTGGTAGAGCCGTAGGGCTCTAATTCGTGCGGTGCAATACCAATCTCCTCTGCCACTCGAGTGATTAACTTCGGTGCTTGAGCCCTGGAAACTTCAATATCCGAAGGGACTGGGGTCTGCAGTTTGAGAGGGAGTGGGACAATGTGCCTCTGCTTCTGGCGCTCAAAGTATAGACTTGTAGCGTCGATCACGTTCTGCAGCAACATAGCCACCGTCATGGGCCCTACACCGCCTGGGACAGGAGTGATGTGAGAGGCAACTTGGGATGCCGACTCATAATCCACATCACCGACAAGACGTTGGCCCGATTTCTTAGATGCGTCGGGAATGTAATTGGTTCCAACGTCGATCACGACAACACCTGACTTTAGCCAATCACCCTTTACAAAGTTGGGTTTCCCTATGGCAGCAATGACGATATCGGCTTTCTTCAACTTCTCCTCCAAGTCCTTCGTCTTAGAGTGGCATGTGGTGACAGTAGCATCGGCGTTCTTGAGCAGATAACTAACGGGACTGCCAACAATGTCGCTCCGACCGAGGACTACAGCATCTTTTCCCTTGAGATCGACGCCAGCCTCCTCCAATAATACCATGACACCCTTGGGTGTGCAGGGGATAAAATAGGGGCGACCACCCTTCTTAGCGAGTTCGCCAATATTGGTGGTACCGAAGCCATCGACATCCTTCTCATCGGCAACAGCAGATGTGACAGCATACTCGTCAATGTGCTTAGGCAGAGGTAACTGAACTAGAATGCCGGTGACTTTGGCATCGCTGTTCAAAATGTGCAGTTTTGCTAAGAGCTCGGCCTCTGTGATAGACTCCGGGTAGTGCACGAGCTCACAGTTGATGTTGGCCTGGGTGAGTCACGATGATCAGAATCAAGTTAGAACAAAAGGGAGCTCGGGATGCACACTCACCTCCTCGGCAGCCTTTAATTTCATGCGAACATAGGTAGCTTCGGATGCCATTAGCGAAAGGTGCCGCGTAAAACTAAAGCACTGATTATCACATACAGGAATCAGATCGATCACCGACTATAAGCGTATAAGCGTGTTAGGTTAATCCGTATCAATTTAGATCATAGGGCAAACGACTGTGAACGGACCTTGAATGATCTTGAGTGAAGGCTGATACTGAGGGTTTAACTTTTGTTTCTCGACTACCTCGGCGGCGAGCCTCTCACGAATCGACTTCGCGATAGCGGTGCCGTCGAGCTTGATGGCCGTCATGGTGGAAGGGTTCGTCGAGAACGACCGTGCGAGACTCGGCTGCTGGGAGGACCACGGCTGAGCCTGAAGCAAGGACGAATTCCTCGAAGGGTTCAAAAGGCTCAAAGGGCGGACAGAGTAGTTCACGGCGTGGATGGTGGCACGAGCCGGGACAGGGACCTGGGGTTCCCTCTTACGCGGGGTTAGCAGAGGAAGCGAAGCAAGGGGTTGGCGGTGTAGTAATCCTAAGGCTCAATTGCTGCCGGAAGAAGGGAAGGTCGAGCTCAAGCTCTAGGAAATATGCAGGGTTTTGGGGCTAGTGGCCGGCCTGTGGGAGGAGACTAGAGCGCCTACCGGTGTGCCACCACGAGGGCCAACATTGGTGGGAGTGGGACGGTGTTGAGGAGCTAGAGCCAAGATGGCTGAGGCCGAAGTCACAGCAGCCGCCGTAGCTGCTGCTGCACCTGTACTTGTCGTACCAGCGCTTGTTACTGCGTTTGCTTGTGTGACCGCCGTGACCGCCGCCACTAGCCGCTGCCGCCGTAGACGCGCACTCGATGATAGTTGCCGCCGCATACAAAGCAAACTCTCACTCGTGGGTCGTGAGGTGATTGAGCCGCGAAGGAGCTCGGTTGACAGGCCCATTTCATACACAGCTGATCGGATTTCTGCCTTGGACCCCCCTCTTCCTCTTTCTTTCTTTCTTGGCCCGACCTTTCTGACTCAGATCAGAATACACTAAACCTGATGAATACCAAGAGTGTGAGTCGCAGCAGTAATTGCTCGCCAATATTGAAACCACCGAAACGAGATTAACGAGAGTCGCAGTCAATTCTAGTCAGAAGAGATGAGGCTGACGAAGATGACACACTGTAAATGAGTCAATGTGAGTATTGGGATATCGGACCAGGGGTGCACCATAGCTACCTTTTTATCTAAGTACTTAATTGTGAGCAACTAATTATGGTGTGCGAGATGGCGCCGTCTCTTACAAAGTTGATAGATAAAGTCCCTAGTTAGTCTAAGTGTTGATGAGTTTTATGGCCTAGCGCAGGGTTTGACCAGTAGTCTTTACGACATTGCGGGAAATTTTATTATAATCGAAGGAAGGAATGAGTCAACTACTCGACATGCAGTCAACGATCAATTCTGAAATTAGCATATGTGT
The DNA here is from genome assembly GCA_022578775.1 of Xylaria venustula. Lineage (NCBI taxonomy): Eukaryota > Fungi > Ascomycota > Sordariomycetes > Xylariales > Xylariaceae > Xylaria > Xylaria venustula. The sequence continues at coordinate 303,336 of MU389364.1, read as the reverse complement.
TTTTCTTGAAGACTGAGTTTTAGGCTATTCTCGCGAGAGACCAAACGCACGGTTGGAAACACACCTAGTGTCGGTGCGCCTGTTTACTTGTTAGGTAAGTAAATACTACTTACTTACCTACTCTGTACGCTAAATCTCGACCCGGATAAATTTCATAACTTAAACAGGTTTTCAACTACATAGAATCTTATTGCTATCTATAGCCAGTTCTCAATCTTGAAATTGCTCAATACCTTTATATTTTCAGTTGATAGAAGCAGCTGGGGTTTGGAAATAGTAGGTACCTACCTAGGTTTCGCAACAGCATCTTGGACTAACATGGATAATGTGGTGAGAGAGAAATGCGCTAGGGACACTCTGTCCGTGCCACTAATCCCACTAAATTTCACAAGGATTAGTGAGTCAAACTCCCCTGAATGAAACGACTAGAGCCACTGGCAGCGCTTCCTCCACAGTCCGTTCTCATTGAACCTGGCAGTGCTGGGAATTATTTTATTTTCTGGCTTATCATCACGTGCACGCACAAACCTTTCAAAAGCCCACCGACCCCACGATCGCTGGTGACGCTTCACCCCCCCGAGGAGACGACAACACAACACCGCCAACATGAGACCTATCCTTCTTTCGGGCCATGTAAGTACCTACCAACCATAGGCGCTTCGAGTAGCCATGCGCTGCGCAACGTGAAATCGCTGACATTTTCCCGCTATTAGGAACGTGCCCTGACGCAAATCAAGTATGCCGAACACGGCTCTGCCCCACCATCGCGAACAGCATTCTGACGAGACACGCACAGGTTCAACCCCGACGGCGACCTCCTCTTCTCCGTGTCCAAGGACCAGCAGATCTGTGTCTGGTTCTCCCACAATGGAGAACGCCTCGGCACCTACCGGGGCCACCAGGGTGCCATCTGGACCGTCGACGTCGACCCGACCGGCACCATGATCGCGAGCGGCAGCGCTGACAACACGATGCGGCTATGGGAGATAAAGACGGGCCGCCTGCTCAAGACCTGGGATTTTCCGACCGCCGTCAAGCGCGTCGAGTTTAGCCCCGACGGACGCCAGCTGCTAGGCGTTACCGAGAAGCGCATGGGCCATCTGGGCACGATCGTCGTCCTCCCCGTCGTCCTCGACGTCGAAGCCGAACAGACCGACGAGCGAGATCTCACCATTGTATGCGACGAGAGTAAGGCCACCGTCGCCGGCTGGAGCTATCTCTCCAAGTACATCATTGCCGGTCACGAGGATGGCTCCATCTCTCAGTACGATGCTAAGGTACTGTGATTATCGTCTATTGTGACTAGGTTGCTATTATACTAATGCTACCATCTGCGTATAGACTGGCGAGCTTCTTGACAATATCCCCATTCACGAACTCAACATGCAAGTGACAGACTTGCAATGGTCACCAGACCGGACCTACTTCATCACAGCTTCAAAAGACAAGACTGCCAGGTTGATAGCTGCTCGGGATCTCGAACTCCTTAAAACTTACCCTTCCGACACACCGCTCAACAGTGCATGCATCACCCCCAAGAAAGACTACGTCATCCTGGGTGGTGGTCAGGCCGCCATGGATGTCACGACTACTGCTGCACGACAGGGTAAATTCGAGGCGCGATTCTACCACAAAATCTTCGAGGACGAGATTGGACGTGTGAGAGGTCACTTCGGCCCTCTGGTAAGTTTGCCACGTTCTCAGCAGTCGGTCATATCGAAGATGAGCTCTTATACAAGTGTGCCAACAACTAACACCCACTCTAGAACACAGTAGCAGCCAACCCCACAGGCAAGAGCTATGCAAGTGGCGGAGAGGACGGTTACGTGCGAGTACACCACTTTGACAAGGGTTACTTCGACTTCCTGTACGAGGTCGAGCGGGAGCGACAAAACAGGCTATAGAATGGGTTCTGATCGATTGTTGGTGGCGAAAGCTTGCTCGGCGTTCTCATTTTCGAAGCATCGCATTTGACGGAGGCTTAGGCGTTTTGAGGGTACCGGTTTGTTTCGGGATAAAAGAAACGTCGCTTTTGGCGGGAGCGTTCAAATAGACACATTTGTCCCGTTTATAATGAAGATAACTAAGTATTGACTACACTTGGTATCGGACTTGTTAGCGTATATGTTGCGATGTACCTTGGTCGAGCTCCGAGAAGGCTTTATTCAGGGTATATGTCACTACAGGCAAGACTACGCTATTTTAAAGATACTCAATGATGATTCGCGGAAATGTCATTTGCTAATACGTGCCAGTTGACTTTCGGTACTTGATTTACTTCCCCATTCTCGAACGTGTTTGTTATTTGCCCTTTTTGTTTTTCTTCGTCTCTCATACAAACATGCAATCCTCGCAGATACTGTAAAAAAGCCAGCATCAAATTGTGGGCTTTTAACGTGTACGCTCTGCAAGAGGTAAGTTTGCCGTTGGACATTCAATGAGGGCCGCATGGCGGCTCTTGTGCCGAGATCGACACATGCTCATTGTGTGTATGCTTTCCAAGAACGAAGTGTAAGACCGAACCCCACGGTATATCAACGCCAGTGAAGTATTCTTTGTTATCATACCTGGTGGATATCTGATAAAGCGAGGAGATCAGGACTTCACTCATTTCTTGGTCCAACTGGGGAGGCCGTACCATATTGCCTGAACTAGAGCGGTGAGTATTGATACAACGCTGTATTGAACCTCTCCTAATGGTTAAATCTCGGGAACCTCGCGCAGAGAAGATAGGCTTCTGACTTTATTCTAAGCATGTGCTTGGCTAGCCAGCTCTATGAAAACTTGTACATGTCACTGTAGTTAGCCATAGCGAAGATGGAAATATGAACAGGAGAAGAGCAGGTGAGCAGCGAGAGAGGATAACGCGGATTACTGCTAAGTCTGGGGTTGTATGTGTTATACAGTGTGACATCACGCGAGAAAAGATGTTTTGCTTGGCGCCCCGATCTTCCGAGGTCAAGGTCATGGCAGTAGTTGTACTGTATGTAGTCATGGTAAAGCTTGAAGCTCCCCTAGTTCACAGCTTATCATCTTGGCATTACCAGGGGTGATTTGGAGGCAGAGGGGAGGCTTTACCACTACCAGTAGTAGGTTGAAGGATTCCTTTTTATACGTCGAGATTACAGTATACTTAATTTCTTGTCTAGGATTCGAAAAGCTCATCTTATTCACTGTAAGTATGGAAAGGTCTCTTTGGTGATGGATGTGGTGGGAGAGACAACGAATAGATTTTCTGAGCATTTTGGTACCTATCTGGGCGTACATGGTAGGGCTTCCCTTCCCCTCATCCAACGTCAGCTTTTACCATTTACTAGCGTAGCGTAGATTGACTCTGATCATTCCACAGCAGACACGAAGGTCATGTCATGTAAGAACATAACATAGAATACCAACGCCAAGCCAAGCCAGAGCGCGGGGACTCTGCAGGCGGAGATTGCCCAGACATTACGCCCTCTTGCACCAGAATCACACCTTTTTCAGCTCTCGATTGGCTGGTCTCCGAACAGCTGCTGGTCTTGGGGTCGGTGTAATAAGACGATGCCAAGTCTTTTAAGTCTTTTTTTTTTTTTTTTTCCCCAGGCAACGCCGCCAATTGTTTTGCTGACGCGAGCTCCCTGGAACGAGAAAGACAAGCAATATTTAATAGATAATTGTAGATAGGTAATACTCATATGTTTATAGCCTGAGATAATCAATCTTTCTCATTCTTTCATCTGTCTTTTCATTCATTCTTTCTTTGAACGTGCCATTGCAAGCACCTACTTACAAGTATTTCAGGTAATGTTTTCAAATTTTATTATGTCTTGCCTAATTGATAATAGGCGTCATCGCCGCTGCAATGTCGACTTATCAGTAGACGTAATATAGAGAATCTCACCTGCCTCTTTGATCACAGGCTACGGTCCAGGCAGGGTCTCGATGAATGATGGGCAGGCAGTGCCCCTGCGTCTTAGTCACCTATCACCTCGCTTCCGCCCATCCATTCGAAGCATCGATTGAGGCTATCCGGCACGCTTCCCAGCGTTCCCGGCGTTCCCAGCCTACAGTACCCAGCGTGGTGGCACCGGGGTCTGGACAGGGCTGCATGTCTCTCTCTATACGACGTATGTACATACGGTACTTTTACTCTAGATCGTGTTGTAGTCACATCACATCATCATCATCATAGTCCTTGATCGTAGTGTAGCTTATTGCCTATCTCGTCCTTAGCCCGTACAGACCTTGTGCAGGCCTTGTCAGTAGTGTAGATGCATTGCAACTTGCAGTGCAACTTGCATGGCGAATGGATCCCCCACACCGCACGAATGCAGCAGATGAACCTGCGGAGTAGGTATTGCCCAGACTGGAGCTCCAGCTGCTGATCGTGGCTTGCTCTGAGAGCTTTAAAAGGCGTCATCGCGCCCGATGCCACAGCTCTGCTCGCCCTCCCGACCTTTCTTGGTATCTTGGTAGTCTGATTGTGCACTCGCCAGTCAATTGCAGACTCCTCTCCAAGATGAAGTCTCAATCGTGGGCGGCGGCCGCTCTGGCCCTGCTGCCTCAAGCTCTGGCCATCACGCCGGAGCTCATGCTTGCAGCCAATCGGTACAGCGATGCGAAGCCGAACCCCTCAGGTGTGAGTCGTCCCGCTCATGTCTTCATGTCTTCATGTCTGGAGAATGCCCCCAATGCTAAAAAAGCTATATATAGGACTTCGCGCTCTTCACAGTGTCCAACTACACCTTCGAGACCAAGGCACATGCCTCGTGGTGGAATAAGCTGGATCTGAATACGGGCAAGGTCTCGACTTGGTACGACGGGACCGACATCTCAGAAGTCGTCTTCGTGGGACCCAAGGACACCAGCATCATCTACATCAACGGGACCAACGCCGAGGAAGACGGCGGCATCAGTCTGTACAGCGCCGATGCAAACAACCTCAAGGGCGCCAAGCTCATCGCTTCGCTGCCCGCCCCCTACTCGGGACTCAAGGCCAGGCAGACCAAGTCGGGCGACATCAACTTCCTCGTCTATACAAAGGCGTATCCCAACGGCACGGCCTACAACGAGAACCTGGCCGAGACTCCTGCCAGCACCGGCAGGCTGTATGACTCCATCTACGTCCGCCACTGGGACACCTGGCTAACACCGGAGAAGAACGCCGTCTTTGGCGGTGTGCTCAAGAGCAGCCATGGTTCCTACAAGCTCGCTGGTGAACTGACCAACTATGTGACCGGCATCGAAAACGTCACTCGCGCCGAGTCGCCCTACGACCAGAGCGACGAGAGTGACTACGACATCTCGCCTGATGGTAGTGGCGTCGTCTTCTTGACCAAAGACATCGACCTCCCACTAGCAAACTACACTGCCGACGTCATCTACTACGTGCCCTTCCACGGCACTCGCAAGGACGCTGTGCCCATCCAAGCTCGTGGCACCACCAGGTACCCCGAGGCCCAGGGAGCAACCGTCTTCCCCCGCTTCTCTCCTGACGGAAAGAAGATCGCCTACATCCAGATGTATGGCATTGCCTACGAGTCGGACCGCAGCAGCCTGTACGTTGCCAATGTCAACACCAAGAACTTCAACGTCACACGTCTTGCTGGCAAATGGGATCGTACGCCAGACGCCCTCGCTTGGTCCCCCGATTCCAAGACTGTGCACGTCAGTGCCCCTGACCTTGGTCGCGAGCGCATCTTCCCCATCCCACTGACCGCCGGTGAGACCTACGTGCCGAAGAACATCACCAACGAGGGTGTACCGGCGGGCTTCTACACCCTGCCCAACGGCAACCTTCTCGTCTCGGACTCCAAGATCTGGACCAGTCGCGACATCTACAGCGTCTCACCCAAGGGCAATGTCGTGAAGACGTACTTCCAAGCCAACAAAGTCGACGCAGGTCTGAAGGGCCTCGGGCCCGAGGACGTCTCCGAGTTCTACTTCTCGACCAACACCTCGGAGATCGACCAGCAGGCGTGGATCATCTACCCCGAGGGTTTCTCCAAGGATAAGACATACCCCTTGGCCTTCATCGCCCACGGTGGCCCCCAGGGCGCACACTTCAACTCGTGGAGCACGAGGTGGAACTTCAAGGTCTGGGCCGACCAAGGCTACGTCGTGATCGCGCCGAACCCCACGGCCAGTTCCGGCTGGGGCCAGAACCTCACCGACGCCATCACCGGACGCTGGGGCTCGTACCCGTACTGGGACCTGGTGCACGCGTGGAAGTACGTCAACAGCACGCTCAAGTACGTCGATACTTCGCGGGGTATCGAGGCCGGCGCTTCTTTCGGAGGCTACATGACGAACTGGTAAGTAACAAGAAAGCATCCCATCATTTCAAAAAAAAAAAAAAAGACCAGAGTCTTGGGTAGTCGGCAGCTAACACGTGAGAAAACAAAAACAGGATCCAAGGTCATGAGCTAGGTCGCTGGTTCAAGGCGCTCGTGACGCACGACGGCAGCACCTCGACGCTCAACCAGTACGCCAGCGAGGAGCTCTGGTTCATGAACCACGACTTCGCCGGCCCGTTCAACTCGACGGCGTTCCAGACCAACTCGCCGTACTGGGAGTGGAACCCGCTGCTCTACAGCCACAACTGGGCCACGCCGCACTTCGTCGTGCACAACGAGCAGGACTTCCGCCTGCCCATCTCCGAGGGCATCCTGCTCTTCAACGTGCTGCAGACCAAGGGCGTGCCGTCGCGGCTGCTCAGCTTCCCCGACGAGAACCACTGGGTGCTGAACCAGGAGAACAGCCGGGTGTGGCACACGGAGATCTTCAAATGGATCAACTATTACAGCGGGATCAGTAATGCCTCCTCGCCGTATTAGAGGAGCAAGTGGTCTCCTGTCCTGCCCTGGTTGGTTTGCATTTCATCGGGGTTGGACGACGGTACAAAATACCTACCCATTAGACAAAATAATCTGTATTATGTAGTATCGACACCATGAATGATTAATTACGAACAAGCTTCTTGTCTCGTCCTGGCCGTGAGATGGCGTGATGGTGTTTTTTTTCGAGTGGTACGGTAGTCAAGTCATCCCAGCGGCAACCGACAAGAAATATTTAATGGTACACCCGTTTTTTAAGGTAACGTTGGACATGCACTGCAAGAAATAGCACGTCAACTTAAACAACTGTACACTACTTACACTTACACACTTACACATATTCCTACACATACATATACATATACATATAGGATCGACCATTTAGCAACCGCCAATCAAGCGCGTAAAAATTTCACATAATACAGTACATGTTTCAACACGAATGGAACGAGCAGCCATCCGCCATCCGCGAGCGAGCCGCCGAGGATCGGCCAAAACGGACGCATAAACCCGAGAGAGAGATCAGCCTTCTTGGCGATTCCCACTGGGTCGGCCTGCCGCCTGCTTTGTCGCGGCGCTGATCCCGCCAAGACCTGCGACGCGGCCGACCGGGGCCAGCTCTAAGCCGGGATGGGATGGGGCGGGTGGGCGGCTGATGTCTTTCATAATTTGTCTGATTTCCCAGGTTTCCTTGTTTCAACCCACTGCATCTTGAGCGGTCTATTGCTGATCTTGTTCTTACAGTATCTCGAGTATGTTCGTATGCCAATTCTATGGCACCCGTACCTGCGTTTGCGTAACCCTACCTCGCCTTGCTGCTACTAGCCGAATTACCTACCCTTGTGTTATATTCCACAGAGAATGCAAGGTGGGACAAGGATTGCGGTCCACTACAGAGGAGTCAGCCGTCATGGGCATGCGCGCGAAGCCATCTCGTGGATGTTTTAATTCGCGTTTTATGTATATTTCCAGTTGAGAAATCATCTACTCGATACAATCGCTGATTGCTGGCAAACTCGTCATCGTCATCGTCAACATCTAATATACGTGTACACCACCTATCTCAGTGTGCGGTAGCTCAAGCACCGTCTCCTATTCGATAAGCGAGACATAAAGGGGATACTTGTCTAATGGGCAAATAAGACAAAGAGAGGACAACAAGCGAGCATTTTTACACCCAAGTACCGATGAAGCATGTATTCTAGAAGGGGATAACCCTGTGGGCAAGCCCGTTTAGAACAAAAGCACAGCCTTAATTTGTATGCTACATACGCTAGAGAGCGACGTGGGCCCCAGCAGATTCCAATAGTGAAACGGGACAAGAAACGGAAATATGGGGAATTCTTTTGAAGGTCCAAATATCAAAGACAAGATACGATGACGATTGACATGGTGTGACTGTCGATCTTTTCGACCTTTTTATGTGTACTCGAGGTACTGCTGTCCGGTTCTGTGGCCCTGTGGACGGAGTCGCGCATGATCTGCAACAGGGACAACTCAGGAGTTCATTCAGACCCCAATCCCTACACTACAGTATGTAGGCGTGGGTTCGATATATGGGAATGTGTTGTGGGGGATATGGTAAGTCGTGGTGTTTTCCAGGTGTTTTCTCAGAAAAAGCCTAACTGTCATGGTTGAACTACCTCGACTACCTAGATATACATTCTTTTTTCATTTTTCTCATTGTATCGGCTGTCAAACTTTTTTTTTTCTGTTTGTGTACAATCCTTTCAAGGTGGATATACCCAAGACTTGTACTACACTACCGTTATTGCAGAGCACAGACGACGAAACATTTGGGAACCGCGTCTTTTGTATATACATAGTCTTGAGCGAGCGAGGTCTGGTGTAAGCGTACAGGTGACCCGATCAGTCCGATGAAGAGATAGCACCGGGCATCAAAAACCTGGTATCTTCTCTGCGTGCCTGGAATAGTCGCAGCCGCCGACTCCGGCTCGTAAACCCGCCCCGTCCCAAGGTAATGGGTAGATCCGTATCCTTCAGAATGCCGTCGATAGAAGACGAGAAGCACCACGCCTTGTTGATCGAAGACCGCTCGGTTCTAGATACCGAGAGAGATAGCCTGGGAAAGATCCCGTGGGCCGCCATGACGAGGTCTTATCCCAACCTTGTGCTGAGGCGGACGGCGCTCTTCCTTCTGCCGAGCTTCACACACCACCGCTTTTCGCCGGCGCGGGAACGCCGGGGCGACACTGGTCATGACGGCGGTGACAGCGGAGGAACCGTAAAAACGCTGAGCCCAACGGCATATCTCGACGGGATGCGAGGGCTGGCGGCCTTCTTTGTGTTTTTCTGCCATTACTTCTACACAGCCTTCTTCATCGCCGAGGGATACGGCTTTCTCCCCCGGCCGCCTCCAGATTCCGATGCGCCGCCACCGACCAAGTCCACCTTCACCTCGCTCTGGAGATTACCCTTCATCCGGCTGCTGTACAGCGGGCCCTCGATGGTCTGCGTGTTCTTCGTGATATCCGGGTACGCGCTCTCCCTACGGCCGCTACAGCTCGCCCGCAAGCGGAACTCCGAGGCCTTCGCGCGGACGACCTCGTCGCTCGTCTTCCGCCGCTTCTTCAGACTCTACCTGCCGCCCCTGATCTCTACGCTGTGCGTGGCGTTCCTGCTCCGCTGGGGCGCGTACGAGGGGACGAGGGAGTTCATCCTCGACCGCAGGTTCACCCGCAATATCATCGAGCACCATCCCAAGCGGCTGGGCTCGCTGTCCGCGCAACTGACCAGCTGGGCTCATGAGATGTGGGCCTTCGTCCACATCTGGAGCTGGGCCAACCATGCCGGCTCGACGCAGTACGATGTCCATCTGTGGACGATCCCTCTGGAGTTCCGGTGCTCGATGGTGCTCTTCCTCGTGCTCATCGGCACCGCGCGGTTGCGGGACAACATCAGGCTCGCCATCGTGGGCTTATTGTCGTGGTTTGTCATGCGGAATGATAGGTGGGAAATGCTGCTCTTCTTCGCGGGCATGACCATCGCAGATCTCGATCTGAGACGCAATGCACATGATGCCCGTGGAACGAGCTCGGGGTCGCCCTCATCGCCACAACCCACGTTGCTGCTGCCCCTGGAGGAGAAGGTAAATCAGACCCCGCCGCCCGCAAATCAGCGGTCTCTTGGAGATTCGTTCTGGTCGCTCGTCTCCGTTTTCGCCCTGTACTTGCTCTCCTGCCCTGACGCCGGCCCCTGGGAGGTGCCGGGCTGGAGATACCTCGGCACCCTCATCCCAGTCTGGTTTACTGAGAAGTACCGTTTTTGGCAAGTCATCGGCGCCTGTCTGTTCGTATTCTGCGCGGCGCGGTCGCGGGGTTGGCAGCACTTCTTTGAGTTGCCCCCAGTGCAATATCTGGGTCACCTCAGCTATGCCATGTACTTGATGCATGGCCCAGTGACGCACATTCTGGGATATCCGATCCAACGCTGGGCCTGGGGAGTCACGGGTATAGAAGAGCCTGCCGCATTTAAGAGTGGCGTGGCTCTTGCCGCTATCATCAATATCCCCCTCGTGATCTGGGCCGCGGATATTTTCTGGCGCGCCGTCGACATACCATCGGTGCGGTTTGCGAAGTGGCTCGAGGCGAAGCTGAGTGTATGATGGATGTTGAGGCGCGTGAGATGCGAGGTGTCTTAAGTGGACGAAACGCAGTGAGGTCGGCCGCTGAAATTACGCGCAGAGGGACCAATGTGGCGTTAGATGGCCTGCAACAATATACGCAGCAGGGATTTTGTCCTGTGGGGGAACACTCCCTGGTTGATTTCGGATCTCATCCTCGAGCAAGCGTTTCAAAGCACTCTCTTTTTTAAGACTTGCTTCATGGTCCTCCAAACTGGGCAGAGCATCAATTAGGCAACGGTCATTTTCTTAAAGGGTTATCACTTTTACACTTATGCTGCGAGGCAAACCAGCTCTAAAGATTTGTCTTCACTTGTGGGCTGTTTGTTCCAATATGGGATATCAGAAGCCGTCTGTCATGGTTGAAGGCACTTGGCGTGGTTATATGGCGTGTACATTCAAGCCGAGGGGTGGATCCGGGTATTTCATCATTCTCGCTCCTCTACAGCTGGATAGGTCAAGTCCTGGGACTCAGTAAATAACAAACTGGTGGACTCTAAAGTCGGGGACAGGAGTTCAATGGGCAGATTGTATCACATCTGTTTCCCGGTGTCTGGGCATTGGTCATACGTTTTTGTATTACAGACTCTGCCGATGCATGGGCGCCCGAGCAAGGATTGAACAATTGATTTTATTATTTGTTAACAACTAACTACCTGTAGTCATGCAATGGCGAACCCGGTTCCTGTCGACGACTATGGAGCGCTTCTAGTTATACGAAGACAAGTAGCCAACAGGGTTGGGGTTGCAATGTCTTTAATTGTGAAATGGTATCTCGTAACGGAAATTTTGCGCTGTCCGCCTACCCATCCGCAATACGCTATATTAGTTGGCTAACCGTGAACGCCGTCATTTGAACCATCCGGCGACAGTACCTACGTATAGTCGAAAGTGCCCGCCGAAAATGATCCCCCTTTCAAGTTGACCCGAAAATCGATAATGCAATATAAATTCATAATTCGTGTGGTCGTTCCTTGGGCAACAATTATCGTATAACCGATAGGTTGTAGTGATCTGACATCTGCAATACAAGTCATATATAACAACCGAATATTAAGCGGGAGAAACACCAAGCCTTTTTGGCTCAGGTTGTTCTGCATTCCCACTGCCTGGCCCTTCATCCAATGACCGTTTATGGCCGGCAATCTGGTCCACAACCCCAGCGCTCGGTGGTGCAGGACCAGACATGTTATGGACAGGTGCAGGTGCCCTGAACGCTGTCTGTTCAGGATGCTCTGTCGCAGTGGCACTGCTGAGAATGCTTTTCTCGTTTTCCGCCTGAGTTGTATTCTCCCCAACATTGCTGTTGCTTTGACTGCTTATAGCTCCGCCAACATGCCCACCAGTAACTGCGCTGATATTAGGGCTAACTGCAATAGCTGCATTGGCGCCCGTACTGCTACCATGGGTGGAACCGGGTTGGAGGTTGAGAGCGGTGCCGGATGCAATCGCATTAGTGCTAGCAGCAGTAACAGGAACAGAATGATTGGCGCTGTCAGTCGCAGCTTGGGGGGGCTGATTATTGCTGCTGTCGTCCGTGGAACTGCTCGTGGCATGGCTGGGAGTAGCCCTTGATGCACTGCTGCTTATGTTGCTGACAGTGCTGGGTTTCGAAGCATTAGCATTGCTTGTGTCTGAAACAAGGCCGGTGTTGTTACCCCCAGCACTGTTCGATATGCTGCCTACTGCACTAGCTCCCGAGTTGCTCGTCCCACTAAGGAATGCGCTGGTTGTCGGGTTGCTTCCTGTATTTTTTAGTGGAATGCTTGTCGGGTTGCTTCTTATAGTACTTGAGGCAGTATTTGTTGAGATGTGCCCTGGAGCCCCTGCTTTGTTGCCTGTTGCACTACTCACTACAGGATTCGGTATATTACTTGCTACACTACTCGTCGTCCCACTGGGAATACTACTCGCTGTCATGCCTGATGGGGTAGTATTTATAACGGACGAGCCGCCGGCTATGCTAGCAATAGAGCTGTTCCCCATATTAGAAGATGTAGCGGCAGCGCTGGGGTTGCTCGTAGTGGTGCCATTATTGGCACTATGGCTTTTGTGGAAAGCATCGTCTGTGAATCTCTTGTGGCCGGTAATTTGGTCAAGGACACCAGCGCTAGGGGGAGCAGGACTCGATACATTAGGACGTGGCGCCGAAGAAACGGTGGAAGGTGCGGTTGATGAAGCTGTGGTTGAATCTCTGTGGAGAACAGTTGGGCGAGCCGCAGGACCCGTTGAAGGCCGCGTAAGGGCGACGGGAGCAGGGCGTTGAAGAGGCATACCGGGCCGCGCTATCGAAGCAGGGTTGGAGTTCGAGACGCCTGGCGCTATTGGATGAGCGCTTGGGGTATAAGGAGCCGGCGTCCCGTTGCTATGAGATATGCGTGGTGTTGCGGATGCGATTGGGGTTTGAGCTGATGCTGGGGAAGTAGATAGCTCTGGGCGGGGGGCGGATAGAATTGGCTGTGAAACTGCTGTTCGGCTGGTGCTCGTTGGGGTTGGCGAAGCATTTTGGACTTTTAAACTATGCGCGTTGCGTGCTTCGGCGATGATTTGGGTGACAGACTTGACCATCAAATTGTCTGCCTCTTCCCAGCCAGGGATTTTACCGCCATGTGGCAGGCCACGAGCACGATTGATTGCCGAGTCTACAATAATTTCAGCCTTATCTGTCTTCGTCTTAAGCGCCGTAACCATGCTGTCTCGAAAGTTTCTAAGCCGCCGTTGTATCTCAGCCTCGGCAGTGTTGGGAGGTGCAGGACTCGGAGTAGGACTTGCTGGCACAGGAGCACTAGGGGCCGGAGAGGCTGATGCAGTATGGTGATGCTTTTGCCTCATATCTCTAATCATTCCTTGCATCGCATTGATGAGAGTATTCTCAACTGAATCGAACCCTGGGACCCTGTTTTGCACCGGCAGCCCCCGAACTCGGTTGGCTGCAGCTTCAATGATACTTGCGGCATGAGGTGTTTGTTTCGATATAACATTCAGCATATTCGCACTGAATTGCACGATTGCCTTTTCGATTTCTGGTGATAGTTTCTCTCTTGGTCCAACACTTGCAGCGCCTGGTCTTGACTGTTGCTGCTGTGCAGGGGTTGCAGATTGTAGAGTTGATGATGCGGTGGGAGTCTGAGTTTTTGACTGGTTTGTTTCGACTTTGGCAGGAGGGTTAGGAGGAGGCGGTGGGCGCGCATAGGGAGAGCTGTAGGTGCTTTGTTGAGATGTGTTCGATGGCCGCGGCTGGGCTAGGCTGCCGTAGCCAGGAGGTAGCTGCGCAGGCGCCGGTACGTGGGCCGTGTAAACTGGCTGGGTGTTCTGTGATGGTGTTGTATGGGGCTGTGTGCTTTGTCCCGTCGAGGTATATCCGGGTTGGGGTTGCCTTGGCTCGGCATGATGATTCGGAAGCCCATGCGAATATGTAACGCTGCTGGGATTAGCGTAGGGGCTACTTTGATAATATGGTGGGTGAGATAGATGCGAATGAAGATGTGAATTTCCGAGGTGACGATCTGGTGAATTGGCCTTGCGTTTCTTGCCAGCATCCAACTCAATTCCTGGCACTCGAGACCAGAGGCCTGTTTCTTCGTCTTTCTTGAACGCTTCGTTCCCAATCAGGTTATGCCGGACACTACTTTCCCACCCTTTTGTCTCGGACCTAAAATAGAACCAGGGGTATCTTGCAGTAATTCTCTTATAGATTTGCTTCAGAGTCAATCCATCAGGAGGACCATTGGCGAGGGCTTCGTCGATCAAAACACCGTAGTTCTTCGTCGGCTTCTGGAGCTGCTCAGGTGTGTAATCTTCAAACCGAAGTTCCAGAGGTGGCGACTTTGGCCGAACCTTCTTGTCTTTCTTCTCCTTGGTCCGTTTCTCTACATCAGATCCTTCCTCGCCGTCTTCTCTTTTCTTCTTACTATATTTGCGCTTTTCAGCTCGATCGCCGTCATCCGGCATAGGATTCTTGCGTGGGCGACCGACGGGGCGCTTGATTTTCTCCTCCTGGGATTCCTGGGGGACTGTCTTTTTCGAAGTTTCTTGCATCTGTTTCTTCAGCAATCTACGCTCTCTTTTCGACATGATACCGTCCTTAGGAGGTCGTCCTGGCCCACGGCGCTTAGGAGCATCGGGCATGGCGAACTCGGGCGGAAGCTCGCCCATCATATCCAGCTCAGGCTTGATCATTTCGTGATGTCCTTCCCCACTGATAGGTCGAGCATCAGAGATTTCCGGCTCTGGCTCCGGTCCTGGATCTGCTAGTGATGCTAATAACGACTCCGGGCCTGGGGCTGGAACAGGTTCCAGTTCTTCATCACCCTGCTCAGACTCAATAGCCGGCGTATCAATATTTTCAGCGTCGGATAGGTCCTCGCTGGTGTCTCTGAAGTTCTCATGATCAGAATGTTCAAAATCGAGACTCATTTCTTTGCCACCCACTGACATCCGCTTGCTGGATGCAACATCTTCGTCCTCTCCGCCAGTCATCCCAATTTGGACACCGTTGATAACGAAGTGGAATTCGACGTCTTTGATTTGTAACCGATCGCCACTTCTCAATGTCGCAGGTTGGTTCAGTCCGTACAAAATATCTTCGCAGAAAAAACCGTTCTTGTGCAAAGCGATTCCTTCGAATACGCCCTTCTTTTTATTGAATTCAATTTTGAGATGTTGTCTGGAAATACCGCGTGTTTTGCTGGCAATGTCAGGGCCAGGCGAATGTATACCAATAAATGGTATATGATCTGGGGAGGGCTGTAGTGTGCCCAGATCCACTGCAGCGGCTCCTGTAGTATGCGATACGTATTGTCGGTTTGATTGTACATGATTACCAGAGTCATTATCTTCACCAGCAGCGGACTGAGCGGCAGAGCTAGGACGACGCTTCTTGGCGGGCTTAATATCCTCCTCCCCATCCGAATGTTCAGGCCCAAGCATGCCGCCCTCTTCACTGACATAGGATTTACTAAACTTGCCTCTGTCATACATGACGGGTGTGGGCGGAGGTAAGCCGTCTCTTTCATTCTCTTCGCATTTCCGCCTATAGAGCGCCTCCTTCCTCTCATCGATCCTGGCTTGTTCCATAGCTTTCTTGTCACGGCCGATTATAACAGCATAGGTGGTCATTTGGAAGGTACTGTCGGCAAATTCTATTCTGGCAAAGGATTCCAACTTATAACTCCCATTTGTAGAAGATGGCTCCGCACTGCCTGGAACCGCGTCGCTCTCTTGGGTATAGGAATGTAGCGAGACAGCAGAGGGGGCGATGACAGAAGGGTTGTGCTCCTGGAAAAGAGTGGCCTGGGCAGCAAGGTTCATCATGTAGGCACTTGGGTCTATGCTCCCCTGTGACAGCCGCATACCGGAGAGTAGGCCATGTGGATAGTCGCCGCTGTGCGGATCAGGGTCCGTGGTCGCAATCGCTTGGACTTGGCTATGTCGGGGGTAGCTTGTCTGGTCCGGCATGAAGGGTTCATCCAGCTGCATCCCCTCTGGAGCAGACATTCTTCTGTGATTCGTAGCCAACGCAGGACCAAAGAGGCCACTGCGGAACATGGATGAGTCTCGGGCCAGAGACAGAGGTGGGAGATCGGCGGCAAGCTTGGCAATTGCATCGTCAGGGAGGCTGTCGTCGACATTCACGTTGGTAGCTGCGGGAGTTGATAAAGGCGAGACGGTGGGAGGAGACGGTAGAGGGAGATCGGTGTTGATCTCATTCGTGTTTTGGTCGTGGTCGGGCTGCGGCTGGTCAGAGAGGTTTGTGGAGCTCTGGCAGACTGCGCCTGTATCGTTGACCACGTTCGAAGGGTTTGCAGATGCAAGCGCATCTTCAGACGAGTTAGCGTTCGTATGAGGCGCGTCAAAAGCGATTTCAACGCCGTCAGACACGTGGCTATCCCCTTCAGCGTGTGAAGGCGGGCGTGGGCTCGGAAAAGTCGCTGCTGCGGGCGGTGGGGATGCTATCGTGGTGGTGGTGGTTGTGGTGCCGCCGGTGATGGCAGCGGCTCGACCTTCATCGGTCGGAGCCGCGTTGGACGAAGTCATCGCTAGTCGGAAAGAGACAGCTCATTCGTCTTGGTGACGTGCCGGCAAGAGGAAAGCTGCGAGGGGTGTTGTCGCTGGCAGTGAGGAGTTCAAAGATTGTACGTGCAGACATGGCAGACAATGCGCGATGCGATTAGATAGTACAGACCGGCAATTGGCAGTTCGGTCGACGCAGCGAGGATGGGAAATGTCACCGCCTGCCCTTGCTCTTCCATCAGGACATGATAAGAAAAATTCCGCCAGGTGGGGGCAGCTGACAGAGTTGCTTTTCTCCTTGCACTAAGCTGTCTAAAGTTAGATTCGTTTCCTAGGTTTGATGCTACGGACTTTCTCCCCTCTTTTGGCGCCTCTTTTGGGTTTTCTAGACGCCCTTATAAAGCCGTGATTGGGTGCTCCGCTGCGCGTTTGCTCAAGCATGGTACTACTTAGGTACCTACTTCCTGGGTACTTACCTAATACATGTACCCAGCTACAAGTGCACTTCCTACTTGCACCGAGAGTTTTACCTGACCTTGATTGTCGCCGAAACGTAACAAAATTATTTCGGAGGTGTTTGTCCTTTTATGAATTAACTTGCTAGACTCATTGACTACACCTTATAATGCCCGTCAGATTTGTTTCCCTCTAGGTCCAGGTGAGTACCTACTGTACGGAGTAGACGCTACTTACATACATAATCTCATGCACGCTCCAAGTGACAGAACAAGTATTTGTAGCTTGGCAACACCGACATAGCCAAGGAGACGATGAGGCGATGTGTATCTCCATGTGCCAAGTCTCTTAATACAAATTAAGTGCCAACAAAGACTGTAAACATTGCCTGCATAGGTGCATATAACCCTTGGTGTAGCAGCCCGCCATCAACTACAGAGAGTTGTCTCGTACGTTTTGGTCTCTTGCCGACTAGGTATTCATCCCATCAGCCATGTATGTAGGGCGTTGCTTTCTGCTATTTGGATTGCCTGGATGAACCTCATGCGACGCAGGAATATCGGATTTCCGTGTGGCCACCGACGCTCTCCTACTCCTACGTTTGCTAGCGATGATTGTGTATACTCTTGGTCTAGCAAGTAGCCCGGCCGACTCTACATGGAGTGAGCACAACGCAGAACCTTTCTATTACATCAATAGGTCTTCAGACAGAAATTGTAGCAGACTTTTAGGTGCGCAACAACGGCGTCCTCTCGGAAGAGCCACGTCCACGACTATGCCATCGGCGCTCAGCCCATTCCGTCAACCGGTACGCGTAATAACAAAGCGTTCCAGCAATGAATCCGACGGCATCGTTCTTGAACGCCAGGATACCTGCCGTAGTGATAAGCATTACGTTCCATCTCTGTGAGCGCTCCTCGTCGCTAACAGCACGGTGACGCTTTCCGGCTCTTCCACTATCCTCTCCCTCTACTGATGCTTCCCACAAATCAGAAGCACCGTGGTTCAGACTTTGTCCGACCCTGGCAAGCTCTAAGCCAGCAGCAAGGACCATAATTCCCAAAAGACTTCGCGGAAACGTCTGCATCAGGTCAAGTAGTGATTCTCCAAAGAGAAGACCGAGGATGATTTTGAAGAGCCCCAGAAATATAACACTGGCTCCACTACGTGCGCCGAAGCGATACTGAGCAGCGAGGCCCCCGGATCCGTGACATACCGGCATGGCGCCGAACCAGCAGCCGGACAGGTTCATGGCTGCTACACTAACCCCAACGGCCGTTACGCTCGGTGACGGCAAGTTGGGGAGCAAGTCCGAAGCAAGGGCGCTGACAGCAATAACAGAGTTCAGTGTGGTAAGAGGGAGCTGTGCGATACCCATGCCGATGGCGTCCGGGCTCCATTTCGGCAAAATGAAATATGGATTCCAGATGTGTATTCGCGGCATATCCATCTCGCGACTCACAGCGACACGGATGAGGGCAATAATCCCGCCGATTACGAACATGATCAACGCGAAGGGAAAGCGGGTGCGCCGTTGGCTTAATATGAGAAGCAGAAAGGCAGCGAAAGACCAGACGTGGTTGTCGAGGGGTTGGCGCCAGGCAGGCTGCAGCTTCTGTAGAAGAGACGAGCCAGCCGATATTACGAGAGAAAGCCCGGCTCCGAATTGGATCCCCTTGATTACGGGGATAGGGATTACTTTAGTGACGAGGCGCAAAAGGCCGGTTATGCTGAGGAATAGTACCAGACCAGCTGTGACACTACCGGCGGCCATAGTCTCGCGTTGCGAAGTGTGTGAGGCGATGGCAGCTGCCGCAATAGCCTGAGGCGGGTGTTAGTCTTATAGGCTGCTGATACATCATCTTGTAAAAAGGTTCAGGGTGCAATACTTTCATGGGCTGCACGGGTAGAGGAATGCCAAATATCACGCCCGTTGCGATGTTGAAGAAGCCCGAAAATACGAGCGTCGTCGACAGAGAAATAGACCCGTTCACAGCCAGGGTGATCATGAGCGGGAGCAATGTACCGAGATCGCCCAGCGCACCTGAGACCTCAGCGAGCGGCGAGTTGCGGATCGTGGCGACATTGTTGCGGTGGAAGAGTTTGATGTTTGATAGGAAAGTCATGGTTTTTTTTAGTTGAGGCGTAGTCCGTGTTCTCTTCTAATAAGAGGTTCACGATGAGGTTGTCATGAGTATGTCATGAGGTGCCTATTAGGTGGCTGTTTAATGGTCATTCTCTGGTTGCCTGTAATGATTACTTAATTATACCAAATACGCAGTTCCAATAGGTAGGTTACTCCGCGGAGAATGTTACAGTACAGTACAGGTAGGAATTCAGCATGCCAGCGGGGTCCATACCGCCCTGCCAATAACTTGTAAATCTTTACCTACTGTGTACTGAGTACTAGCACTTCAGACTGTTACACTCTCGGAAGCAGCCGCCAAAGCGTGGGTATTGTTGCACTACCTCCAGCATGTACAACATAATTTGTGCAGCATTACCGATAAGCCCAACCGTGGAATAAGTAGGTAGGTACCTAGGTAAGTATCAACAACTTGAAGGTTCCAACTTGAAGTCAAGTTAGTTACAGGTACGTATCCATGTAGGCTCTTTACTAACAAGGCAAAGCTGAGCGTACCTAGTGTCCAGCCGCTCTGGTTCACTGAGTAGTAGTCAAAATATTAATCGAACCTTGAATGGTCACATATGCAGTTTGAAGACACCTCATGTCCTTTCCTCCCAATAGCACTGAGGGAGCCAAATATACCTCCCCTTAGAATAGGGTTCGTAAGTAGTCTCTTTGTCAAACTTGTGATACCTACATAGGTACTCGAACTCGAAGAAAACCAGGTTTGTTTAGATGATCTGTGCACTTGTATGTATATGCATCATGTACTACCAAAATAGCACACATACGCCCTACGCATCGAAATCGTAAAGTGCAGGCGGATAGCAACAGTTAAACCCTGGGGCACCTGCTCGCGCAAGTGCCTGCAGGTGAGTACTGCCTGAGGCCGGCTCCCACCTTCCAGGCTGTATCAGGGGTGACCTCATCGATCACAGTGATGCACCTGACATCCTCATGCCACCCCACCCGGTCCTGGGAGACCTTGCCTTAGGCAGTTCCTGGGTCTTGCCCCAAACGTCCAAGGTCCATCCCGATCAAGCAACATCACACCAGCCCGACTGACAGCACCTAGTGCATCGAGGAAGGTAGGTACTAGGTAGTGGACGCGCGCCCGCCTATCCCATCAAGCTCTCCAACAGGAAAACATAAACAATCACACTCCCGCAATCACACGCCCGCCCCCGGCATTTCCCAACATCCACACCCACTACCTTTTGCACAACACACGCGCCACCGCCCGTATCTGAATAGCTCCATATCTACCTATCCCATCGTCGAATTGTCTACCCCCCCAGCTTATCGCAGACCACTATCTGGCACCGGTATATCCTCAACATCGACGCCATCTTGATCGCAAACATTACGCGACCAATTTGATATCCATCAGGAATTGTTTTATACGAGCTTGTTGCTGCCCTTTCCGAGACAATTCTCTCTCTCTCCAAATAAACATGTCGAGCGTAAACAGTTGGCTGCAGAGACAGCGCAAGACCGACCTCGCCGAGCTGGCACAGTACACTGGTCTGAAGAAGTACGTGGTAGAGCTAATTTGTTGCGTTAAGTCAATTCGCAATCGCGTGAAACTCCACTTGTCGCGCGTGTTTCTCATGACGTCGCCTCGATGCGCTGTTGGCGCAGCACGGCGTTGGATCCGCGATGCACCGTTGATTTCACCTGGCCCGAAACCCCACGCGCCATTGCATCGTCGACACCTGAGACAAACCAGCATGTGTGCACATGGCTAACATTCCCGTCTCTCAATAGCTACGATGCATTAAAGAAGGTCGAGCTGGAGCTTGCTCTTGACGAGTATCTCGCCGAGAACACGGCCAGCTTCCAGTCAGATCCCAAGCTGGCTAATTACTACGCGAGCCGTGCTCGCACCGCCGGCTCGCCCATCAAAAAAGATGTAGATGGTCCCCTCGAGAAGCTGAAGGTGCCTAGGCGCCGCGTAACGAAGGCTGTCGAGGAAATCACGGCCCCTGTCGAGTAAGATCCCTCGATCGCCGCTTGACGCGCATTTCAGGCAAGTAATGCTGATAATGTCTACCTAGGAGTTCCGAAGAAGAGCCCAGTACTACTTCGACGGCCATTGCACATACACCTGCTCGCGCATTGTCTCTGGCAAGCCGCATTCCTCTTCCCGCCACGCCTGCCGATGTTGCCAATGCTGTCGACCGCTCCACAGTTGCTCTGAGGACCAGTGTCGCGTCTGTTTATAAGGAGTCGGGCATCACCGAGGTCACGCATGCGACGCGTGAGACCCTGTCCACCGTGAATTCTGTGCTCTTGGCTATCTCCGCCTTCGAGCTTTACTTCTTGCGCCCAGAGATTCTGGCTGATCGATACGCATTCACCATCCCGGCTATCTCTTTCCTTGGCACCAGCGACTACCCAGTCTTCGTTCCAGACATGTTTTTGCTCCTGACTGCGTCCTTCTGGTCTCCCGCACTTCTCTGGGCTTTTACAAGCAGCATTCTTCCCAGCATTGCTGGATACTTTATTAATTTGACAACTAGCGCGCCTCAAGGGCGCGTTACGCGTCGCAGTGCCCCGGTGCCCGATGCTATTGTTGATCCCCTGACCTTCAGCGTTGTCAAAGCGCTCATCTCGTTCGTGATATACGGCCAAGGCGTCACATTTGGTGGCTGGATCAATGAGGTTTCCATCGCACGCATTAACTCGGCCGTCTATGGCGGCTACAAGGGTATCCTAGCCGGCGCCGCTATTAGTGGTATCTTCAGCATCTATGACGCAGTACTAAAGAAGTAAAAAAGAGGCAGCTTCAGCACGGGCTCCCGTAGCTTTAGGACCGCGGCTGTGACAAAATAAGTCTGCATAACACAACGGAGGTTTCTGATGACCCGCTTTCGTCGGTGGCAAAGTCCACTCAGTCCAACATGGCAGGCTCCGTGCTAGTTCATGAATAATGATGGCCTCACCTCGCACCTTGCCGCTGGATCTCCTCAGCATCGTTTACCGATACAGTTTTCAAAGACGGCGTTTGACGGCGTTATTTGGCGTCTGGTGGCATCTTCGCTCTCATTTTTCCTGATGACTGTTTATAGCACTCATCTTCTTTCTTGCCTGTTCATGCCTTATAGCGCTCTTTTAGTCCTCTTTCACGGACGGATCGGATAGTATGACAGCTTAGGGAGCCTACTTCACTCTCGTATGCGATCGACAGAGATTCGGTCGGGTTAGACAACCCGTTCGGGGTCCTGTATCTGAACCATAGCTGGCCCCAATTCCCTCTCTCTTTTCTCCAGTTGCGTTCGCCCTGTCTATAGTTAGCTGAGCTCAATACTATCTTGGTGGGTCGGGCGGAAAAAGCGAATTGGCTATTTTTTATTGGGTCGGTAGGGAGCGGAGTTTATGACCACCAACGGCGGGGTGGCACGGTGAAGATGAGCTGATGAGGAAGACGATGTTAAATGATTACATATAGTCTTGAATGATTGAATGGAAGGGTCGAACGGACGGACGGTCGAACAGGTTTGATAGCGGAATTGGAATATACTGTTTGTGTACAAATGTTGAAAAGCTGGTATGAAAGCTTATGGAATTTCATACCAGCAGTTAACGAAGAAGATTGACTGACAAAGACTCGGCGATGTTTTGATTATTTTCCATTCCGTAGTTTCTTTATTAGCGTTGAACTGGAATCGGTAATGATATATCACTGACTGGCCTTGCCGATGTACCTAAGTACCTAGTAAGGAGGTGTATACGTTACGCGTAGCGAGTACTTTCAGGAATAATTGCTAAATTAGAAGAATATCGTGAGTTGCTAGATCGCTAACAATGATTTTAGCCAGTACATATAGGGAAATGATTTGGAGCTATCATTGCTTGAATATTTCTTTATTTCTGACATTGAACGTCGTTGTAGGATCATTGGTGGCGATCGGATTTATGAAACTGAGATCTTTCGCCTTGGACAGATAAAGTGCAAAGCATCGTTGTGTTTCCATTTAAGTTAGTTTCAAGAGTACCTAGTTATCGACCAACCATCTGGGCTGTTTCCGAGTAGAAATGTCAGTGAGTGCGCGATAATCCATGTGGTATTTGAACATCTGGGAAATTCGAATTCAAATCTGAATGTTTTTCTCTGCGGATGTCTCGAGCTAGATACGATAAAGCTATGATGGCCACCAAGCGTCTATGCGCGTAATGTAACATGGACTAACAGACGAGACAGCCTTGATTCAAATTTCTGATATATCTTTCTCACTCCCTGCCTTTCATATTTCTGCATGCGGCTTGTCTTTGCCATATAATAATAAGGGATTAGATGATTAGATTCACACAGGTACTGCCCTACATTATGCGCACTCCCTTGCTCATCATAATTTGGTACCGAAAAGCAGGTGTAGGTCCATGATGTGTCCGTCCTTTCCGGATGGTCACTAACTCGCGCGCTCAATAGCCCGCAATCCCGTGGCAGGACGTATAATACAACGCCAAATCCATACAACAGTGACAAAGAGAACAAAAAACGAAATATAATTACAGGCAACCGAACGCCCCTTGTATGAACGCCGCCGTATGTGCCAGGCTTGCGAAATCTGTGTCGAAAATGATGGTGATGTTTCCTTTGAACCTGAGCTCATGCTGCCGTCTACCTTTATCACTGTCGTTCTATAATTTGGCTACTCTCTTTCCCTCTTGAGTTTGGCCTTCTGTATATCTCTGGTACCAGTATTAGTTTTGCTTTTTTTAATCTTCTCTTTCAGCCGGGTCTTCCCATTTGATAGGATGCACAAGCATGCTTCGAAGACAGAGCCTTCCGCTGCTGGCTGGATTCTGTTCTTCTTCGCGCCCACCACGCATAGCACCCTCACCTGCCCGGCCACCATGATCACCTCGCCCGTCCATCTGGGCGTAGCCAAGCCATCGTCTCCATAACAGGCCGGCAAACTCGCTGTTGTAATACCAACTGGTACCTTTGTGATTGTGTTCATTATTCAAGTCGAAGGGGGAACCACGGCCGCCAGAATTGTGATATTCTCCGCCATTGAAGGCCACATCAATCTCCACCTGGGGCCAATCACGATCGAGAAACACAGGGTGGGGAGCGAAAACAGCCTTCAGGCCGTGATGGAAAGCCATGGTAGGTGGAAACATCTCACTGAACATACTATGGTGAAGACGCCAAGTTTCTTCGTGCATGACGGAAAGCAGGCGCCGCGATAGACGAGAGGCCGTGACGATGGAGCATCTGCGCGGAGGTTTTGGCAGTGTAGTTTCATAGCCAGTAACGTCTGCAGCGAAAACCCAGCCAGATTCATCCACGTCGAAGAGGGGATTCAAGGTAATGAGATCAGCCTCCTCTCCAATTCCACATTGAGACATTTCAGACCCGCTCGTGCAGCTAGGCGGCATGAAGTTGTGGCCTTGATTCAGAGCAATTTTCCCAGAATACGTTACGGGGCCGAGCAATGGCCGTTTGTTTGACGCCTGGATCTCAGTGTTGACGAGCTGGGAGAAGTTTTCCCACGTACCGTGCAGACTAGGAATATAGTACTTGGCTGATCGCTCCCAAGCACCGACCCTGCTTTGATTCGCCCCCCATTTGCCTAGGCGATCAAAGAGCTCATAGTAAGAGCCAGTCCACCGCATATCCATCTCCCAATTCCAAAAATGCTCATACTCAGGATGCATTACTGCGAAATGCTGTAGAGGCATGTGGGCAGATCGATAGACACCGTGGATATCTCCGTTGGATGGATTTTCGTAGGAATCGCCGAAATTTCCTGGGTAGAACAGCCTCATCTGTGCTTCTGACCAAAGAGTGCATAACCCATGGAATTCCGTGGGGACGTTAGATTCAATGATTTCTTGTGCTGTTGCTGTGTCGGCCCATATTGGTGCATTGTTGTCTCGGACATGCAGGAGAAAATGTACATCATACTCCCCACCTGACTGTAGGTTGAGCTCGGAAACCATGGCGCGAAAATTCAATATCGCATGGGCGGTCCACTTAAAACCAACGTATGTTCGCACGACAATAGCAGTACGGTGCAGTCTTTTCTGGCCGTTTAGTGCGATTTCTGCATCTTGTGTCTGATTCCCAGTGAAGAAGCGATCCCGATTGGAATCAAAGCACTGAGCTTGTGCTTTCGCCCAATCCACGTTGTTCCAGTTGATTTGACCCGATTTCTCCCACACGGTTTCGCTACCCTCGCTCTCGATATCCAGAGACTCGCTCAGTCCCCCGCGGTCCAAGCTGTAGCCCAGACCATAAGGACCATACCGTCCGAACCGGTCAAAGCAAACATCATTCCGCAGCCCAAGAGCCTCGTGAGATCCTATAGCGGCTTCAGGCTGACCTTGGACGAGACCGGAATATGCGTAAAGATCTGGAGCTGGGACCTTCTGATCCGCGTCGATATAACAAGGGTTCACACGAACATAGCTCTTCCGCCATGCGTCGGAGGTGTAGTCCGGATATGGATGGAATACAGCCGGCTTGGGTAAATCGGTATGATGAGGAGTTGGTATCGATTCAGGGGGATTCGGCATCAGTGGCTTGGGATATTCGGGTTTGTACTCTAGCGGCTGTACCAGCGCTCTCAACCCTCTATAATACCCATCGAGGCTATTAGGTGCGGTTAAGAATTTTTCTTGCTCATCAAAATTGATTTCATCACTTACTGTTTATATTTGAGCCACTTAGGACGATCTGCGTCCTCCTCGTTCTCGCTAACATCCGCCTCCTCCTCAATGACAAAACTATCAGGGGGGGAGTCACTGATGATTTCGCTGAGTATATCATCTGGAACCCTGTCGGGAACATCGTCGGGGGTATCGTCAGGGATACTGTTGGGGATACTGTTGGGTATGTCGTAGAGTTCGTCGCCGAGAGAGGCATTTGTGACACTCTCGGTGACATCCTCGACCTCGACGACTTCAACTTTCTCAAGTTCAACCTCGTAAACGGTATCCTGAACCGAAACATCCATGGCCAGGTTGTCTTGGTTCTGTAACAGAACATGTTCAACGGTGGCGGGTGGCTCTTGGATGACTACCTTGTTTCCATGGACCATATCCAAGACATTTCGCGATCGTGTGTTCAAGCGTGGATCGAAAATAATCAATGTTAGAAACGCAAAACTCATAATAATCCATATGACGACCCGACGATAAAGGCAGTGGCCTAATAATGCTCGGACCTGGAATCTGGCTCTCGGTTTCGGATCGGCATGAATCGGTAAAGAAATATCATTTTTTCGAGACATAGAGAAGGAACCGGAGTTCCGTGCCATGAAATCAGATATCGTATCCATCCTAGCCGTAGTGTGACCAGATGTAGCTGTGATTATTACCGGTCGTAATGTGCAGGCCGCACGTGAAGAACCTTAATGCTCTGAGAGCATGAGGAACTGGCGATTACACCTCGTGGGGAAGAGACCAGTTGATTGAAGCTCGTCAGATTCTCGCCTGGTCAAGTAAATTGGTTCAGCTGGGACTGGTCTCGACTGCCGGCCGCGCCACACATCGACTCCAGCCGACGGGGAACGGTAGGTGGTGCAACAAGACGAACGGTAAATTAGAGCCCTGGGAGGGAATAGGTGCTACAAAAGAATATGGCTTGATAAGGCCGAGTGAAAACCAGGACAAGGGTAACTGGTAAGTTGTCAAAGATAGACAAATAGAGTGCCAAGTAAAGCTAGGTTGTCCTGCGCTGTCGTAACTTTGCTGAAGGCTAAAAAATATGCGTAGCGTCGGCTCTAACTATAACTCGCAGTAGCAGGTGGTCTGCTGGCACAGATGAGACGAGGCGCCTGGCCAAACGAAGAAGCGAATGGCGGTTTTTCTGGTCGGCCGTGAAGAAGAGCGTATTATAAACAAATAATTGGGAACACGAACATGAGAGGTCAACGAAGGTCAGTCCTCGGGTGTGATGCGAGGGTCGGTTAAAGAGGAAAAGGAGGCTGAACAGAAAGCCAGAAGCGATTGTCGGATTATCGAGCGTGAGTGCACCTATGTAGTAGGTCGATAAGGCTGCAAGAGGAATGGAGGGAGAGGTAGTTGGATTGGAGCGGTGGTGGTGGGCCGTCGATCATCAAGCAGTCAATCAGTCAATCAGTGCCTGGCAGGTACCGCGGGGAAGGTAGCAGGGACAGCTTGTTTCTGAAACTCCTAAGCTGCCGCCTTAGGTACGCTCTGTTGTACTGCAGGCACGGGTGACAGGCACTGGAAGCAGCACTGGAGGCAGTACTGGGAGCAGTCCACGGGTACTAGGGAGTAAACTGTGAGCTGGCCTGACTTTACACGTCTAGACGAAAGGAGAGGTATCATGATGTATATCCACGGTATGGCTCGTCGTACCTTTGCAGATCAGGACTTCTGGATTAGATGTTGGGCAGTGCTCAGGTACGGGATCAACTGTAGCACATTGGACCGTATACAGTTGTGCACTCAGACTAGACGGCTAAGTACATAGGAAAGGAACGCAACAACAATGGGCCAAAACAAATAAGAACCAAGAGGCAGCTGTCGATCTCTAATAGAAGTTAAGACTAGATTTCCACCCTCAAACACACATTCCCACCTTTCGCCGGCAGGCCACTTATCTACCCAGAAGAGACCGCCCGATCGCCGTTTGTGCGCGTATGTCCCGTGGCCCATGGACGCGCAATTCCACCCTGGAACCTCTATTGTGTTGGAACTTTGTCGGCACATCGGGGATCTTCCGTCCCACCTCCTCTCTGCAGTGTCCCCCCTGCTTGCCTCCATTGTGTTGTGCTTGTGCTGTCTTCTGTTCTGCCTTTGCGCAACACAGCTGGCTGCATGATGATGGTCTTGTCGCTCCCGCATATTGGGATGGTGCAAGTACACGTGTTCGGCATACGTGCGCCTAGTCGTGATGTATGTATCTCTGAATGGTATGGCGATAAATTTGAAGACCCTATGTAAGTTGTTTGTGCCGGCATTGCCATGTAGACTAAGTATCCCTGCTTGCCATGGATACTAAAAGTGCCCAAAGAGGGATGTTCTAGGGTCAATGCTCTCCTGACATTGGACAGCAGATAGCGTGCCGAGACTTCGGTACTTACCTATACCTCTCTATGCGCGGTTGTTGCTATAATACAGTGGGCCTAACCCCGCTGCCTAGCCTACATCTAGTGGGTAATGGGGTGGTTGGACCGGTAGGTAGGGACTTAGTAGGTAATGCACCACCGACATTTGATTACCTATCGTCTCTCTACCTCTTTCTACAGCGCCTCTATGTTTTGAGTGAACTTAAAACAGCGAGCAGAACGATGCGAAGAAGAATACCAAGATATGTGTCTTTCTAGCGGACGCATACTAGAAGTAGAACAAATGATAGGACCCTTCCTTACCCTCAGTGGTAACTTACGGAGTTTTTGTCTATGTAGATAATGTTCGGTTACCTGCTTGTAGCATACAACAAAAAAAAAAGAAAGGGTGGACAGTAGCATCTGGGTGAGCCATTTACTCTCTACCCTAATTTGCAATTGAGTATTCCACCACCTGCATCTGTTTGCACGTGGAGGTACTTGTTATGCACCGGGATACGTAGATGATTTGCATGATGTTGTACGGTATACTAAAAGTGCTTCAGGTGTGCTTTGCCGATTTCAGACAGGGCAATCTTACCTGGGACCATGTTTCAGACTCCTACATACCTCCTACAACAACACAAAACAAAATATACCACCTACGTCACTGCTTAACTAATGTAGTGTATATCTACCCTTACCTAGGGAAAAACAGAATTTATAAGTCTACTGTACGGTCATCCAAGCCACGTACAGATAGCTCTCTCTCGGACCGCATTTCTACCACTGCTAATTTGAACCCATTCCGTTGGCTCCATCAACATCGAGGTCTGGCAAGGAGAGCGGGCAATCGTAGATACATTCTTCATAAAGGGTTATTTGTTTCGACAGTGTGCCACACAGCCTTAATGTTGTGACTCTTCATTTTAAATAGGCCGAGGCTTGCCAAGCACCAGGTGTTTTTGGGGGGTCCATCATTGACATACCAATTTCGAGTGGTCTGAGGGAGTGTCGTGATTAGAGCCCGGGCAGCCCCAACGCCCCACGCCGTATCTCCCAGAGGTGATATCGACGGACAGAAACGGGTACAGGCTCTGGAGGGTGTTACCACAAACATCTGACCCGGGTCTGGCAAGTGCCACACATTAGTGCTACATATACGATGCGTCGCCCACCACGCCAAAATATAGCAGTGACTGTTCTGACTGGTCATGAAGTAGGCGTTGAAGCGGATAGACAGAGCATGGGAGCAAGCCTTTGGATACTCCGTCCGCCTCGGCACCCATTTCTCTATTTTCATGTGCCTTAACAATAATTCCCCATTGCCATACGTACGCTGGATGAAACAACCTGTTGTACCGACGCAACGTTCATGACACATGATTGTCAAGTTGATATATAGCCGTAGCCAGCAGCTAGAAAGTGTCATGTGTTTTCATTGGTACACATATCGATGTACCTATACGAAGAGTTTATACATTTGGTCGAAACCCGAATCTACACACCGAGCATATTGTGGATGTTATTACAATTAAGGTTAGCATACTACCGTCGCCATTGGCTGACAGGGATACCCTACATGCATGTTCATCGCCATCTCAAACTATCTTACCCTGAATCCATATTCCCCCCTCTCCCCTCCAAAAATAAATAAATATTTGGTACTTCCCCGTGGCGTGCCTGTCTTGGGCTATACATCATTTGTCTACAGTAAGTTCTGCTAGAGAATACCGGTATGATGTAGGTGGCTGGGATAGTGTATCCTTACCTACTAACTTACTTAAATGTAGGTCAGGGATACGATAGTGACCACGGCTACTGGGGTAGCTTGTCGATGCCGTCATATTATCGATTTAACGGTAAAGGGAATGCCAATGGACTTTAGGCATGCCAGAAAGGTCAAGCTCATCATCTAGACTACCGTATCACACAGTACGATCCTTACAATATTTGTATCACTTTAACAATCAAGTGCAGTGCAGGTGCAGTCATACATATCATACCCAGTATTACATCATAGCATTTCTCTATGCCCTCAGACGAAATTTATGCCTTGGTAGAATTGAGGCTCTACCCAGTCCAGGATCAGGCAAGTCCGGGTAGTATCCGAGTAGCGCATGACAGGCTATATAATGATCTTCAACCTGGGGAGCGCGCCGGAATCTCGTCTGACGCTCAATGCAGATCCGGTCCGCCTAACTGAAACACGCCATTACATTAAATACTATATTCTACTGGCGTGCATCGAACTACCATCATCCTGTTTTTTGAGGAATGCATAACAATTCGTTGTCAGAATTAACCATAATAAAAGTAGTAATCATCTCTTTGAGAAGAGGCATATTCTGACCGGACGGGTGCTTCTATGTAGTTTAGAGTGTACCTACTGACAGTCACTTAGTATGCGCTCTCAGATTTTTTTTTTGGCCTCCTTAAGTATATTTTGAGTTTGATATGACAGGGGAGCAGTATTCTATTGGTACGCTATACCATTTCTTACTTATCCTAGTCACCTAAGCATATTGAGATCGAAGTATGGAAGCTTCACTACTCAACCGCGGCACTAAGCAAACCGTTAGGGTTGTTCTTTAGCGAGTTGCTCACACATTCTCGAGACGGTTTATTGAGTCCTGGCCGATTCGGCTTAGGAAGATGCGACTAGCAAGATGCTGGCAGCCACTTTGGAGGCGACGCGTGCGGACGCGCAAGACCCGCATCGTGCAGGTCAGGTGTTGAGGCATCATCTTCTGGCCTCATATGCATGTGGATTGCGTCTACGACATCTGCCGGGTGCTTAGTATATGGTACGGCAAATGTCTTCCGTGATGTCTGACAAGATATGAAACTAAATGCGCCTGTTGCTATCTCTCCTTCTGTACTCTCGTAAGAGTCTCGTCTACATCGAGATAATAATTCTGTTGATTTTTGTCCGCTATCGGACAGCGACCCAAATTCCAGGATCTGTAGAGCCTGGCAACTAGCCGTTATACATGATGGATTTGGTCTAATTATTTTGTTGACTGCTTGATAGTAGTACTACAAGAGTACGCGGCTAGCTGAGCGGCCATGGTGCAGATTCAACCCCAGTGTTCCTGGTATTGTTCATATACGGTGCATTTAACATCAGATGCTCCCTCCCTTACGAGAACTTCTGTTCCAGAAGCGTCGTCGTCATCGTTGTTTGACTCTGACTTGCGCCGCTCGCTCCGCCATCGCCGATAAGTTGGGCCTAGCCACTGCCGTCTATTACACCTCTGCTCTGTTCGCGGCGTCATCGCGGTTCGCTGGTTTCTCGGCGGGAGTGTGGGATGAGTGGCTGTCCTTGTCTTCCCGCTCCTTTAATTTGTTTGCCTTGTGCTTTGCGTCGATAGAATTCCTCCACTTCTCCCCGTAGCGTGTTGCTATATACGTGCACGTGGCCCCTACAAGCAGAAAAAGGGTGCTGATGGTGGAGAACCACCCGACCCCAATGGATTCAATGGCCGGCAACACTACGGCCGTTGCTATGCATCCGAAAAGGTAGCGTATTGCGTAGTTGCCGGCGATGACCTCGGCGCCACGTCCGCTCATGACGTCCAGGCAGTAGGTATTCAGAGACGGGAAGCAGAAAAGCTGGGCAAGACCTTGCACGAAGAGGACGATGACCGTCAGTGGAATACCCCCAACGTTCTTCTCCACGCACCATCCGTAGATGATGACGCTACCAGGCAGCACTAAGCCCAAGAATGGCAGTGCCGAGTACATGCGGTCTTCGGGGATCCGAACGCCACGCTTGCGGATGTACACCTTTACAATATAATCTGCATATCGCCCGCCCACAAATGTGCCCGCGAGATACCCGAACCCTGGAGCTAGGTAGAAAAGTCCGCCTTGTAGTGGTGTCGTCAGATGATACCGCGGATTTAGAACGTATCGGATCGGTGTTAAAATGCTGTACACTGCGTGACACTCAGAGTCAGATCATGAGCGTCATGTAGAAAGATCTCCAACAACCCCGCTCACCACCCATGTGCCACCCAAAATATGGCATTGAAAATGAATATGAAAGATAAAGTAACATTCACGCCTCAGAAATTCGCCAACTTACTATTCCATACGAGTGAAGCGCTGGCAAAGCCGGCCAAGATGAAATCTACGTAAAGTTATGTCAGCCAATGTCTGCATGTCACTGAGCTATCCTATATCCACGAAATACTCCCCAGGTTTCTTGAAAAATGTTATACCTGTCATTGGCTTTCAAAAGCGAGACCATATTTGGGTAATACGTACTTGGATATTTGAAAAGTTTGAGGATTCCCCACGGGTTGAGTAGGGATAGCAAGGCACGCCCCTTTTCGCGTCCGCTATAGCCCTCGAGATCGTCAATCTTTTTATGGAAGATAGTTTCTGGCATGAAGAAAAAGATGCCAATGGTTCCCACACCGGCAAGGGCCGTCTGCAACCAAAATATCACGCGCCATGATGTATATGTTACGATTAGGCCGCCAAGGAAAGGTCCAAAAGCTGGTCCGATTAAAGTGCCGGACATAAACCAACCTGTTGCTTTCCCACGCTCTGTAGGACGGTATATGTCGCTGTAGTAAAACAGAGGTTAATTTAAAACTTCTGTGTGAGTAGTTCTCTTGCCATTGGGTAGGGTGGGTGAAGGTATAGGGGCTAAATTAACAGCATGATATAAAAAAAGACCGCTTACCTAATGACAGCTGCTCCGTTCAGCAAGAAAGACGTTCCTAGAAACGCCGTGAATAATCGAAAGAAAAAGAAGGCCCCAAGGTTTGGCGAAAGCGCTGTGCCGATACTGGTCAAGACGAAGCCGGTGCCTGTAACCAGGCAAATCTAGGCGACCTCCCTGTTAGTATGTTGCAACTTCAATTTACCAGGTTTCTATACACATCTCCTTTTCACCATTGCGCTGGGAATACTCGACTAAGTACTGGCAAAGACACTCACTATTCTGCGGCCACTGTCATTCACGGGTCAGTATTTCCAATTTGATCCTGCCCTGGTATCACTTACTATACTTGACTCAGCGGTCCCCAGATAATCGGCGACAAGCCCATGAACAGAAGATATAATGCGTTCACGAGATTCACGATTGTACCGGTCGTGCTGTATTCCGAGGCAACTTCGGGCGTCGCAGCTAGCACCGATGTGCTTGAAATGGGCGAGAGAAATGAGCTGAAGGACACGAGGAATAGGATAATAGCTGAAATCTTAAGTTAGCCCCATGTGCGACTGATCGAGAACTAAAGCTAGTCGGGCACTGACTCTTTCGATGTCGCGGCAATTTATCGTAAAAATGATCTGGGATCTCGATAATGGAGTCGATAGGTTGAATAGACGCATCGCCCATTGCCGAGTGCTTTGTCGAGCACCGCTCAAGTCTGTCTTGCTGGTTTACATCGTTTATATCATAGTCGTCGCCCGAGGAGTGGATGGATCGAGACGATTTGTTGCCACGCTCGCTGCTGCTGCTGAAGCTTTCCCGAGGTGCAGGGCTCACTTTCTCATCCTCTGGCTGCCCATGCGAGCTAGGGACGGAGGCGTTGGGCTCAGGCATCTGGGCTTGGCACAAATTGGATATCCTAATGGGTGTAGTAAGGTAGGTTTTTTGATGAAGGCGGCGACAGTCCGCGTGTCATCATAGGCAAGGCGCGAATGAGAGGTTTCGATGTCCCAGTCTGGAACAGAACAAAAGAGTAATTGAATCAATTGATGATAAGGACACAAAGGACTGCAGATTTTCTTATTATCCCAGTGACTGAATATACAGACAGACTCGAACCCCAACAACCGGTCCGATTGAGTATATGCTTTCCAAATATCAAATCTGATCCCGATCACAAGGAACTTTACCCCTGTTTATAATATCTGTGTAGCAATGGTGTCTGTTCCATTCACGACCTCAAAGCGGGTTGCCAAGGAAGGAGACAGCAATGAACTCCATTCTTATATCGCAGAATTCTTCTCTCCCACATGAAAACATTCCTCGTTGCTCTCTAGTATTGTAGTCACCGGTCCGGGAATAAGCACTTTGATAACATTTCTCATATTTTCTTTCCCGGACCTAGGCCGAATACCCACTAGCACCAATGAGGAGCCGAATAATTCAAAGAAAAAACAGGGCTGATAGATCTGATGACGAGACCATATTGGCGGGCGTGCGTGGGAATGATGGGGCAGGGTGGATTAGACAGAAAAAGCGGAGTGAATCTGTTATCTGAAACCCACCTTGGCTGTCTTCTCTTTTTCTGAGGGGATCGCGATCTCGTAATCGGACGCCGAATATCGGTGCATTGAGGCGTTCGGAGGACCCGAGAGTAATCTTTGATGTTACCACGACAAGAAAAAATGAAAAGCATGTTACATCTTTGCCGATGCAGGCGATGTGACAAGAGATTGGTGACCCTCGTTGAAGCGAATGCTTTTGCGATTTTGTTCCTATTGCGGAAGTGAGGTTCAATTCTCGAGATATTGGTGGGGTTGTCCGGTTAAACTCTGCCGACTGCTTCCACTCTCATGTGCTTTAACTCTGAATCGCACATCATTTGGACTTGGGAATGCGACCAGTTAGACTAGACCCAACGCTAGCGGGAGCATCATGATGTGATTGGTTCCCAATAGCTTTAGTAGCCGTAGTAGCTTGGTCTGCAGACCATGGATCGACAACGGTTCCGAATGCAGTGCTGATACCCCATGACCAAGACGGGAGAGCACCGTGGACGTGAAAGCCACCCCGGGAGAGTTCCGTCGCCGGACTTCTTCCGGCGCAGTCAAGGAGCTTCCCTTTCGATATAGTTGAAGTACTGAGTGGTGGGCTTTAGCCGATGCTTATTCCCGACGAGTCCAACCCTGTATCCGACGCGGCATCGGGACCTGCGAGTCACTTCTTCTCCGGTGCCGGCCATTGGCAGACGGCAAATATGACCTGTAGCATTCGGACTGGTAGAACTACGTGAAGGTGACTATCGTCGTGCAGTAATCTCTGTCAGCGCTCCAGTGTAAGGCATGCGTGCCGTGCTTTAGGCTATCTACCTTTCGCATCATAATGGAGTCCAAGGTTGCACACCACACACCGCTCCTTCAGGGCCAACGTTTATCGAATACGGAGTATTCCTGGGCTTATTGACAAGAGTCTTCCATGGGCCAACTCATTTGCTCGTGGCAGTGTAATTTTTAGCTAGCGACTAGATAACTCTGGCGAGAATTTGCGGTGCGCTCATTGAATCGGATGGGGGAGTCCTTGATCGTGGGATCAGATTCCTATCTCGTCATTAGCTTGGCTACGGCGGCCTTTGACAGGCAGGTGAAGAGTGGTATTGAGACTATATTGGCAATTCTAACGAACTAAAGAGATCTCTTACGATATCTCTCTATTTGCCGACCTCGGACGCTCCTCTAACAAGCTAATTCAATTGAATCTACTTGGCCATGTATTGCTGTCCAATTGGTTATAATGCAACATAACCATTAACAAAAATCTAGGCACTTTGCCGATGCTGGGTGCTGGAACTGACCGATAGAATAATTGGCTAACTGAGTGCGATCGGACCTCCTAAAATCCTTCACCAAGAAGGACTGTTCTACCCCCACCATACTGCGACGTTCGGAGTCAGTGATTGATTGCTATCTTGAGCATTTTTTATGAGGGCCTCTGAACCAGGGAGAGTCTCCAGGCTATATTTCCAAGATGAGACGGTACTTTGGTACTTCTCAAATAGCAAGGAGAAATTAACATAGAAGATAAACTCACCCAAAGATTCCCGACTCGCACATCGATTCCCTTCTCCTGGCCGACAACCCACTCGCCGATAACCTCAGAGTCAGATCTCCCCCACACCTCTCTTTCCAGCCATTCATTGATCTCGTCAATTGCGTCAACCCATTTCTTCCGCTGCTCCGGCGTTGCATGGTTTTCGTGTGTGAGGTATCGCCCCAAAGTGACATGAGCACTGGGTACAATGTACCGCGAATCGATAGCAATACCCGCCGCCTTTGCCTGCTCCCACATATCGCGTCTGAGGTGGTGGTATGAGTAGGTATCTCCTTGCCCGAGCACAGCCACGTTATCGGGCGGTATGGGTGCCGGGGATACTCCCGGTTCGCCGGCCGCTGGAAGGAATGAGACGGCGAAGGCTGACATATCGTATGAAACCATAGGCTTAACCAGCCGTGCTCGATGTCGGTAGGTATAGCTGGCTACGTCGGGGATGATTGGCCGCAGCGTCTCTTTCATCTCATCAATCTCCTGTGCTGTACGACAAAATGCCAGCTCTAACGTCGTTATATGCACTTGATAGAGATGGTCAATAACTTCCTATATAAGAACCCGAGGACAAGGCTCGACAGTCGCTGGTACCGCTGCGATGCGAAACAAAGAGAACCGGAGAATGCGACCCAAATTCTTCGCGGGAGCAGGACATATAGACCAGTTCTCACTTACTACGATGCAGTGGCATTAGCCATATATCTGTATACTCATTAGCTTAAACTAGTCTTCCCATGAGTGACGGTCTCGTCTGTCGTTAGAACCAGAATGATGATGATGGTGGCTCCGCAGCTTCCTCGCATTCTGCTGTTGACTCCAGTGCTACACCTGGGACGTGGCATACCTGGCGCAACTTCTTTGAGCTTTTTCTGAATCGCACCAGCAAGCTCTAGTATGTGGATCGGTGGGCGACCCCAGAAAGTCATACAGTATCTGGTATCCTTGAAGCCCGGTTCCACATGCGGATTTTCAAGCCGCAGCAGATATGGATCGATGATCAACTCCTTGAAGTTGACATCCAGGAACTTTTCTTTCTGCTGCGCGTTGCGGCGAATACGATGAGCTGCATAGAGAGCTTGAATCTCGGTCTACCAATTCCGTTAGATGTGACTTACACAGCATGAATATAATATGTATTATTCCATCAGGGCTTGTGTGTCTCGGTCCCCCCGCATCTTGGTTTAGTGTTAGGCCATCACTACCTCTCGCTCTGTGTATATACCTCATTTGCGTACAAGTTCCTTATATAGAATGAAGGGCGCGATGACGATAAGGAGATAGGGGCAACTCAACTGGATCACCTTGGCAGGCTTCAATCAAGGCATTGTATGGGTTCTCTCCCGGCTTCACTACTATGCCAGACAAGTCTTCCAACTTGTTTTTCACGTCGGTCAATTCGAGTACCGACCCCATCACGACTTCACTGCTATCCAGTCACGTAGGACAATATGTTTGACGTTGGAAGTAGTGGACTGATTTAGAAGCTTGGGTTGGGCCTGCCTGGTGCAGAGCTGACATGCGAGCTGGCTGTGGCGCGACCTGATACCTTCCTTAGGTGGTGTCCACCAGTGGCTTAGACCTAACCTCTGCTTTATAAAATACCCTACTAAGTCGGTAGGTATGAATAGATGTTATGTTAACCTCCTTGAAAAAAATGACACCTGCGCGAGTGCGGAGTATTTGCCATTTATATGAGAGAATTTAGGACCATGCAAATCTCACGGCTATTGCTCGGCAAATATCTACATGCCAAGCAACTAGGTAGGTAGTTGATTACAGGTAACATAGTAGCTCCAACCCAACCACCTACCTCTCCCTAATCACCTCCTGACCACCTACATACCTACTTTGCTTTACGCATCTCAACAATAAACAGAGACTCCTCCCTTTGTATAGTTATGTTATCATGGGTGAGACATTAAAAAATTGTGGCAGAGCTTATCTTGCTGCTGCTTCATTGTGAGGCGCGAGATTTATGTCATCACGCAACTTCCCCTATTTTCCTATCTGCATTTTGGCAACAATTGAAGCTAACATGTGATTCAACAAAGTGCACTACAACACTATAAAGGGAAGGTCCTCCAAGCTTTCAAGAGGAATCCTGTTCCAAGCTGATCATCGAGCGCTGCGTCCTTTTACAGTCAGCTCTGGTACAAAAGGAACCTCAGTTGGGATTTGACACGGATGTACCTTTTGTTGTTGCAGCTATCCAACATGCAAAGTGTCAAAGTTGGACATCCAGCACCCATCACGTGACTAAAGCAACCTGCTTTGGCCTGTCTTGATGGGATTCGCCGGGTTCCATGTCTACGAAAACCTATAGCATTGCCTTACTTGCTAAGGGCAAGGTATTCTCGATCACGGTGACTGAACTGCTCTTTTCATAGAGTTGGTTTGAGTTATGGCATCAAATGGGTCTTGTTGCGTATCTTCGGACCTCGCAGCTTTATTATGAGAGACAAAGTAGGTATGGATTTGCCAATAGGCTGTCAAAGGCTATTGGAGTCAATGACTTACTGGCATGCTGGCAGACAAGCAAGACGCCGTGACAATGCCTCTGATCTGTTGACCTGCTGATACAAAATAGCTCTTACTTGGTACATCTGAGGAGCTTAGGCTTGCTAGCTAAGATGCGCACCAGAACTTACAAGCCAAGCTGACTTGTCGTAGCTTGTGAAAACTGATTCCCTCTGCAAGTGAGAATGTTCTCCATCCCCGTGACGTGTGCCTTTTGCCTTGTGCAGTGGCACGCCTAGGCAGCACTTCTGAACATTGCTACGATGAGTTGTTTCTGTCTCGCAGTCCTAATGACCTTAACTTCAGCTACTTACTACCAGTTAGTATTATAGAGAGGTGCCTCTTACTCTCAGCTCGACCGTAACATTTGTCCTAGAAGATAAGATTCTTCTTCCCTGTATTCCAGGCTAGCTTCCAGGCTTTCAGGTGGCCACTGCCCCTCCCACGATCCCTGCGTAGCGTTGCGCATTCTGTTTTGTACCCCGGTCCGCTCCTATCGACGACATGGTTGTCGATGTTTGCTGCTAGATTTGAGAGGTGACCATGGTTACTACGGCGTCATACGAGCCCTAGCCACAAATCAGAAAATTTTGGTGTATGTGGAGGTAATTGCAACCTTCCCAAATACATTCCCTTCCATTCTTTTCTTTGGGTGCTCAACTCTCACCCCATCCTCTTCCATCCTCTTCCTCACCTTGAGTTCTGCCTTATACGAGCACTATTTACAGCAGCAAGTCTAGTTCATACTCGTCTTCAGGCTTAAGAAGCTTGCAATATTACTCTAGGTATTTACTCCCCATCATCATATTCTGTGTATGCTTCTCTTGACCAGAGTACTTCAGGCAGCTATCGCAACGAGCATCTCTACATACGCACCTCGCTCTTGTCTTCCCCACCCCCATCTTGCACTCATAACACTCGATCCCATCTTACTACGAGATATATCTTCCATCTCAACTGCGCTTCACGTCTGCTTTGCACCATGTCGCGGCGGGTGGCTGCCGGGAAGCGCGGGTCGGCTCCTGGCGACGAACCTGCTTCAACACAGTCCACATCATACGGTTTGAAGCTTAATCTACCGCCCATCACCAGCATACACCATGCTTTCAAGGATTTGCTGTCTAAACGCAGATCCGAAATAATCGCAGTAGCTGATAACGGTGGCTTTGAACTTCGAGTTGGAACTATATGCTCAGGAACCGAGGCCCCGATTTTTGCTCTCAAACTCATCAAGGAGATCTCGCAGCTGGTCAGCAATGGTCAGAGATTCATC
This sequence comes from Xylaria venustula, assembly GCA_022578775.1. Taxonomy (NCBI): domain Eukaryota; kingdom Fungi; phylum Ascomycota; class Sordariomycetes; order Xylariales; family Xylariaceae; genus Xylaria; species Xylaria venustula. The sequence continues at coordinate 263,692 of MU389364.1, read as the reverse complement.
GAATTCAACCACTTGTTTAGCGTCGAGAATGAGCCTTTTAAACAAGCTTATATCTCCCGCAATGCACCAGGGAGCATCATCTTTCGCGACGTAGTAGATTTTGCTGACCGTAATGCTACGACAGCGTATGTTCTCCTCGATTTTTCTAATCTCTTGCCCCTTCTGGGATCGGTTGAAAGCAAATTCGGGGATTCAGTGCTGACAAAGTTTCAGTCCTACCATCCTAGGGATTCATCGCGAAATTCCCGGCAACCTTGATCTTCTCATTGCCGGCACGTCCTGTGTAGACTTTTCGTCCCTCAACAATCAAAAGAGGATCCATGTGACGCTTACCCAGAGGGGTGCAGCTCTGGCCGAAGAGTGGAAAAATTCCGATCAAAGTGGCGAGAAAAAGAAGTCCAAGCTGCCTCTTCGGAAAGACTTCTTCGACGATTTTCGCAAGTGGCTAAATGACATCACCCCAGCACAAATCCAGTCGACTGGGGAATGGATTGGAGAGTCAAGCATCACCTTCTTATCCACTGTGTGCTACATAAATAATCACCGTCCTAAAATGGTCATCCTGGAAAATGTATACAACGCCCCCTGGGATTCCATGTGTGGCCTCTTTCTCCATGGTGTTGGTTATGCCGCAACACACGTCAGCATGGATACTAAGGAGTACTACATTCCTCAGACGAGAAATCGTGGGTATGTGGTTGCTGTGGACCGCCAAGTTTTTGGCGATGCTGCGGAACAAGTAATCAACGAGTGGAAAACTCAGGTATCAAGTTTGAAACGGGGCGCATCAACACCCGTACAGCACTGGTTACTCTCATCCAACGACCCGCTAGCCATGAGAGCGCGCCAGGACGAATCCGAGAAGACTATAGCCAACAGTTTGAAGTCTAATAAAGACAGTCAATGGGTACGAAGCAAGTCTCGACACGCTCGTGTTCGTCGCCAGTATAAACTAGGCAAGGATCGCCCTTTAACCGCTTGGGGCCGGGGTGGAATTGAAAAGCCTTATGACAGGATGGATAGGCTTTTCCTAAGGGGTCAAAACGACCGCGCTCAAGACTGCGTTGATATATACTACTTGCGATGTCTGCACGCTGGATCTCAGGCAGTCGCCAACCATTCCAATGGATCTTCTAAGGATCTTACCAAAGCACAAAGCGGGCCAATGCAATACGACATCAAGTTTAAGTCTCAGATTTTCGATCTCAGCCAGAATGTTGATCGTGGCCAAATAAACCGCAATTTCGGTATCACCGGGTGCTTGACGCCACGTGGAATGAATCTCATCACGGACCAAGGCAGGCTGGTGTCGGGCTTCGAAGCCCTTAATCTGCAGGGACTACCTCTACGAGATTTAGATCTGACTAGAGAATCTCAGGATGAACTCCGTGATTTGGCTGGGAATGCCATGTCTACAACGGTTGTCGGGGCTGCGTTATTCTCTTTACTGATCGCTGTCCATCGACACAGGAAGGACATCAAACCGCCACCATTGAAGAATATCACCAGTATCGACCTAACAGTTGTGCCGTACCAACCACTCTATCAGCCTTTATCTATGGAACCTAACCAAAGCTGGAGCACAGTGCTGGGACCCTTCTGCAATGTGAAGAAGGCAATCGATTTATTGAAACGTTGCCGTCGATACTGTTACTGCAATGGTGGAGCCAAGTACAGCACTCAAGAGCTGGTACTTTGCCAGGTGTGCGGTATTTATCGCTGTAAAAGCTGTGAAGGTAATCCGGAACACAAGTTCGACGACCCTCCGCAGCCTATCCAGGATACTATCATGAATGACATGGTACCTCAAGTCATAATGGAGCTTTTCCCGACAGCTTTGACCAACATCATTACTAACAGGATCGGTCAAATTCCATTCAGTGCGGAGTTTCAAGATCCGGAGCTGCAAAGCCAGCTCCTCAGCTCCCTGCGAACAGTTGTCTTCTACTATACCCAAGTCCTGATATCGGAAACCGTGACAGTCTGTTACTCGGCTAAGGATGACAAATGCTCTTTTAATCTCCAAGCTGTCATTTCAGACACCGCCGTCACATGGTATCTGTTTCTAGATCCCTGGTCCCGGTGCGGCCAGCAGCTAAGCAAGAGGCTTGGAATCCCGCCAGCACAGTTGTTTCGCCCTTTCGGCCGTGTACGAATTCTTCCATCGGCTGATAAACTCATACCGGAACAAAGTGCGTGGGAATTCTGGGTATTTACCGAAGTCTTCCTTGATATATGTGTGGAAGCCTTCCCTTTCACCCTCCCTTCCGGCTCCATCGAGATAAAGAGCGGTTCGTATGCACATCTCCCTGACTCTGTCCGCGACGATATCAAGTCCATCTCAGGTATCTATAAGCACCATCCAAAGTGCGACGCAGCTGAAGACAGTCTGCATGTAAAAAGCCAAAATTTCAAGCGATATCTTTTCAAAGACCCAACGAGATTAGGTCCGACCCAGGAGGACTGTTATATCATCTCAGATGATTGTAGACTCTTGGAGAAACACGAGTTTCGTGATTTTTGTCTGAGATTTCCGCCAAACTGGACTCCTAAAGGGACTGGGCCACGAGTGAGACTGTTGATAAAGGGATACTGGAAGGGGCCAGAAATAGCCCCTTCGCCAAATCTCCTCGTACATCATATGAGGCAATCAGGTTCTCGCCATGTTCCCGCCAACTCAGAGGTACGGCTCAATAAAGAAAAACACCAGGTGCAAACGTTGGCATGCGTTGGTATCGACTCAAACACGCTTGACGAGACATACATGACCTTATCGAAGTACGAGCGAGTGAGTTCCAACAGCTGGGCTATTGTCTTACGTTCAGATTACTCCGCTCTTTTTGACCTCTTAGCGCCAGTCAACATTAACCTCGATGGCATTGAATCTACACTCCATCAAACCACTACCAAGAGGTGTGGACAATGTACCATAGATTTGCCTGACGTTCACTGGATGGAAAAGGCACTCGATAAGACAAAGAAGGGTGACCGAAACGTCCTTGAACCTTACCGTCTCTCTGGTGAAATGTGCGCATACGAAGAACAACTCCGAAAAGCTGGCGAGGTTCTCACAGTTGCTATAAAGATCAAGGATAACAAGACCAGGGAAGGCTGGAAAGAAGTAAGAGCGAACTACGAGCTGAATATCGATTTACTTCGGCACCGAGCAGCAAACTACTTGCCACAAGTGAATAGCTGTTCCGATGAAGAGTTCGTGCTTAGAACAACCGTCGACACCAAGAAAGAGTCTTTGTACATTTCAAATCTACGATTTGAGTCCTTCAAAAATTCGCTCCGGCGTTTAAAAATCGGGAATACCGTAGAACCTAGCAAGGTATTTATCAATGGGCACGTCCTCTCTGAGAAGCAAGAGATCTCCTTGGACTGGATGCTGAATAAGGAGCGTGAGCCCCTGCCGTTCACCGAACGCGAGATCGAAGAATGTTGGTTCAACCCTCTCAACCTACGTGTACTTGGTGTCGCAGAACGCAACATCGTACGTCCAGGCGGTATCCTGGCTGATGATGTCGGCTATGGAAAAACCATTATCAGTCTTGCTCTCATGCAAGCCCAACAAGCGTCTGACCGAACGAAGTGTCACGGAGAGAATGAGAAGCGGGATCCCAAGAAACCGGATACGTTAGCTCTCGCTGCGTCCCTTGTACTCGTCCCAAAGCACTTGGTCGATCAATGGCGTGAGGAGGCCATTAAATTTCTCGGTTGGAAAACGCCAGATGTTCTAGTTATCAAATCATCCCGTGACCTGAAAGGTCCTCTCAACGCGGCAGACAGTTGTAGCACGGTCCCTCCATCTTGTCCCAAAAAACCCCGGACAACCAAAGTGACAACGACGCTCCTCGATGAGTTCAAGGCGGCCAAGCTCGTTATCGTGAGCATAGCAGTGTTTGATGACGACTATTATACATGGCTCGGAAAATATGCAGGTTCCCTGGCCCAACCCCGTACTATACCCAAGGCGAAGGATACTACAACGAATCTCAACGTTCTTGGCGCTTTCCAGGACTGGTATGAAGACGCAACAGCGTACGCCCGAAAGCATCTGTGGGGGTACTGCCCGGCCAAATTCAATCCAAATCGACTTGAGACAATTGAGCGACACCATAAGAGTCTACAAGATGCCTGGAAGAAAGCTGTGTCTGATTACTACGATACGACTACACGTCTTGGATGTGAAACTACGCGCGGCGATAAAACAGGAAGAATTATCAAGGGCAAAGAGGACAACACTACCGTGAGCAAGCAACACGATGATATACCCAGGGCGAACCTCCTAACTAAGGAGGATTTCGCGACCAACGAGTTTCTTTATGTGTTAGAAGCTTTCAGCTATTCTCGAGTCATTTACGACGAGTTCTCATATGATAATTTTTGCGTCGCACAGTTCGTCAGGAACGCGAAGGCTCATGCGAAGTGGGTTCTATCAGCCACACCCCCGACGAGCAATATCAAAGCTGTGTGCGATATTGGACAACTGTTGGGAATCCACGTTGCTAGACCTGTCAAGCTACGTCCAGGGCTGCCTCTCATCACTGAGGGCCCAGCCATCTTACGTCAAGATAATACAGAGAAGCAATTGTCGTACGGCAAGCTATATACTGACAAGAGTGTCTGCGAACGGGTAGAGCAGGCTCATAGATTCCTTCAACACTTTGCCAGTGCCAATCCCTTTGATGAGGAAGGCTTAGGTAAGATCAAGGTGAACGAGAATGTTATGCTGTCACACATGAATCGTTTCGAACTTGCGAGTTATCTCGACATGCAAAGAGATCTTCGCAATTGCGATTTGGACATTTCCAACTTATTGATACGCCGTCAACTAGACTCTGACGCCATCAAGGAGCTTCCTGCAGAAGGAGGGCTTCGTGCTGGTCTGGCCCTCGCGTACATTGCATCTGTTGATTGTACGAATGATGATGATGGAGACGCTGAAAAGCTTCTCAAAAGTCGACGCCGAGACCTAAAAGAGGCGCAGGAGAGACTACAGTACATTACCAATGTAGCAACCTGGCTCATTCTTCGAAGATTCGACGAAAAAGGGGGCAAGAAAAACGAGTCCGCGACCAGCTACATTGAGGATTTCGCTTGGCATATTGAGGCAATTCTGGAAGGACATGCAGAGGTTTTTGGCAGTGCAGAAGGCTGCGAGGCGGTTAGCTGCTCTATCGATGAAGAACGAGCTGAGGAATGTTCAAAGTGGCTACGCAAAAACAAGCTAGACAGAACCTCTGAAGCTTTCTGCAAGGAACTTGTTACGCTCCTCAGCAAGCAAATGACAGAGGGGGTGTGGGCTACCTATTTTCAACTACCGCCAAACCGCATCGTGACTCTTGATGATTCTGAAGTCTACGCCTTGATACGCAACCTTGACAAGCAAGATCTTAGTCAGACCACTCCCGAAGATGCTCGACAACTCCTAGAGAATCTCATCAACAAAAAGCGGGGATCGGTTGATTCACAGGCTCAGCAAGCTGAAAGCATTCACAATAAGGCCTTAGAGGCCGATGATGGCGACAAAAATCCAAAATACCCGCGATTTCGAGCCCGTAAAAAGACGCGTGGTGGCGACTACACTGAAACAGAATCGGAAATCACCGATATCATGATTAAGTTGGATGAAGCTAAAGAAGAAGTCATCGCTGAAGCCAAGCGATTCAAGACTGCTGAGAACCTCTTCTGCCCAGATGACCAACGCAAGTGTGTATGTGGACAGGCTTCCAGTGATCTGCGATTCCTCCCGGACTGTGGTCATTTCATCTGCTCAAAGCATCAAAATGTTCGATTTTGTGGGCAGATTGAATCCGAGAAGTACCGGGACGGAAGTGGTTGCTCTGCTCTTGCCCATGAGCGCTCGATCCCTGTTCAACAGATTGACTTCTGTAGATTGCATCTCACTCCTTCACCGGCCGAAGGGGTTCGGGGCAAAGAACCGCCCAAGGTCAGTCCCAAGTCGCAGAAGATCGTCAACACAATAGCCGAGATACTCCCACAGGGCGACGACAAGATTCTGGTATTCTACCAATTCAGCAAGCAGAAGCAGGAAATTCGAGATCTGCTCGAGTACTACGGGATTCTATTTCACGATTTCGCAGAGCAGGGCGCAACCATCTCTAGAGCCAGACAGGACCGGGATAAAGATCGCGTTCGCATCATGAAGCTGAACAGCGAAGAGGCTGCTGGGTCAAATTATCAAGACGCGAATCATGTCATATTTACCAGTACGCCCGTTTTCGGGAAGCAAGAGGATTTTGAGAAGTACGTGAAACAGGCCAAAGGACGGGTTATCCGCCATGGACAGCGCAAACAGGTGGACATCTACTACTTTGCTACTGCGAACACCTTCGAAGTCGATCTCCTCCAGCTACGGAAAAGGGCTGTTCTCAAACTCAAGCCTGGCAAGAATGATGTCGCAGAACTCGTCGATAAGCAACAATACCTGACCGACTCGAAGGAAAATGCAGCGAAGGATCGCGAACCGGACACGGGCTGTTAGGAACAGCTTACATCTGGTCTTTCCGAGACTGAGGTTTGGAAGCTCACGGACGAGTCGAACTGGCTGGTTCAACAGAATCGCGAGTACTAGACTGCGCGCGCAGCGACATGGCCAGGCATCACCGGCTTTCATCTCCTTCCGATCCCGTGGAATACCTAAGTCGGGGATTAGACCTATTACTTAGTGCATGCACCTCATGATCGGATGGTAGATTGCTCCTATTCGGGAACTTGCCGCGTGTAATGGAGGGTCTGGGATACCGCGATAGGCGGCTGAAAGAGGGAAATGCATGCCTGCTTCTCCTTCCAGTCCTCTGTTCAGAGGAGGGAAAAAGGACAGGAAAAGAGGAAAAGAAGGAGACAAGAAGAAAAGAAAAGAAAAAAGGGGGAAAAAAGGAAAGAGGGGGCAAAATTGTTCGGATTAGATTCCTCGAGTGGATGAATACCACGGGGGGCAAGTAGCCAGCAAAGACTGGAGGGGGCTGAAATAGGACAGGGCGCCAGCAGCTCTGTGAACTAAGACCTGGGGCGGATGAGGTCTAATTTGCCGGAACAGTTGCCGTAGTCTACGAGATCTTATATGATCCTCTCCGTAATAACATGGCTTACATTGCTCAATCATGAGACTTAGCATATTTGTGAAGTGCTTGCAAGTGAGATAAATGAAATGCGCGATGACAATGCAATGATTGGACGCTGTATATATAGCTTCATAATGTGGCTCGTTACAACAAACTTCTAACCGGAATAGGTCTTGCGATACAGACAACGTTGAAGCACTATAAGGTTTAGTATGAAAGTATGAGACGAATTGGACGCCGGGCCGAGGCCGAGGCCGGATACGGAGGTCCAATTGATTTATAGACAGAGTTACGTTAATGGAGACTTATCCACAGCGTCAATCCAATGCCTACGAGAGGTATCTCTCACTTAATCTTTCCAGACCGCTTAGCCTCTGACAACACTTCCCTCTGAGACAAGCCTGGGCTGCATCGCCCAGGTGTTTAGATATATACTTACCTAGGTACTTACCTAACAAGCAAAATCAATCAATCTGATCTACGTAAATCGCACCCAGCTCGTCATGCTCGTGCGGACGATAGCCCTCACGGAGCCGGTCGCAGTCACCGCGCTGCCGCTGACGAGGGACGCCTTCGCACCGTTCGGCGACGTCATCGCGAATCCGCGGCCGCAGTCCAGACCGTCCAACACGGCGCCCGAGGCCATCGCACGCGGCGAGCTGCCCTGCGGCGCCGTCTCGGCCAACCAGGGGACGGCGATCCAGTACAAGGCGATCGCGTCCATGCGCGATCTCTACGGCTCGGCGCCGAGTCGGCAGGCTGGGAGTCTGCGGATGACTATGTTCGTGTGCGGTGCGCGGACGCTCGTCGCGAGGGACGGGGCAGAGGCGCACGGGGTTCATGTCGCGGTTCTTGAGCGTCACCCCTTTACGTCGCAGACGTTCATCCCTCTCACGGCCGACACGACGAAGCGGTATCTCGTCATCGTCGCGCCGACGCTGGATGCTGCGGCCGATGATCGTGGCTTGCCTGTGCCTGATGGGACGGGACTGCCGGGGCCTGGGCTCCCTGACGTGCGGAGGCTCAAGGCGTTCGTGGCTACGGGCGAGCAGGCTGTGACGTATGGTGCGGGGACTTGGCATGCGCCCATGGTTGCGCTCGGGCCGCCGGATTCGACGATTGACTTCGTTGTCGTGCAGTTCGCGAATGACGTCCCTGTGGAAGATTGTCAGGAGGTCGCTCTTGAGGATGGGGGTAAAGGGGAGAGGGGCGAAGAGCGGTCGAGTGTTGTCTGGGTACAGGTTCCGGAGGGGGAGAGGAGAGAGCTGGCGAGGTTGTGATACTCAAGTCATTTACACGACAGCTCTTGGTCTAGGGTGACGAGAGTTAATGAGAGAGAGCGGCGTCGACGAAGACGAAGAGTCGGGTTCGTGGAACGCAGAGACGGAGATGCATTTAATTCCAGGTCACTACGTGGGTTACCGGTAGCATGGGATAGGGACAGGCGTTCAAACACTCGCTCATAAGCATGAGACTGCATTGCATATAAACTACATACTTAACACTGTCATCAAAACGAATTCAAATGGTTAAGCTAGGTATTCATTCACCTCGTTCTTCTTCTGCGACTCTTGGTTTACTACCAATCCCACTGCTTCGTTCTCAGCTGTCAGTCACTCACAGTTACGCAGGGTATAAGCTGGAAGTACCTACTACCTATAGCGAGTTAGGCTTCTGTGACCGCTATTAACGCTACCTATATTTTAGTGGGTTACGTAGGTACATAGCCGGCGCATCTACAGGCTACCTAGCTGAACCCAGCACTCTGACCCCCCTGTACCCGTTAGCCTGTCGCTCGTCCATCTCTGATATTTTCATAGTACAGCCATCACCAACTATGGATGTCATCTCTTGCCTACCTATTCTCGTTCCCAAATCGTATGTTCTACTTCAACCACACCCAAAGCCACCTGCCGAAAATCTTTGCATTTCGCCAAATGAAAAGATTATCAGTATCAACAAATGCCAGCTGGCCCCGCCTTGGGACTGAGGTAGCTATTTCTGGCCTGGGTATCTGCAGCTCGTTTGTCGCCCTTCGCTGCCAGTTACGAGGGTCCCAGCCCCAAAACTTGATTTGATAAAGCGCGGTCAAAACAATGAACAATGCGATCTATCGTTCCCGTCAGCAGGATGACATATTCTGTGAAGGGAGCCTTGACGGCTTGGATCCTACCCCTATATAACACGCTACGAAGTCACCCGCGCTGAACGGCGGTGAAAACGTTCGCCAGCCGTTGAAGAGAACGAGCACGCTGCATCCGAATAATCCGTATACTGCCCGCAGCCACTGACCGTGAGATCTGTACGGGTACTGTGGGTTCTGCCTATCATACAGCTGACGGACGCTTGGGTCATCCTTGTTGTCGATGTTCTCGTCCCTGCCATCTGCGGCCGCTTTAAGGCTATCCGTGCTTCAGTTGAATCATCCCGTGTCAACAGTGTGGATAGCATCAATTACCTTCTAAAGAAAGATAGGAAAGACGCCGCCATCAGACCATATGTGATCGTCAAGAGGGTTACCGAGAACCGAACAAGTCTGCCGAGAATCTGACCACCCTGTTTAGCCGAGTTCGGTTCACTTTTACAGTACTCAATGCTTACCAACTGGGAATTCTCGTTCACAGCAAGAAATCCAAGCATACCAAAGGCAGCACTAAACAGGACAGCTGCGTGTGGAACCCCGTAACTTGTACGCTGTAGCCGTCGACGAAGCGTCTGAATGGGAGCAATTTCAGGCCATACTTCCGGTATACTCGCCAGTGCGTGTAGCGTCCGCGAGGCATTGTACATTCCGTTCGCTCCGGCCGTGGTCGCCGAAAAGATGATGAAGTCGTTGATGAAGTACGGCCACCCTCGGAGCCGGTTTAGTATCGGCGAGATGACGAAGACACAGTTTTGTCCGTACCCGAAGGAAATGATCTTGTGGTCCACAATCTGGGGGTACGTGTATGGCACATTGAAACTGACTGTGAACGTGGCTAACGTGTATAGTAGAATGATGCGTAATGCGATCTTGCGTGTCCCGATTTTGACTGTCTCCTCGGTGCGCAAGTCACGGTTCTCGGCCGCTGTTATGGCTATTGTTTCAAACCCAATGAGGCCGAACAGGCAAGAATTCAGTGAGTCCCACTGAAGAAATAACACATCAGCCCACGCTATCTCGTCCCTCTCTCTCTCGACTTGTTTCACATAGGGACATTACACTTACAAAAGCTCCTAGCTGGGCTGGTCCGCCCGTTGCAACGAAGCCACTCGGCAACGTTAGGTTACTAGACTTGAAGCTGTAGGGGTCGTTATACGTCCACAACGCTTCTTGCCCGAGTGGTCGTTGGATTTGCAAAGCCACATTCAAGAGAATCATCAAAATAATGAAAAGCATCTTGATTAGTCCGAAAACATATTCTATACGACCGAGTTGTCGCACGGGAAGCATGTTAACCAAGAGCATGATGATAAGAAAGCTAAAGACAAGGACAGCAGGCGAAACCTATTTCAATTCAGGATTAGCAAGAAAAGGTAGAGTTAAGAAGGATTAATGAAAAAAGACTACGGACTCACCCTCGGATGAAACTCGAGAGTCGGATCGGGGTAGTGAGCCTCTGCTAACAGTTCCGGGGGGAATTTGAATTGAAAGATGTGAGTTATAGCAACCAACTCCGCTGCGATTAAGATAATCCAGGAAAACCTAGCAATATCAGGATTGAGCAGATATGATGTTTATCGATCAAGAAATACCATGCAAGCCATCCAGCACTGTATCCCAGGGACTCGTCAAGAAACCGCCGTGGAAATTCGATGATAGGCCCTTTCACAGGAAATAGTGCTGCCATTTCGCCTAGACACGCGGCACAAGACCACAGGACTGTGCCTGCAAGTATATAGGCAATTGTCGCTAGACCAGGCCCCGACAGGTATATAATTCTGCCTGTCTGGAGGAAGAGGCCAATCCCTATACATTGGGAGAAAGACATCATGTTCACATGATGCTCAGAAAGCATAGGCCTACTCAACGTTAGCCGTCTCTTCATGGCTTGAAACAAAACGAGGTAGATCAAGGCCTGACCGAAGTTGGGTTGACGGAGTTTTCGGGTACTCTGCTAGGCTAGCTGTGACTAGTGCCGCGGACGTTCCTTGTGACGAGTCCGGCTTTTCATCGATATCTTGTGAAGCCATTTCTAATGATGAAGAAAGGTGCTTTCTGACTCGTGAGATGAGATCGCGAGTTTTGAGGCGCCTAGGGAATGTTCATCCGCAGTGATTGATTATTCACGCGAGTGAGGAGGGTATATGCGGCAAAGGGGGGAAACAGTCCAATCGTCTGACTCAACTCAACGTAACCTATAATTTGGACCGGTTACAACATGCGAGGTTGGGTATACGTGTTGCACTGCAGCTCCATCTGTTGAAGTTCCGGGCAGTATTTCAATCGTTCTAACAGGAAAGAAAGCTACTAAATGTTGATCTAAATGGTAGGATCAGAGCGGTACATCCTCGCTCGATTTTGGCGTGGGCCGGCAACTCGTAGGTGCAGTGCGCGAAGCATCATCACAATCGGGCTCTTGAGCTAGATGCTCCCCGAACTGTTGCCAATAACGCCATCGAAGGGGAATGTTGGGCGGGATTGGCTTAAGAGCTACAACTCCAAGGCCACATCATACTTGGTTCACGAGAGAAAGGGGTGTGTGAGATCCTACTTCGGCAAGCCCTCTACCTAACTCAGCACAAGGTTGTTCTCAATTCTTGCTCAGCCTATGAGCATTACAGCTGCTTCCTGCACCTCTGTCATCCAAAAGCAATCATTCCCGCTTACCAAACAGGGATGCAGTTTCAATTCCAACTAGGTGCACATAGTTGTCGCCCGCCTCTCTATTGACACATGCAAGGCCGATGACCTGGATGTATGATTTGTCGGTGAGTCAAGTATAGTTTTATATATAGTGTATATGCCAGAGAGGCAGACTCGAACTTTCTAAATGTGGCATTATTGTCCAAAAGACAGGGTATTTCTTCGACAAGCCCTTTTTCTAGACTCTCGGTTGAGTGCGTTGAACTAAAGATGAAAGACCGGATGTTAAAGGTTTACAAAAACCAAACACCCCAGTCAAGCTTCGATTTGCGTGAGACACTACAGCGCGGTAGGTTCCCAAGCTGCACAACACATTCTGCGCCGCATTACCTATTACAAGGGTGACAGCACCACCTGGTGTGACTGCATGAGCTAAAACCAATGGATGGTGTGTCTCACCACTCTGTTGCATCTCCGGCAGATATTCTTTATGCTAGAGGGTGGCGGCTATCAGATGACGTTAGCTTATTGCTATCATAACCCACCGGTGGTCGCACTACATGCTCAGCGGGGAGCCATGATAAGGCTCTAGATTTTCATGGAAGCATACAATTGACTCTGATATTCATCTAGAGGCGCATGCCACGCGCTTCGCAGCTGAATTCGCTACCACTACAGCGTTATGCATTGCTCATCATGAAAGCGTCCGAAGAGAAAATTCCTGTTTGTAGCCCAGCTCATGAAGTATACTTTGTTGTAAACTGTCCAAGTCTTCATATCGTTCATCTTGGCCGCCTGGGACCAAGGAAAGACTCAACCTCATCTGTAGGGTCAATCGCAGATGTTTACCATGATATCATAACTAACAAACATAGACGGGACTTTCTGACTTTGAACCTTCGTCGTCATTGTGCCCGGCATGCGGCCAACTTACAACAAAAGCAAGACAGATCCCGTCGGTGTGCTTTGCACCCACAGGTTCGCCTATAACATCTGATATAACATTGACACCTCCGCTTCCTCTCGAGCGGTTCGATTCACCGTGGCCGGTAATATCAAATCAGCAGCATGCCGCTCACTATATTCAAACGTCGATGGAAAGTGTATCAGAACACTCCTCGCAATCGGTTGACACTTCCTCATTGATACGGAACCCTCCTAGCCCAACTTTACCCGAACCCATAACTTCGCTTAGCATTATTGATAGTCACCTTGACTCGTTCCGATTCGCTACTCCACCACAATCGTCAACAACGTCACTAGATCAGAAGCGTAATGGACTTTTCAATATCAAGTGGCCGGGTTCGAAGATCAAGTCCGATCGTAAGAAACCTCAGCCCAAATCAACATATTCACAAGAGAACAACGGCTCCGAACTTCCCAAATTCATGTCATTCACATTTGCGCTCAATGGCATGGCATTGCTCGTATGGAAAAAGGACGGCAGTATATTAGTCAGAATGGAGCTAGAAGCACCAGCTCATCGATCTATCAACCTAGACGAACTGTTTGTCGGCGGTGCAGACACCAACCACGCAGTAAGTATAAGATTTGCTGTTGAAGGACGGGAATGGATCTCGGCCGTAATTGCACACAATGTTTCTCATCAGCGAGTAAGTAATACAACCCGTTCAGCTCCATTTTACCTCTACGCAGAAATTAACAATGCAATATAGCGGCTTTCCCTTCTGGTCGTACACTGCAGCGGCCTGCCAGAGCGGTCGAGCGTATACCCACTAGACGACCACACCGAGCCGCGCTGCCTAGCAATCTCGCCAAACAACGCATTTGTCGCCGTCGGTTTCGGAACGAAAGTATTACTGCTTTACTATCAAGGCGCGGAACAGCAGTGGCTGAGGGTATTGCGTATCCCCGAACTGACCAACCCCTCTATGGCGCGCTTCCAGGTATTGAGTTTCTCAGGAGATAGCTCGTGCCTGGCGGTGTCAACGCAGAAACGCGACACAATGCGGTCTGAAGACGACGACGTTGTCTTCACGCACGTCTGGCGGTGCGAGCCGGGTTCGAATTCCCCGCTGACGCTATGGCCCTGCAGAATGCCCACAGTGAGTTGCCACGCACTTACACCGCTTCTCTGCTGACACAAAGCACATAGGATGGACAGGGACTAACGACGATCAACTTTCATCCTGATCTCGCTACAGGATTGATCACCGGCCTAACCACAACACCATATCCCCTATTCCTCGCGCCCAGGGACCGACATCTCCCCTCGACCCCGTCAAATAGTGTCCCGGACTTCCGCATTCGTTGCAGCACGGCGCGTCCCCAGCCCAGCGGTCACCAGATCTACCTGCTCGATCAGCGCAGCCGCGTCCTCTTCGCTGACCTCCAGACCCAGAGCGTCCGCGTCATCGCGGATCTGAACGCTCTGCGCGGGGCGCTGAAGCCGCAGGAAGACCCGGCTGCCATGGGTATCTCAGACTCGGGCCGGTTGAGAATATTCTGGAGGCAGGGCGGGGGTTTATATATTGTAGAGATCGAGACGAGGGAGAGGATGGGGGTTGGACGATACTCCAATAAGGAGGATGTTAGCTGGCGTTGGTTTGGTGCTATAGGTGCTTCGCAACTGTAGTGCTCTAGGGCAGATCCAAAAAAACAATATTTACCTACGTTTGACATCATACTCATTAGCAAGCATAATTTACTCGATGTTAATGCTCTGCATGTGTACTTTTCCCTATTTTCTACGTTGTCCATGGAGCCCACTGTTGGCATGTGTCAAGTTCGGATCATTTCTCATTTCAAAGTACTATAAGAAAAGAACATTATCATGCAGTGGCTCGCAACTTGGGTTCGAGATTCTCATTAGGGGTGAGATAAAGAGATCTAGCTATATATTGCTCAAGTGAAGGTGAAAGTAGATAAGGTGAAGCTTTCTTATAGCGAGCCACTTCCAAGATTATACAGGTCCCAGCGTCATATCTAAGTCAATGCAAGTCATCACAATCCCGATGACAGCGTATTTACGCACAAACAAGTGTTCAGATCATGATGCCAAGTCCAATCAGTCCAACACTAATTTCTTCTCCTGGACTGTCGGATTGTGATATGCAACAGAGAGGGGCCATGGATTTCTTGGGTTTCGGTGCAGGTTGGTGTGAGTTTATGATCTGCAAAATTGTAGATAACATGTGTAGTAACAGTTTCGAAATTGTGTTATGGGGGCAAATTTAAAGCAAGATGTGCTGGGGTTTTAGGTCGTTAGTATTGTACGCTTTAGTCCCCTATATAAGAAGCTCTTACCTGCTTTTTGGTTCCAAACATAAACCATTTTCAGTGTTTTCTAAGTACATTTATAGCTGAATAGCTCTTGATCTTTCTCTCTGTCGAACTTTGATTGCAGACTGCTTCATATTAGCAGTGTGTTCTGCCAGAAAGCAAGTGGTTTTATGGTAGGCCTATACATACAGTGGCGTTAAGCAGAGCTCTGCAGACGCCCTTGTCGGACTAAGATCCTTTCACTTTCACTCCAATATAACTTTCGGCAGGTTTGATGACGATGTGATCCAGGTACCCTCGCGGGAGGGCCGTATTGCCGCCCTTCAACTTCCTCAGTTCAAGCGGCCGCCGGAACAGTAGCATAACATGGTATAGGCACATGAACGAACTACCATAGTGACTTTTACGGGTAAAAGACAGAAGTTCGATGAGTCTCTCCGGTACTGGAATCTTAGGGATCCGAGCAGCCCATTGTCTCTGTAAAAAGTCGAAGGCCATGTTATGCTTAACTCTGCTGTGTTTTGTCTGCCCTTGAGTCAAAGCAATATGCCACTTTGGCGTCAATGTCGACAATAACGACGTACCAATGGTACGAGGCTTCATTTTCGCCTCTACCAAGGATCAAGAATCGTGGTTTTCTCTTCATTGCTGAGTTATCCCACTCAGTATCTGGTGGTACACCTTCCGTCAAGAAGTCACCGAACGATTTCTCGATTGTGACCTTCGGACTCCTCATGCCTCTTATGAGGTCGATTAATACCATGTGGAGGTAGGCACTGATCTCAAGCCCGCTGGGTCGGGTTCGATTTGCCATGCGCAGGAGCACATTCGCTATGCGAGGCGCGATACTGTTGTTCCAGAGCCAAGGCTCTGTTTGATCAGGCGGAAGTCTGCCATACATCAAAGCAGATGCTCGTGGAGTCAAGGCCTTGTAGAGGGTAGTATTAGCCAATATAGTTCGCACCGGCGTTTCTTGAGATGGTATGGGGAATACGTCTGAAATCCGTGGTAGTCTGCCATATATCGATCGCAGGAGCCCCATAAGATCGTTATGACTGCCGTTTCGAACTTGACGAGCAAGATCGAAAATTATG
This sequence comes from Xylaria venustula, assembly GCA_022578775.1. Lineage (NCBI taxonomy): Eukaryota > Fungi > Ascomycota > Sordariomycetes > Xylariales > Xylariaceae > Xylaria > Xylaria venustula. Next base: position 247,478 of record MU389364.1, on the reverse strand, counting down.
TCGTCGAGCACCTCGTGCGGAAACGAGAGAGGGAATGATTGATCTTGTTTATCTTCTTTGCCCTCTATTCGATCCTGAGAGTCCGGCTGGGTTACTCTCTGGAGACTGCTGACATCATTGATGAACGGGGCCTTGGGCTTGCGTTTTGCTGCACCTTTCAGCTTTTGCTGGGGTTTGGAGCACCTGAATTGGAGCATTTCGTATTGTACAGTGCAGTTGAATGCCAGAATCCGATACAGAGCACACGGGCGAGATGTTCATAAGAGATAGGAGATTGGAAGTGGGAGAGGCAGAAGTCAGAGAGGAGTCCAAAATATTGGCTATCTGGTGTAGAAGGGCTAAGGGTAATTGTTGATTTATGTAGTTGGTAAGAGAGTCACTGCTGTGTGCCAGGCAGCAGGTAAGTAGGTAGATATGTACCAGTACCTCGATATTCTCTTGCGTCCTTGGCACACTTCTCATATTTCCATCAACAAACTACCAGATATGGTAACTGTGTTTGTTTGCTCCTTCCCTCTCAGTTACCTTCAAAGCATTCTACCCTGTATAACTCATTTTTATCCTCCTTGTACGTACCAGAAATTTTTTTCCGTTATTATATATGGGCTCTGTTTTGCTTGCCTAACAGACAGACTGAATCATCTCAATATCATACTAAGCAGATTCACCGACGAGAAATGTGAGTGCTATTTTGTCACCACTATAGTTTTCAACGGAAAGTTACGTCACATTCCGGCCGCAATCCTTAAAACTTCTCTTCACTTCAGCGGCAGTCCTACGCAAAGGGGGCATGGCCGACTAACTGAAACTACAGCAAATAGAGATGAACCAACAAGCAATGGCGTTCATAGTTCATATAAAGCGTCTTAGTTATTCCCTAATCTATATCAAAGTTATTCATACTCCGTACTTTTGCCATGTAACTAGTTGCAATGTAATGGGAATAGGCCACATTAGCCCTAAGCAGCTTCACACAGAGATTTTCAGGAGCCATATATATATCACTGTGTAAAACAGAAGTTATACTATGATCCAATATTTGTATTTCTGATTACTGGGTACCATTCATGTATCTCTTGGAAGAGTTATGTCCATTGAAAGTATATATGTTTACTCTGACAATACCTACCTGTACAATTTGCTCCGAACTCAGAGCTTGTGTAGGTTAACACAATTAGCTGCCTAGTACCGCCTAAAAGCATGCCAAGGATAGACATGATTGTAAGTGGTTAAAATATTTGGTTATTGCCGAGGCATAGGGAGCCCTCAGGTTGCAACGTTGCAATCAAGAGTTATAAGCCATTATAACATCGATTGTCCTCTTTATCTCCGGTCTTAACCCACCATGTTGTTGGTTTGCAAGTTGGAGCAGTTTGACACACCCTCTTTTTAAGGTTAACCGAGATCTCGTACTAAAGAACTTTTGTAATCCACAATAAATTCAAGAGTGAGTTTAGGTTGCACACGTCGGCTCGAGACAAAAGTGGTCCTGTAGGAATAAATTAGAAATTGCTCGATCCAGGCTCAACCCAGCCACTGTACATAGAAGTACACTACCTACGCAGTAAAAGTCATCGGCAATGCAGACGCACCTTTACACTACAGTAAACAGCCGCGATATCGAGACCACGAAAACGGCCCTCGTATACATAATGGTGCAGCCAATCAGGCGTTGCAGGATTTAACAGCGTATACGACTCGAGTAATTCCTTTAATGGCAGGTACTCTGAAGACGAGGTAGAATTAATATGTACCTACTATAAGCAAATCTATGTATTTATGCGACAAGAATCCCATCATCCATGTAAGAGGCTAGTCAGCTAAAACCTGGATTCTCCTGGCTGGACCCCCTGACGGCAAGTGGCCTGATTTTAATATGAGTCCTGGCCCTTGTCTGGCCTTGACAGCAATCTTCGCGACCGCAATGCGAAGGCCCTGGACCCTGCGTACGAGATTGAGAGAATGCATGCAAGAAGGCCGATATGAAATGGTGGATTGCCGTGCACATTAGTCTAGTCCAGATGGAGGCGAAAAAGCCTCAAACGCCAGGGATCGGTTTCAGAGGCTTTGACTTCAACGTTGTGTTGACTTCATCTTTCGGAACCTGGTTCGGCTGACAACGCTTTGGTGCACACTGGAAATTGGCAAAGCCACCGCCATTGGCATCCATCGACCAACTGCATCTACCTGCAGACCACCCGCATCGGTTGCGACGTTTTCCCGTGTGTACCTACATCCAAAGTTGGGATCCTTCAACGTGTCGGCTTCCGGGAATATCCTCCGGTATGCCAACATGCAGGAGGCAGGATTTTCGTGATTGGATCAAGGAGGCAGCTGGAGCGCAAAATGGATGATCCTAGCGTGGATGAGATATACCTCCTGCGTGTACACTACCCCACGGAGCGAGGCGGCAAGTACCATAACCCGTAAGGCTTATATTGACTTCATAGTGATAAGCGTTTTTACTGTTGGTTGCTAGCGGCAGTAGGAGAGTAAATCCTAGCGGGCCGCTCCGGCTTGTGCAATCCTCCTTCGGTTCTGGGATGTTCCGCCGTCTCCCTGCATTTTTATGGATACGCTGCGGGTTTTTCTACGCCCCCAGGCGGCATGTGAACTGGATCCGTGTCGACGCCGTTGATATCAAAGGTTTATCGAAGGCATTGGAATGTAGTGTATGTTGTAGCGTACATCTAGGGGCCGCTCACAAATAAACGAGGCGCTGTATTCCTGCCCGAGCCTACCCTGCCATCACCCCGGTTGAGAGGCGCGAGCAATACGACGACGAAGAGAGGTGTCTGTGCCGTTGGCGCCGCAGGAGTACAGCTAGCATGACGATGTGCCTCCGGAATTTGATGCTCTGAAGCGAGCCAAGCTCAGCTTCCTCCCCAACCCTCTGACCGATGAAATTATGGCCAGGCTCGCAAGAGGGCACACGAGTGCATTCCCGAGAGGATACTGGAATATGCACTTCGAGCCCACCAGAAAACAAGCTATCGCATCTTTCCTTCCAACACTAGGACCTTTCTCGGAGTAATTGGCCCAGTCGCCAACACGATCACGCCATAACTATGTCAACCGTGGGGGCTGTAGCGGATATCATGGGATCACGACTACACAGTTGTGGCCCAGTAAGTAGGTATAACATCCCAGCGTAGTTTTTTCGATGTGAAAGAAGAACAACATTACCGACCGGATGTGGGCTGCAGTACAATGCGTTTGCCATAGGTAGATGCAGCTGATCTTCGTTGCGGAAGCCGCAATTCCAGGGTACGGTCCACTAGTCTGAAGAATTAAGATCTGCAAATATGTGTCTTGGGCCTGGGCGCATTATGTAACGACCATTGCTAAAAGAACCGTCGCTTTGGCTTGCATTCTTCAGGCTTGTCTCATTGTCGAGCCTTCTTCTATATCCAAGCCGAGTCCGCATAGAAGCATGCCAGCACGTGAAGTCAAAGAGAGCCGAAACATAAAGTGGTCCTCAAGTGGCTATTTTGTCGGATAGTGACCATGGGTGGAGAAAGGTGTAGGTGAGCCGCGAAAGGCTCTTATACTACCGAGATTCTTGGCAAAGAGATGCTGAGACATGTCTCGCCTCATATCTAACATCTGGCTCAACAGCCTCGGTGCCACAGTGGCGGCTTGCGATAGCCTGTCCACGTGGTTGTGTAGTATAGGTATGCGAATTACATTGAAATGCCAGCACAAGACAGGCTTTGCTTTTGGCTGTTCGGCGACTGTTTATTCGATTAATAGCAGTTAGTGTTCGAATAGTTGGAACTCCATGTAAATTGGTTCAAGGGTGTCGATCTGAAGACCAAGGGTCGTCCGTCGTACATCACCCTTTGGAATCTGTCTTCTGTTTCCCATACCGCTTGATAGTCCTGATGCTCGGGAAACTCGGGCATTCCCAGAACTAATCACGCCACGCCACCAATCATAAGATGCAGCTAGTATGATAAACATCGTGCTAGTGTAGCCGCGCGCTATCGTGTAAATTCACTAGGCAGTTCAGTAGTATCGTGTAGGTAGACGAGGTAGATTCTTCAATAGACCATGACCCGAATAGTTCGACGAGTAGTCTTTGCAGCGATGTAACCCAGGACAACAAACTACGCATGCTATGCGCGCTAACAGATGAGGTTTTGGACAAGGGCTGCTGCTCATCAATGCATTATTATCTCCTGTAAGTAGTGTATGGATAAGGTGCCGCAGTCCCTGGATCCCGCACGGCCTTTCTTGATCCCGAAAGACTGGTAGAGCGCGGGCGGGCTTTCGTCATTTCCCCATCTGTTCACGAGCGGGAAGAGCATCAGGGATGTACCCGTATCGTAGCGCATCTAGCGGATAAGGTAGGTTACCTGTTACCTGGTGCTGTGCGCTATTATATACACTACTTACATACATATGTACATACCTTAGTATGTATGTAAGTATGCGATTGCCTGCCTGTCCTCCTCCTCCCCTGTAACAGGGGATTACGTACATATATAGCTGGGCCAGTACCTAGGATCGGAAGGTCATGTCTCTCCTCTAGCACGAGGAAAAAGCGACAGGTAATAACAACTGACAGCAGGGTACACTTTGCACCACCCACAAGAATTATGAGCCGCAGTAGCTCTTCTCTCTCCCAACATCGGTATCTGACTGGTATACTCAGTAGCGACCGTTTAGTCTAACTGGGAACCAATGACGATGCGCAATATTATCATATCCCTACCAATTGTAGACAGACTTTCCCAAAAGAGACTCCTGCATCTGCAGCTATCAGATGGTATGTGCAGTAGCGTGAGCTTGACTTTTCGCTGGGAGATACCTACTACCTCACTAGTTGAAAGAAGTGCATTGTAGATTTGACCCTGTGACCTTGTGACCCTGCTGAACAATATTTTCACTTCTTTACATTGCACTAGCGTACTGTAATACACGTGGGCCGTCTATACGTAAGGAAGGACTACGCATAGGTGGCGTATCCAATCTCTTACCCTACTACTTAGTACATAAGTATGTACACTATCTACCTACTCTTACTGTTACTTGTAAGTGTAGACAGAAATCACTAGATGAGGCGCTAGAGTCGAGGCATATAGCACCATATCATAGATACTATCAAATATAGGTATATACCATTTACACTTCCTAATCGTATTGTCGTACGTCCAATCGGCTAGTCGGCAACCAAAAGCAGAGAATCCCAAATTACCAGAAGTCCGACTCTTGTTACTAAGTACCTAAGTCATCTCGATACAGACAAACCTGGTAACGGTCCGCCCCGTACACAACGTTAGGCCTGTGTCAGAGGTCCTCAAGTCCGAATAAAACGCAGGGATACAGGTAGTTCTGTCGTGTCACATGTATATATCCCTGCTGCCGTATAAGTATTGTTTGCAGATTCGATACCGTTCCCGCTGCATGTATGTTTACACTTGATATAGGTACCATGGCGACCCGCGATGACGTTGGGTGTTTTGTCCATTGCACTAAAAGGCTCGACGAAACTTCGACGAAGCTTCGACGAGGCTGGCGACGGTTGGTTGTTACAAAGGCGTGACAAAGGCTATTCAAGACGAAACATCGGATAATAAATATATTTACAGGTGAGTAAGTGGTTTGCCGACCTACCATTTGTATGTAGGTAAGTACCTCCCTAGTTTATGTACCAGTATATACTTGTGTGTGTAGGTGGTTTACTGTAGATGCTTAACTAATCGGTAGGTACTAGTGTTCTGGATCTGTCTCGAGTGCTACACTATCTAACCAATTGTACACTAGTATCCGTAGTGTAGATTTTGAGGGCGTTACATTTATCGCGCAGATCAATGGAGCTAACCCGACTCGTGGCGGGCGGTGCCCCACACTTCCCGCTATGGGAAGCGTCAAGCGAAGCTAGATACGAGGGCAAATTCAAAGACTGCCTATATTGGCGGTGGTCTATTCATCAACCATACTTTGTATGATCATGCACTGGCTGCAGATTTCCTATTCCAGCAACCGGCGTGTACACGTGTACTCACCCTAATGAGCACTGTACATACTTAATGCTACTTAGTGTAGTATACAGGTCCCTGTGAGTAGTCCCTGCGCTGCCTGAGCCCGCAACCGATTCACCGTCCGTGATACCTCCTGCGGTCGAACCCGTAGCGTAGCGCGGTCCAGTCTCGATGACGATCGATCGATGTCCCGACACGGTCAGAAAGGACAAGGCCGGGTCTTGGCACGAAACAAGCAACTTGAAGCAAATCATGTGCCATCTGCGCATTCCATTCGTCACTGCGGGGACGGCATGCCGTACAGAGCGTGGCACATCATGCGATGCTCGTCATTGGGGGTCCGTGGTGCTGGCTACCCGGACCTGGTGGACTGTAGCAGGCTGCGTCACAGCCGGCATTCGGGTCTCGCGAACCAACGAGACGTCTTACCAGGAGAACGCTGGAGTGCGGTGTGGTCGCGCGCATCCATCCCGCTACTGTAGGTACGATGCGCCTTGGGAGGATGGCGTGCTGGGCGCTGCGTGTTTGAGAGCAAAACATCCAAAGCCGAGCAGCAGAGAGAGCGTGGCATCCAAAGGGGGTGAGGGGCTGTCGAGGGGCCAATGGAGGGGCTCTGTCTTAAAAAGACATCTCCGACGAAGACCGACTGGACGCTCACCGGGGTTCTATTTGGCGGAGACACCTATAAGAGTCCCACCTAAACCAAGTAGGTCGACTGCAGCTATCACGTATCAAGCATAATCTCCACGAGCTGATTTGGAAGCCTCAGGTCGACCTAGTGGAGCACTTTACATGGAGTGTACTGAGTGGTCGTGTCCACGTATATGGATAACCTGGCGAGCCTGGGCGAATTCCCAGGAAAAGGGATCATGATGTGCCAAGTGCTGTCATGCCGAGTTGTTGTGCAGATGCAGCTTACATCTGTTATCTTCACTACGAGGTTACAATGAAAAATATTGGGAGCAGAGTTCAGACGTTGGAAGAATTGAGCATTGGCGTCGTTGAAGTACATGCTGAAATTACATTACAACTATACGTAGTATCACAGCCAACACCACCATTGGCAACCGAGATGTCGGCGCATTGTATGTATAGGTATTTGTGTACATAATACTCATACTTAGGTACGCCCTCCTTGAGCGACTGATAGCCCTTGTCCGTATGCAGCCGATTTCATATCTAAACTTGTACATACGATAGGGGAGAAATACTAAATTTGAGGTAGCCCCTTCGGACCCTCGCAAACCTACTTACTGAGTAGTACATCGGTAGTACTACATTTACTGGTACTTGCCGAGGTAGATACTTACTACTGAGCATCACTCCTCCTTCCCCTCCCCCTCTCCTCTTGCTGCCGTCCCTCTATGAGAAGGGACTAATATGGGCCGACAGAGAGCCCATACAGATATCAAGTATGTATACTTACACTAGTATGATCAGACTACCGCCGAGAGCAGTAGAGCTGCACTAGCTGTCTTTAGTGTATATGTAGATGGACATTTCTGTCGGTATATTAACCATATATACACTAGCACAATCCATAGAGGTTCCAGAAAAAAGATCGGTTCCGAAGGGCAGCATACTAAGTATGTGTAGAACCGCTCTGTGTAGAGGTGAGTAAGTACATGGTAGTGTGTGAGTGTAGTGTACTTAGCGTACCATATCCCCGTTATTTTCTAAATCCATGCCCCACATCAGCTACACATTCTGCAACGTCTTCTTATATTAGCGGGCCCACTCTATTGGCGCCTCGCCTGGCATGGCTCTGATTTTAAACAAAATCTGGAGTTAGTCCGCAACGACTGGCCCGCTCTCTACCATGCGGGTATTACGTACTAATTCAGCTTAGATACCTAGACTATTACTGAATGAAGGTAGTGCCATTGACAATAGGTACATGTACACTACACGAAGCACAGCGCTCAAATTACGGCAATTTACACTACGCAGTACAGCACGTTGCTGCAACTGCAGCTGGCAAGCAAAACAGGGTTTGGAAAAGCTAGAACAGGGAAAACACACAGGCACACACGCACGCTTGGCCCAGGGTTTATGCCCAGACAGACCCAGGCCCTCCCGCCGTAATATACAGCTTCGACACTACTTACACACTACTGGCCAGGCGAGCCACAGGTCAGCCAGGCCTACACGAGACTACCTGGGTACTGCCTGGGCTAGCCCGAGCAGCTGAGAGAGACCGACTTACTATGTACTATCCAGGACAGGCAATACTATGTATGGATAATGAGGGGAAGGGTCTTGCGTTGACTCCCCATACCCAGCACAAAGCAGCCGTGCTAGGACAGGACCTAGGACTCCAAGAGGCACGGCTGTCGCGGAGACAGAGTTTAAGTCTTCTGTCCCGAGCGGGAAATCAACCGATACCCCTACACAGAGGCAAGCCACATCTACTTGTAAGATCGCCCGTTGAAATACCGCAAAAGGAGAGGATAATTGCCCGTTAGTCCATGACGCCTCTGGCTGAGCCATTGCCCTACAGTAGCGCTATTGTCATATCCCACAAGTGAGCAGTCGACGGTATGGCACTACGTGGGCGCCAGCCAGTTTCAGTCCCTCTAGTAGCTTGTTATCCCGCAGGTATACCACCAGGAAGGGTCACATTTAGCCCGCATCAGCCGAGTAGCAAGCAACGAGTTGAAGCAAAGCCAAGGATGAACTCCATGTGGGATCACCAGGGACAACAAGGGGTCGCTGGCAGTGGTGGAGCCCAGCGGTGAGATGGTTAAGACCCCAGACGCTTCTAATCTATCTACATATACAATATACTACATCCAGTAGTACGCGGTCCCTGGTGTTCCTGGGCAGTGTAGTGCAGTATACTGTTCCTGGAAACCTGGTAGATATGATGTACAGTATGCCGGACCGCACACACGACATCGTCGGAACCAGCCAGGGCCAATTGGCCTGTCGAGAGTGGGAGGGAAACAGAGTATGGGGTCCGTCAGATAGGGGGCGAATAAAAGAGAAAAAAAAAAGAGAGGCCCGGAAACCCATTGAGCAGGTGAAGCCGAACCCGCCGCCCATACGTTCACCACTCACGGCTTTCGATATCGGCAACGATTACAAAATGGCGATGCAACCGTTGAATAGTACGACCCACACATATTTTCGTACTCTACTAACTCCATGCATTGTGGACTACCTAGCACGCTAATCATTGACCCTGTCTGGATGGACATGGTTGTTGATCGCTATACCAGGTACATCCACTTGTACTCTGGGTATCATTCTCGTGTAGCTGGCGAGTGAGGTACTAGTTTGTACTGCCTACACTACATACGTTTGCGTCTCCTCTGCTTCGTGCTAATTATGACTGAGTGACAAAGTCGGATCGCGCAGAATAGCTATAACTCGGTGGAAACTATATCGCATATATACTAGAACACTCGCTCCGTATTCCCTCGATAGCTCCCGCAACCTCAACACTAGATGTCATACTACTAGAGAGTTGATGCTGACACTTCTGAGCCGTGGAGATCCCTTCCATCTCGCCACGTGAGCTACCATTACCATTATTACTATTACAATATCATCATTCCTCCCGAGGATAGTTCAACGGAGCCACGACTACTCGTCCGCGGGCCAGTCCCTGAATATATACCTACGCCACCGAATACTAGTTCACCGGCTTTCTTCGCCCAATTGTCATACGGACATGTATCCAGGCAACATGGATCGGGACTCGCAGACTCTATTGCTCGAGAAATCCCCCAAGTCTTATCTCGAGGAGACGGAAACGAGCGAGTTTGGCTCCAAGAGCCTTATAGCAAAGATTGCTTACATCCCCAAACTGTTATGGATATTCACAGAAAGCAATTTCGACACATTCGTGATACCCAACACTGCATTTGGTGTATTAGGAGCGTTCGCCGCTTCTGTCCTAATCGAGGGATACCAGCAACCACCGACTGCCCTCGAAATATTCTGGCGTTTTCCTCTCGCCTTGGCCTTCAACTGGTACATGGTCTTCATCTTCGATCTCTCAAACCAGCGATCCCCCGAATCCATTCAAGAGGATTTGATCAATAAGCCGTGGCGTCCAATTCCCACGGGGAAAGTGACTGCAGCTGAGGCTCGCCGCGTGCTGCTTATAGCCATTCCTCTGGTCCTGCTATTCAACTATATGCTAGGCGTCTGGAAGCAAGGGCTCTTTATCCTGATCCTTACATGGATGTACAATGATATCCGGGGCAGTGACGAGGTTGTCCGCGACCTCATCATCTCAGTGGCCTATGGCATGTTCAACAGTGCCTCGCTAGAGATTGCCATTGGAGGTGGCGAGTACACAGACATCAACATTAGCCGTGGGGGCTTCATCTGGACCGTCATGATAAGCGCAGTTATATTGACTACGATGCAAGTGCAAGACCTGAAGGACCAGGCAGGAGACCGGACACGAGGTCGCCAGACCATTGCGCTATGGATAGGTGATCGGTTCTCGCGTATCTCAATTGCCTTCTTCGTTTGCTTTTGGTCGGCTGCCTGCCTCTGGTTCTGGGACCCGAGTCCATACTGTTATATAATTCCGGCAATAACGGGTGCTGTTACAGCATATCGGGTACTCTCCAAGAAGACCCCTAAGGAGGACGCCGCTACCTGGCGATGGTGGTGCTTTTGGACTATAACCCTTTATCTTTTGCCAATCACTAGTCTCATATGATGATGAATGCCACCTCACGTGGTGATTTGCATGAGACGTTGTGTTCTATCCGCTTAAGCGGAGTTGTCATCGGGGAACGGGAACACCATAGAAAGGGGGCAAGGAGGGGGATGGGGATGGGAGGTAGCACAAGTCACTTGTATGCATGATTTCTGGCAGCGTGGCGCAGGATGCATTCTCTTTTTCAGAGCTGATTTTCTGTGTTGGGTTACTCACATGAACAGCACGATTATGAACACGGCGTTGGGTGGTGTTAGATACCAATTACTCGATTATTTTGCTCCTTATACCTTACATTAGCTAATTCAACCACGCTATTTTCCCTCTCGTCTGAACCACGACAAACCTAACTATGATGCAATGTCGCTGTACAGAACCCTTCCTGCACGACACTCAATTGTCTTGGCTGTGTGATGGAAGAGCGGGTATCCAAGCCCGCTATTCTAGAAATTTAGGACCATACAGTACAGTGAGTACTGAATCTAGGGAAGCTGAGTAACTCGACGTCTGTCACCCGTGAACTTCATCTGTGGTGTACCTAGCAATACACACATATGGAGAACGCGGCTTTGCTGTCATCCGTCATCACGACTCTCAGGGGATGGCTCCCCTGTGGGTGTGTTACATTGGAGTGTGACCCGCGTCAACCCGCTTGTAAACATTAAGCGCTGGCGTCTCATTCGTTACCATCTACAACTCCGGGTCGAGCCGTACCATCCTCACAGTCGCAAACATCATTAGAGGGTGACGTCTTGCAATCCGCACTGCGACAGCGATCCATTTCTGAGCCCAGAAGTATGTAAATAACAATCAACACTTTATTCTCCTAATTACTCCTTGTAACCACTATTCACCGCCATGTATTACGTGTGCACATGACATCTGCTGATGGCGTGCCAGGGGCCTGGGACCGGATTTACCCACTTGGCCTCTCTGTGCTTCATCGTCAGTGGAGGAAGTAGATACCGCGCAGGTCAGCGTGTCGTCTTATCTTAGATAATGGTAATTAAACTCGAGGGAAGCTAATAGTGGCGACCAAGTTGATCTAGTGTAATTTCGTCTTCCCAGATTCATCTCTTTACCTTACTCGCACGCTACATTGTCACTCTCCCCTTACCCTTCGGCACCGTAGTATTATCGCTTCACGGAGCTTGCAGGCCACCTACACTACATACTTTAAACTTATACAAACCAGCTATTCCAAATCTATCTCGGCTAAGGTGGTGTGTTTGTGTAGACATCGCGAACGGCGCTTACTTAAGTATTTTGGTCTTTTACTAGTTATTTTGATCGCCATCCTATCGGGCAAAGAGACCAAACGAGCCTGACTTAAGTTACTAATTAATCCTCCATCGGATTTATCATACGCAACTATCATATCATGGTTGATACTAGTCTGGCTTGGCGAACGTGTTCATACGATATGCTTCGTTGCTGTGTACCCAACGGACGACCGGACTACTGCAGAGACAATGACGAGCATGAAATCCTTACGCCTACTCGACAAAAGCTGCGAACTACCGGAATTCGTCAAGGGGGGTCCCTGGATCGCCGGTCCCCTCAAAACAGTGGTGCGCTGTTCTGTTGTGCTCAGTAGTGCTGTACATCTGTACCGCTTCAGGGCTTCCCCTGCTCGCAAGTCGTCCACATCGAGAAAGAAGATCCGTTGCCCACCCGCCCAATGCAGATAACATACATATACCTGCGTGCTGTAGACCTCCCAACGGGGTTTCGGCATTGCAGGACTGACGATCCAGATGTCCATTCCAATCACTCTTTCAAGGAGTCTCATGTATTCTTCGGTACAGGATTCGGCACATTGCCCAACGTTGCGGCGTAGAGATGACTAACAGCGACAGGACGCAACAAGAAAGCCTCGCTGAATTTACGATATATTTAAAGATGGAAGGTTCCTGCGATCGCCGCAAGACGACCCCATGGATTAAATCCTGCAGTGTCCCCCAACAATTATATGCTGAGATAAGAGCAGTTTCATTTCCCACGGCGATGAGCCGTATGTCTGTTAGTGGAAGTGGCCAACCTCCTCCATCACGATAGGTTCAATGCGGCAATCCCCGACCCGCCTCGATGTTGGCGAAGCGACATGACCGAAGAGCTTCGTTGGAAATGTAATTGTAAATCCTGGTGATCTATCCCGAGTATATGGCTACACCGCCAGTCCACCCCGCCCGCGTACAGCGTACAGACAAAGTTTCTGTACATATTCGCGACTAGGAGCAAAAAAGTTCGTCCCCATGGCGCTGGTCGAAGAACCATCGCGGGGCTAAAGCACAACCACCCTGGGAATATGTTAGCATGTTGCGTCATGCATGCACAGAAGTCCTCGACCGTGGCTCACGTTCTAAAGCGGTACAGAACACTGAAAATCTTCCTCTGCATGTGATCCGTTAGCTTGGTCCCGAACTACACCATGGCCTGGACTACACAGTATGGTTCACCCATTATGCCCGCTAGTGTACGTGGCGCCAGCAGACTTGGGTCGTAGATAGTGTAGACCGCGAACCCCACCGCTCGGGATGGTACTAACTTGGTCCAAGGACCAGAAATCGCCCCTTGACCTATATTTAACATACATACTTACATACAAATGGATGGTGCCGGATGCTATGTATAAGTGAATGGTGTTAATCAGCCATTTAGGAAGTGATCAACACGACGGACTGTTTTCTACGGCAGGTCTACGTTCAGCCCTCGGTGGATACTGGCCGCCGCAGAGTCTAGAGGCCCCTCTCAAGTCACGGAGCTGATCACTGGAAAATGGCGGTAAAGGTGGTATCGGTGGTGATGTTGAGCCCTAGTTGTCGCTTCGATCACGTGGGAGAATCCGACGACGTTCATACGCCGAAAGGTGAAGATATATCCACCTTGGATGTTTACACCACCCCTCCGTTCAGGATATAGTCCGTCTATAGTAGCAGATTAGCCATGTAGGTTTCCAAAGTCATACTAACAGAGGTACAGCTATTCCTTACTAGTTCCCAACTTGAGTTGGGAAGCGGCAGAAAATACTCAAGATTGAGTTCCAGCTCTTCACTACTGCGTAGCAGTCTGTCTCACTTTCAAACGGTACTCTTGAAGTGTTAGTTAGACCTTGTGATAAGACAACTAGAGCAAGGGCACTTTCAAGAGCCGAATGATTTTCATTTCTGAATGCTTTATGCTCAAGATTAACTAAGCCTCATAGGTAGAGCACTAAGCTACCTACCACTCAGTATCATCGCTTCTGAATCAATCTTAAGCCCAACTAGGAGGACTCATCGATATGTACGGAGAACCTCATCGGCTGCTCTGTCAATATATCGCATACACAATGGCTTCACCCACTGATTATAATTCGAAACTTATTGTCATTGAAATGGCAGCGGTCAATTTTCTCCATACCCTTGACACGATAGGTTTTAGAATGACTGAAGTAATGAGTAAACCTATTCACTCAAAAAGGCTTTTGAGATTAGTGAGTCATATCAAATGAAGCTAGAGGGCTACCTAAGGGGTTAATCTTGAGCCTGTAATTCAAGCAGTAGTCTCACTCACCATTAAGTTGCATTAATAAGCTCATGTAATTCACTGCCGAGTAAAAGCAACAAAATTAGTCATCGAGAAATATGTTGCCCAGGAAGCAGCTTCTCAGTCGGGTTGTCTAAAGGCGTCGATGTCGAGAATTATGTATTGAGGTTGCTTCACTGGGGTCATGTTTTGCTGCTCGGCCTCTGTAATTTATGTATATGTAATCTTCTTATCTACAAGTATGACTAAAGAAGCGCTTTTCAGACATATCCCAGTCCTAGTTATTGAGTATCACTAAGCACAAAGAGACACCTGTGTAGGAATTTACTTGTCACAAAGGTTTCCAAGAATATCGTGCAATAACAAGTGTCTTCACCTACTTTAGAGGGTAAGGTTCCTGACACCGGGAGATATCTATCATACCCAATCAGAAGACTCATAACTTCCATCATGATTGTCACAGCTTGCCAATTAATATTCAAATTGGTTTCTGAGGCCAATGCACTTCTGTTAGGTGGATTAATCACAGAGTGAGTCGTCCATGAAGCAGTCACATAGCAGGTAGGTAAAGGGGTCAATAGCCATAGGGTAAGCGAGGGTTGGCCAATTGGCCCCTGACCTTCCACTATCTACGAGGAAGGGGGCCTTGTATACACACGGCTACTTCGATAAGTTGGTACCCCTACGTCATGTTTGGGTTGAAGAAGCTTAGTGCTCAACGTACTGTGTTATGTAGTTCCGTGTTAAGAGAACATTTTGTTCTCCCCGAGTCATTGGTACATCTATCTCACTCCATGCCGGAATGAGGCACATTGTAACTAGGTATATACTGTTGTGCACGGATCTGAACACTACTGTCAGGAACCTTGTAATTTTAGGCAAGTGAAGACACTTGTTGTTGCACGAAGGTCTCAGAACCTTTGTGGACAGCTATTTAGCCATGTACATCGTACCCCGTGTAATTCGTGACATGACAGCGAATGTATCAGTTACGATGCTCAAGGTACTTTGTTGCTCTTATAGATTTTCCTGTTCAAGACTTGCTTGAGTATCAATCTGTCAAGATCCTCAAAGACAAGGGATATCTATGTATATACTTGCATCTAGATGACGATGTTTAATTTCTTCGCGCGACAACAAGAATGCATGAGGGCCTTATACTGTAGGTATCTTGAGGCCTCAAAAGTTTGGCAGCTTTTTTTTTTTAATGGATCGTAGAAACTCAATTATCTCATGAAGTGACATGAGTCTCATTTGGTTTATGACGTATTGCAAAGCAAGTATATATAGTTCACGTCGAGAATCAAGAGTCGGAGGAATAGAGTTGAAAATAACAAAAACTATGGGATATATCGCATAGTTGTTACATTGTATTGTCGAGAGGTGATCTGATAATTATCACGATTCAGTCAGTTTGAAAGAAACTGTACCTAATGTTAGTTTTCTAAGCTCATGGCATTGTCTGAACCTAACACTGACGTCTCAGAGCATCGCCCCAAATGAGAGCCGTACGTACCTGGGGGAGGTTAACATGCATTGACTGAAATGTAAATACACTGGAGTGGTCAACCTGGTAGCTGAGCCAACATGCTTCCTTATACTCTGTGGCTTGCGTAATGACTACAGCGAGCACCAGTGTTCGACGGTGATATACCCTTATACCGAAGGTAAAGAGTGAAGCTACAGGATTATCACGGGAGCCAAGAATGCAATCACAATAACAAAAGAACAATGACTATTGCTTTAGGACAGGCCACTGGCTGAAGATGGGGTGATAGGTAAGCTTCATTAGACAAAGCTGCTGCAAGCCTCGACGTGTGTAATGATTTAATATATAAACTGTTCTAAATGCAGGGGTATCACTATGCAGTCTAAAAGCTATGCCGGCCACGCTATATGCTGTTTATGATATTTATCTTTCAAAATGACCGCTGGGAAGGGGCCTGGTTCAGTTGTTTTATGTGCCCTCCCGTCTTCCACTTCTACAGTCGTGATGACTTCCATCTGAATAGCGTTACGCTCCAAAGGCGTCAAGGAAGTCTGGCTCGAGGTCTTTCCCAACCACGTGGGCTTCCGCGCCTGAGTCTCTGGGTCGCCTAATATCCGCCACCAGCCGCCGGTTGGTGGCTTTCCTGACTGCACATCATGACCGCCTCGCACCCATACTGTATTACCGAAGGCATGTGGCTTCGTGAACGCAAATGTGTCGATGCCCGTGTCTTCGCTCCCAAATTCGTGTCCGTGGGCGAAAACGATAGATCGACGGGTTGTGGTAAAGACGAGAACGTCGAGCCAGCCATTGCTGGCTACGAGGGCCCCTGCAAGGCAGAAATAACTGAGTGAGGGGGTTTTCCCGGCCATGGTAGCCGCACGACCGGCAGCCAACGGTAATATGCATATCAAATAAATAACCGGATAGATTAGGAAGCCCGGATGGTGGTAGCTTTTGCCGTCGGCTTCGCCCATGTGCCCTCGTTTATATTGCCGACGTAGAAATACGAAAATGGCTGTATAGAGCGACCATGATAGGGCGATCGAGATGAAGATAAAGATGTAGTGAGTGAGTAGTCGAATATCGCTGTACGCCTCATTTATCCAACACTAAATAAGCAAAGTAAGTACTCTGATTTGACACCGATACCGCTTGACCAGATTGTGACTTACCCATGGACCAGCGCGAACAAAAAAGCCCCCAGCTGAGGCGCCGTTCAGAGTGCCAGCTACCGGTAAGAGCGATATAAGATATATAAATGACCAGATAAGGGCAATACAAATGTAAAGCGTTTTATGAGGAGGGCGGTATTTGTAAACGATCGAGTAAAAGGTGTGAATAGCAATAGCCGACATGAATAGGCTCGACGCAAGATCGCCCAAGGAGACAAAGAGGCCTTGAGCGAAGCAAGTCCCACTCCCGACGGCGACTTTATCGTTAATGACCCAAGTCGTGCTCAGAATGAAGGCGATCGCTTGGTGTATATCTGCGACGAGAAGATTCAAGAAAAGCACCATAAACTGATTCGGATAACGAGGGGATTCGGTGCTCTCTGACGGCGCAAGCGATATGGCGTCTATAGTGGGCTCGGATCCAGCAAGTCTCGCGACATCGTGAGCAGGCCCAAATTTGTGAGGCCCGCTAGAAAACATGTGCCCAGAGGCTTTCCTTAGATGACTTTGAGGTGACCATTTTCCCATCCGCCACGCCACAAGCTTAATGGTTAAATATATGAGAAGCGCCAGCGATGCGATAAAGGACGCGAAGGCGAAGACGCTGATGGCGATGGAACCCGCGCGTACCTCCGGTGGTAAAGGAGCGAGGATACCGCTTTCGCCTGTCGCCATAGCCAGGCGGACTGGGCGTCCAACTTGGCTCGTGCCTAGGTATCGTCGGGATCGGCTTCAATAACTGTAGCAAAGGGGATCAAAGAGTGATATGCTAGGAGTGTTTAATTATATGAATGGGAGGGAATGTAACCTCTGTGAGAGGCAGCGGGACACGGGATCCAAGCACATAGTTGAACGCCAGGCGTCACAAGTCCCGAGATGAACCCTTCGAAGTGGCTTCTCTGGCGGTTCTCTAGCAACGTCTAAACTGCGCCATGAGATCGGGGCTTGTCTTGGCTTTCTATACATATAAGACTGCATTGCATCTGATACAAGGCACTAAGCTAGCAGGGTTTCAAACATATTCGACCACGTGGGTCCGACGTTGACTGGGCGGCTTTTCAGCTCTGTTGCGTATGCATGGCGTTGGTTTTTGGTCGAACGCTATGGATGGTGTTGTGGAGGCTGCACGAAATACAAAAACATAGCGTCGGATCACGGTGAAAGACATGATTCGTCAACGCCATCACCCCCGTCGAGTCATGGGTCGTAACTGTTGGCTTATGTAGAATCAGCTACGGTACCTGCAGGATCGAAGCTTGACTAGTTTCTTGGAGCTTGACCACATCTGCCTTGGTACGCTTTATATGGACGGGGCGCTTATATTGTCTGTGATGAACGATGAACATCCTCCTTCACGCTACGTTTCTACACTACTGCGTAGATTCGTAGAATATTCCGCATTAGGTGGCCGTGGCGAACCGACGTTCTGTAAGTAGTGGAACAACTCGTACTGGACATCGCGCGTGGGGCAGTGTCGCTTTATCTTGTCTCACAAGACAAAAGCATTGTGTGAACTTTGTACTCATGGAGGAGACAATCAGCACTGAGAGGCTGACGGCCCACCGCACTGACATCGATAAAAATACATGCAGCTGACCTCGAGTAGCTCATTTCCCTCCTTATCTTCGATAACTAGTCCATGTTCTTTATATTGGCTGTTCCTCTGCAGTTCTTACTATGACGTATAAAGACTCGGAGTTATCGCCAGTTTATAGTCTGCTTACGATATGTAGCGTACATCATGCTCTGTTTCCGACAGGGGATGCTCATTATTGAAGCCAGCGATGCTAAAAAGAGAATATTTCATCAGGATATCGATCCTCATATAGAAGATCTTCGCTTTAGGGTCATAAGGTCTGGACACAGTTATCTACTAAACCTGTAAGCGTGAGCCTAGGTAACACGCTTGAGGTTAAGATCTTGTTGGGTTCATTCTTGGCTTTTGAGACGCACCCATTTCAGACTAGCATACAAGTTGGCGTAACTTGATTAAAGTCCAATCATGTATCGTAATTGTAGTATCAAGTAGTGGAGGCTCGGTTTGCGATCAACCCGAAAATCCGGGAAAGTTAACATTTGAAGCTCGTCCCCAGACCAGCCAGTTAGACATGCACCCTATGTTTAAGAGAAATAGTGTTATGTCTAGAAACTCTACTAATAATTTCGTGTGTAAGATATAAGGCAAATTTCGCCTACAGGTCGTACACATCACGACTGGTATCTTTCTTTGATGATGATGCTTTACAGTAGTGTACTGAGTAGGAAGAATATCGACCGAGCCGATTTCTCGGGAAAACCGTTGTTAGTGTAAACCCAACAAGCTGGTAGCACCCTAGTTGACCCGTCAGGAGTTCTGCACGAAGTTAGTTAGTAGCTGCAGATCATCGCCCCAAATCAGCGATAGACGCCCAGGAGCTAAGAATCGTCCATTACCGAGAGTTCCACTTTCTCTTCATCCAAGACTCTTGCCAAGCCAAGGGATTATGCGAGAGTATTCTATACCATTTATAGAGATTACTGATTCATTAGATGTAGTGATGCACTCGAAGGGACTGAAATTACGGTAAGAAGGAGAAAGAAGAGCAGAAAGAAGAGCAGACTGGACAAACACAAGCGCGTGTTATGTTTGAGGTTTTGATGCGAGCTCTCCGAAACTGTGTATTCCCGTCAAGACAGGATGAAGTATAAAATTTGAACGAAAAGGCATCGCGACCCCTATACACGATGGTGTACTTAGTAGTAGGGAATTAGTCTAGCCTTAGGACGATATCGCTTGTATTTGCTGCCCAACAGCATCGTGAGATTTTGCTATTAGCAACGACCTGCCTAACAAAGTGTAGCGCATCATACAATATTGCAGCCAGCCACATATCCGGTGTCTCTAACTACTACACCGAAACTCGAAAAACTACGCTAAGCAAGTATTATACCTTACCTATTAGGTACTTAATAGATAGCAAAGTTCTTTTGCTTGATATACTTACAAATCAGCTCGCCAACAAAACTCCGCCTTTAAGCACCCCGAGATGTTACCCCAAACGATCTTCAAGCGCTACCACACGGCTGGGTTGCTGATCTAGATCACCCCAGCCCATTCGTGTCACAATCTCATGTCGCACAGCTGACGTCGCGTGGGAACCTTGTCATCGCATTGCATCTTACCCTGCAGGATGCGTATGTACAGTATGTACATACATGAGCCGATAAGTTGCATTGCATCGCTTGCCTAATACATAGGTAGTAAGTAGGCAGCGTGTCTTGATTGCTGCACACATTCTCCGCCTGCGATATTCTACATCTATCCGAGCTCTCTGGAAAACAATGGTATCGCCTGTACAATTAGAGTAAGCCGGGGACAATACCAATTAATTCCATTCGGCTAGTGCTGAGTCTCGGCAGCAAGAATAGCTCGAGTCTGGAGCCACGCTGTACGGTAACCTCGGGAATAATTATCATCTCCGCACCACGCTTCCTCTTTCTTGGGTTTTGATCCTCTGCTCTACTGGGTAGCAATGATCACATTGTATCTAATCATCCTTCAAACATGCTTCTTTCGTTTCTTATGATTTCTATCTGTCTTCGCAGGAAGAGGGAAAGATGAACAAACGAATAGGAAGAGAATGGTGTTACAAAAGAGAGAATAGCAAGTAGTATCAGTGCTATGTGACAATGTAATACTGCAGGTAATAAAATGTAGTTCTCAATTGAAGACTCATTGAAACAATATATATAATCTGTAAGTTTTCCTAAATATGAAGTTATTTTCAACGTAGAGCTAACTTTGAATTGTAAGACCAGAAGCCTGCTGACGTTTATTTTGCTACTAGTCGGGAATGCCTGACCGAAGTTCTAGACCTGAGAAGTCGCAGTGTTTGTGCTTACTATGACCTACCATGCCAAGAACTGCCAGGATCTTTTGATATCAATGCATTCCAATGAACTCGTTATCGTAAACTACTAAGTACGTGTACCCATCCAGAACTATTCTAGTACATATCGGGCGCACCCCCTACTGTTCAGACATGAACAGATCACCGCCAAACTCACCATGGTACAATATTTTGGCTCAGCTACCGCCATCTTAACGTCTCGTATAGAAAAGGTGAGGGATGGTTGTCACTTCACGCCCGCCATATCAGGCTCGGCGCCACAATGCAAACCTAGCTATTCCTGCCAGTCTCTCCTCTACCACTACCGCCTACCGGAATGATTTTGCCAGGATTCCCACCCGGACTCCGACGACATCCCACTTCTGTGCGTCGAGCCTTTCGACACGCTAATGAGCACTCCTCTATCAGCCCCAGGAATCCGGGGAGCATAAGCAGGGCTATATTTGGAAATAGCCTGCAGCCACCGAGAGAAAGGACTCCGACCGGCCTCTGAATATCTTACAGCTAAACTTAATTGTGGCGACGATAACAGTATAAGCAGCCAACCTTGACGTGACCTCTCCGAGTCCGGTTTCGAATACAGACGAACCATTCACGGCGCAAACCGCGTTTCCGCTACATGGCTCGTGCAATGTGACCTGTTGGTGTTTGCTGCAATTTCATAACAGGCTGCGCCGTTAGAATGCTTCTCCCTTGTGATCCTTCAGCTGAGTTGTGCTGATACTGAGAAGCATCACACCAAAATTAGCCGTGATACCAAATTTTCTTCGGCTGGCATCTCAGCTATCGCAATAGGCAAGCAACTCGTATTCAGTTTTGAGATGGTCACCCAGGGAACACAGAATACCTGCGCAATGACAAAGTAGCTTTTTATTTCAAAACTTCAAACTCGAATCCCAGGGATTCCCACGCTCAGTCGAAAGTTCAAAGCTTTAATTTAACATATAGAAATCGTAATATGTAGCTTATCACTGACTAAGTGGTGATGCTGCGCACAGACGATAAATAAGAATACGTGATTTAGACCTTACTGTATGGTGTGTGATAACCATCGACGGCAACTCCCATGAATTCAATAAACAATGACAGCAAGTACAAAAGTAAACTAGACATCCCGTTCGCCGACGCATAGCGACAGGATCGCATCCGACGATCCCGTGAAATTTTAAGACTAAAACTGATAGAGCGGAGTCTTCTCAAGATCCCTATAATTACTGCTAACAGATTCGTGTTAGTTACACTGCAGGAATGAATGCCTTGCAGCGAGGGCCCGCCGGCGCCTTACATGTGCTTTCGTTCTCATCCGTGTCGTAGCTCACCGACTTTTCCTGTCAATGACTCGAGTTGATTCGGTCATTCAGTCGTTACACGCACCAAAGGTGGTTGTTCATTCGGACTACTCGGTGGCCTAGAGTGACTTCCGGTGGAGTTTGTAAGCGTTATGTACTAAGTTGCTAGGTGCCGCATGCTTGACTCGGACATAGCAAATTCTAGCTGCGCAATGTCAAACACAGATTTTCATTGTAGAATTTGCTCGAATACTTTCTTTGCTCTGTTTTGATTATATGCTAATGATAACACTAGGACTCGTTACACTTCTCGAAGATATGGATGCATATACACCCCTTTATGATTAGGGAGACTTGTAAGGGGATGGCTATTATTGCAATTCATACACAACACAGCAAGTATATAGTCTACTATGTATGTATGGTCTGGCCTCGCGAGATAGCTCGACCCAGCTGGCATAACAACGCAGGTCAAATCGCGGATACCGCTTCATAACTCGCCTGTAGTGAGCCTTGCATACAATATCAGCCTACTTGGCTTGAATCAAATAGTGGCTCTCTCCAGATTCGAAAGCATATATCTTCGAGGATGACACTAATCGTACCTTTTCGGGGCCATGTCAAGTCATGTATCACAGTATTCAGATATCACTCGAGCAGCAGAATCATAGACAGGGAGAGCGTCGTTGGCGGAGTTAAAGTACTAAATTATGCCTAGCATTGCCTGGGCATCGGCCCTTGAATACCGCAAAACCTAGTGTGTTAGCCCCTTTCTCAAGCCTCCTCAAACGGCAAATTTCACCCTAGTTTTCTCCTTTTTGTATGGCGACACGTTCATAACCGCTCGATATATGGGTCTTCAACTTCTCATTCATTTTGTATCCCTTCTCTTGAGGAGCCTTGTTATGTTAGATAGACTGCTGTTCGATAGCATGCTGCCTGGAGAAGAGCGATTGGGGGCAAAGAAAATGAATCATAAAACTCCCTCTAATAAGGCGGCGGGTAGTCGAAAGCACAAATCAGCCCAAATCAGCCCAAATCAATCGCATTCGACCTCGAGAACTCTGGTCCCCCTTTTATGATCCTCTCGCAGGATATATACATTTCTTCATCGAGTCTGCAGATAGGGTGCTTTTTCTTGCGAGTCTCCTCAACAGTAGTAGTAGGCTGGTGCGCCGGTGGCATAGTAATAGACGGGGGCAGCATTCGGTGCCGGAACTGTAGCTTGATAGTACATCGCTTGTGACCCGATCCATGCCGGCTCGACTGTGTACACCTGAGGAGCTTGTAGAGGCGGGTTGCTGCGGTAGTGCGATGTACCGCTCCACCAAGGCGATTGTTGAGTGTAGGTCACTGGAAAAGACATAGTCAGCAGACTTGTTTCATAGACGTTTATCACACATCAGACACGGCCTGTTGTTGATACAGGCAGGGCAAGTGCCGCAGCAGTACGGGGAGACGGGGGTGAGCTGGGTCAAAGAGTTGAACAGCGTGACAAACTTACTTGGGAGGTTTGCGCCTGGAAACGTGCCAGGATAGTAGTACCAATATTGCTGCTGCTGCTGCGCCTGTTGCATGTGTAGTGGCGGGTAGTGGAATGGCCTGTCGAGAGAGAGACAGAGCGGTTAGTAGCTCAAATCATCCATGTCTAAAGACTAAAGAATGCCCGGCATATGCTGTGCAGATATTTATGCATGCCTTCCTCGTGATGCTGTTGTATTACACCGAGAGCACCAATGTGATCGAGGTTGGCGACTTACTGATGCCATCCGTTCGGAGCTGCCATGGCAAACGGTGCTCCCACTCCAGCGTTCGGAGGTGGATACGGAGGATGTCCCCAGGGCCCGAGGGCAGGTTGCGGGGGAGGTTGCGCAGAATGTTGTGATGGATGCGCAGAAGCATTGGTTCCTGGATGCGCAGAGGAATTAGGATGCTGAGGTGTAGCTGGTGCAGTCGGGATACTTCTAGGAGGGGCAGGCGTAGGAGGAGGAGCAGGTGCTGCCGTAGTAGGAGCTGGACTCGGTGCTGGGATTCCCGGGTCCATTTTGGTGGTGGTGAAATGAGGCCGATGGGGACGATGGGGAGGGGGGATAAAGAATGTCTGAGACTGGGGCGAAGTAGTTGTTGTTGCTGGTTGTGTCCTGGGGGGGTTGCTGCAAACATTCGACGGCCGATAATTTGTAAAGATGTCAGGTGGGTTGGGTTGATATCCTCTGTCGTTCTCTTGATTAGGTCGGATAATACGGTCAGATATGTCGTAGAAGTGAATAGACGAATCAGGGCTTTGGGTTGCACCTCGATTCATATCCTCGCTCAGGTACTCGTCCATTGCAAGAAATCTCCTACTTATTTCTCTAATAGCTCAAACACGTTAGTGACTATTCCTGAATTTTCTTTGTTGCTCGCTGTAGTGAATCAGTATGCGAGGGGTAAGCCTATGTGTGTGTATGTGTCAGTGTGTCAGTGTGTATGGTGGCAGTAGGGGGGCTGGAGTACGGCACCTGTGCCTCGTGACGCCAGCAGCAATACAGCTTCTATCTGGCCGAGATGAACAACTTGTTGCTTGACCGGAATCTCGACACCTCCCAACCATCAAGTTCACGTGATCTCGCGCCGCCTTTGCTCAGGCTGGCTCAAGCCTGGCTTAGCTTCGGCTCATGTCTGCTCAGGTCTGCTCACCGGTCGTCTGGCGCGGCTCAAGGATCTAGAACTGGCTCCAAAGGAATCCCTGACTTACTTTTACCAAATTTAGCCGGCGGCAGTCGTAGCCGAGAAGCCCAAACAGGCCTTTGTCCACTTACCACGGCTCACCTCCTGCTCAGCCTGGCTCACCCACAGCTCAGGCTATAGCAGCGACTGCTCAGGTCCAAAAACGGAAATAGAAATTGCTCACGTCGAAATTCCGATATCGAACTAGGTGTTGCTAGACTTGATAGTCATGGAGTGAAGGTATCTATATTAGAGCCCACGGTATTAGCCGTCCAGCTCTGGACATATGCCAAAATACAATACGATATGCCAGATTAGGTTATAATTTGTGCGACTAGTCATTGTCTGACTAGAGTATAATGGGATTTAAGCTTGAATTGAAGTGAAGATGGTTGCGGTGACAGTACAGCTATCATTTGGTCTACAGAACATACTTCCTTGGGAATTTGCCGTGTGGATCTTCACTAGTCGGAACCTGGAGTCCCTTGGATGGCCAGGAACAAGATATTCCAAGTCAAGAAAAGAAGAATAATGTCAGATGTTCCAGTAGCCTTGCTCTTGTGTATGTCAGTTGTGCCTCGGGCGATGACTGTATATACCAGCTTTTAGCCTTTACGAGATCCAAAAAAGTCTGTGTCAGACCTTGTATTGTACAGGTGTTTGTTCGGCCTGCATTAGTCACAAAATTTTGTGCATATTCGTTATTGTCTACAATATCTTGTGCCGCCTCTCACAATAGGCGACCTAATGATGTCGCCTATTATAAGCTGTATTGTAGGCTGGCAGACAACGAAAACTTGGAAAACTTAAAATAAAACATTGGTTGAAAATCATCATTCATCTTACAAATTTGGTTAGTAACTGATTGGTGTATCAAATTGAATACTCATAGAATATATTACTATTTCTCCTGTTGTACATTTCTGGAGGTTGTTTCTTTGTATTGACGTACAACCTGTTATACTTTTAAGAACATAAATTGAGTGCGATTTTATAAGATAAAACTGCTGAAACATGATTATCCGGGGCTTTATGCTGCGTATTAAATGAGATTGTGTTGAATTCAAGCATTCGGTATTATAGGGGAAACTTACAATTCTGCCCTCATGGTACATCAAATGTATCGGCATTAGAGACGAATGCACAATCACGCCACTGAGACGTAACCATCTATCACTGATAATATAAGGGAAATTAGCCTTGGATAGAAGTCTCAATTGACGATAATCTATTAGAAGTTAATTGTATCTTGGACTATTAGTAAGGTTTTCTGACCCCCTCTTGGATACTTGAGGCTATTTATACATATCGTCGGTACTTATTCAAAACCTTCGGCCCTTGCAAACATATATTGCATAACCACACGCTGAAACACACCCTGAGGCGCATGTTACATGTATGAGATACCCGCACAACATCTACGTAAGAGGAGAAGAAAGGCATGTCAATCCTAGGCAGGTATCTACAATGTTACATCTGTATTAGCACTAAGGGGGCAGACGGCATAGATAAGAGGAAGCAAACTTTCAAGTTCTGAGTATCAATGGCATTATCATAACACTCGAAGCGATCTTTCACTACATTTGAAGTACTAATCCCCCTTTCTCCCCTCTCTATTCTTAAGAGGAAGGAAGAAAATCGAAGTTTAGAATGGGAGACTGGAACACAAAGAACGTTAGGCCTCGTGTGACAATGACAATGAGATTTTCAAAATATAACCCATACTCTACACGTATACTATAAGTCTCGAGAAGGAGGGTTTGAAATCGATAATACGAGAGAAAAAGACGCAGCGAAGCCAATGTTGTGTCTTTCATCAAAACATATCTATCTTCGATATGGTTTCACTGCAAGTAAACTATTCGTACTAAGACTTCGTGTACCTAGTACACATGTTTCTTTGCTCAGCTTCATTGACAATGCAGGCTGATGGCCTCCAAACGACGTCTTCGGGATCACGGCATTCAACACGGTTATATTTATGCGGGTGCCTTCTCAAGTCTCCCACATATGTAGAGCGTGTGGATGGAAGCTTTAAAACAGGACTTCTCGTTTCAGATTGAAACAACTGGAATTGAGGCTCATGATTAGATAAGATCGGCGTTCTTCCAAATATAGGCATACAACGGCAACGAAGGTCAGGGTAAAAATATGGGGTGTGGCGTAGGACCAAGGAGTAGGATTTGTATGCAAAACATCCCAGACTGGGGAACGTGGCTGATTTACTGCGCCAAGATCGATGTGTCAACATGTTTCGATCAAGTCAAAGTCCCGAACATGCCTTTTCACATCATTTCTCCACGGCACTGTTGCGAGAGCTTGCGGCGCCTGCATCTTGCTGAATCTCTGCTGTCTACTATAGACAGCATAGTTTGTTGATCATTCGAATAACTGGGATATTGAATCATTTTTACATAACTACATGTACACCTGCATGGCCCGGAGCTCATCGTCCTAGCTTTGATGGTATTACTAAAATGGCTAAGAATGCTATTTGCTATACTGCATGTTGACTGGTGAGAAGCAAAAGGGACAAAGATGACCAAACAGCTCGCACATGAGGGGAATCGTGTAGGTACCGGGCTCGCCGGGGTCGCATTGTATGTGTATGTCGTCCGAATCTCTCTCAGCTACCACAGTATTGCGATCATCATCAGCCGTGGCCTGCACTACAACACGTCCACGTGCGCATAAGATTTTACAAGATCCGCCAATGTAATCTACCTCGCTTGCTCGGTGCTTGCAGGGTGCTTGCAGCTCTGTATGCTACCTACTACATATCTAGGTATATGTAGTAGCAATTACTGATGTTATGCATATATCACTAGAAAGGAATAGCGCTGAGTTGACTGTTTTGATCATGGCCGTAATTAAAACTATATATATAAACAAGCAGTGTATGCTACTATCAGCAATCGTCGTCGAAGAGTGATACTTTACATTTAATGATCTGCGCAATTTACAAGAGAGAGGGAGCCTCCGATCTGCGAAATGGAAACATCGTTTCGACATTTGTAAAAGCAGTTGTTGATCACCTTTTGACACCGAAACTAGCCCTACTGATGGCAGCGTACATGTAAATATATTTACGCTAACTCCAATAGGAATACTGAAGGATTTCTACAAGATAATGCCATCTATTTCACTGCATGCCGAGACTGTTCCTAGTACACATGGAGAAAGTCTTTTATTTACATAGAGGCGCGATGATTGTGCTAGACTTATTATGATGCCTACCTACCTATTCATGTTACGTTAGCAGGCATCTATTCCCACATGGAGCCTCATTACATACAGTATGTATATTCCAGTGTTAGTTAAACACTCATGATGCCAAAAGAGGCGTGGCTCAGTTACTGCTAATGCATACTAGGAGATGGGCAGGGATATAATACCTAGTATATGTAGCATAGTCCTGGTGTAGTGTAGACTCTAAATAAGGGGGTGGAACATGCTTATTACTGTACCACACATGCCTTTTTGGAATGACAGAATTTGCCGATCGTGAACCCAATTTCTATATATGAAATTCTGTGACGAACCTTTTGAGAAAAGAATGAAGGAGTTAAGCAAGTCAATGCCCTGTTTATGAATGCTATATAATCAAAAGATAGTCAAGAAAGCGTCTAGGTGCCTCTTACTTGGTAGACATGATGCAGCAGGAACAGTAAGGGGATATATGTACTTCGGTCCCCTCACAGTATCGTGGTGGATCTTGGCACTTACACGTAAATTATCAATACCTTACTTATATATACCTTTACATCCTCCTTCTGCCTCGGTGAGACTATCGCACGTACGCGGTTTATGTTAAAGATCAGCGGGTGCCCGTGCACTTCAGTAGATAAAGCACAGCTAGTTTCACGGGGTGGCCGCAGTTGGCAGAGATTCGAAACTCGATATACGTAGTGTAGGGCTGTCGGTTGCGCTTACGTGGAATTAGCGAGTCTGACAATCTTGGTGTCAATTTCACCAATTTGTCAACCCCAAGCAGTACCAAGCACTGCCCAAGCATACCAAGATAGCGAATTCTAAACTAGCACCGGATTCCCTGTCGGCTCCCCTGTCATCCTCGCTAGAAGAGCCAATCGTGCGGCCGCAATGCCGCCCACCGCCCGATGCCTCTCAAACGCTCTGGACTGAGTCCTGGGCCTCCTTTGCTTGAACTACTGTACACTACGGTCCTAGGACCTAGCGCAGTCTGGTTTTGGTCTGGTGTACATTAACACTACACTGCCAAGACAGATACTGCCATACATACTGTAATAAGAAGCAATTGGCGCGATGACAAGGTTTGGCCCCTTGTCTACGAGGGATGGCTGCTGACATCGATTCGCACTCAACGGTTTCTGCCTCCCAGGACCCCGTTGGATCCCCCAGCTTCCACCACTCACCAGCGGCAGTGCTCGGAAGACAGATGCTAGCTCGGCAGCCTGGTTGTGCGCTAGCCCTTTGCCGCGCTGGAGCGGGACAGGCCAGGGCAGGGCGACACGATCCTGCGAGCTGCGCGCGAAGACATGGGGGACGTGAAAATAAACTATTGCCTGTGTTGCCGCTCGAGTTTCCCACTTTGCTCCCTTGCTGTAATCTGCACATTCCGTAAAATAGTGTAGGTCGCTTTTCTTTTTCAAGACTGGCCCTATCGTCCACCGAGCCTCCATGTCTGGAAATACGCAGCAGAATAGGCGTGTATGAATGTGGTGGCCTAAGATGGCGACTGCTGGGCAGTACGGCTCTGAATACACGGCTGTTCCACCCGCTGTCGTTGACCGAGACGATTCGCCCGCCGACGGCCCCGACGACAATCGCTACGCGCCGTATCAGAACACTGCCGGATGGGGTTACCAGCACAGTCACGGAGCTGGTCCGTCAACTCAGACGACGGGACAGGCAGTGGATGGGCAGTGGCAATACCAGGGCGCCAATGGAGCGTACGGTGCGTTCTACCCTGCTGCGCAACATGGCCACGCAGAATACGCCCAGTATATCCAGGCGGTGCAATGGGGTTACCACTATGGTCAATCTGAGGCCAACGGAGTAGCTGTGCCGCACGCTGTTTACAATGGTCAAGAGAACTGGGCATCCCATGGGAACGGCGCACAGTACTGGAATCATTATGGTGCTGGGCCACCGGTGAATGAGATACCCCCGGGGAGCGATGCAAACCAGTATACGAAGCAACAACAAGCTCAGGAAATGATACAAACGTACGGACAAGAAGGACACCGTCCAACAATAGTGGAAAATCCGAACATTCTACCGTCGCCTTCCGGGAGCAAGCTCTTCGGGCACTCTGATAAATGGCAGCACAGACACGCACTGATAGACCCCATTATATCAGAGTCACATCCGAGGCAAAAATTGACGCCGTGGAAATGGAGATTAATGTTCATCGTCTGCAACATCTTATCACTCGTTAATGGTAAGTTGTGATTGTGCAGATTGCTCGACAAACTTGGTACTGACTAGGGATAGGTTACGATCTCAGCAACGTCGCCAACATTCAAGCTCCGGTCTACCAGGCATTTGGCGACATCCATCTTCTTCCCTGGGTCGCTCTGAGCTACTCTGTGTGCAACGTCGTGGCGACCCCCTTGGCTCGAAAGCTGTACAGATTTTACGACATCAAGGTACTGACGATTAGCGGGCTGGTTCTCATTCTTGCCGGCACTGCACTCGCAGGAGCTGCCCCGAATTTCCAGTTAGTCATCATAGGTCGAGCCATAATGGCATTTGGAGCTAGTATTGTTTATCAGGGGTAAATTATATTCACATTCTCGTTGCCACCACTGACTACTAACGCGATGTGTGGTCCTCAGTATCTTAAGCTTCACTGTTATATTCTCCTATCCTCACGAGATCGCACTCGTGCACGCTTCCATCGGCGCAACTTACTCTTTCGGCGTCCTCACGGGCCCTGTAATAGGTAGGTTGATCATGTCACCCTTTAACCTGTGATCCAGAAACTGATTGTTATTCCAGGAGCTGGTTTCGCACAGAACGAGCACGCAACGTGGCGATGGTCTTTTTTCATTGGCTTGCCTGTTGTGGCCATCGCTCTGCTACTGTCTATCCTTGCTCTACCGAGCCATTCCGCTTCCACCGAGAAATCGGTCTCTAAGCATTTCAAAGAGATTGACTGGATCGGTCATTTCCTACACGCTGCCACATTCACTTCACTGAGTCTCGCGTGCGTGTTCTCAGGATCAGCCTGGCCGTGGGGCTCTGTTTCTCAACTCGCCGTCTGGGTCATATTCGTCACGGTCGCCGTTGCATACACTGTGCAACAGACCTTTAGCATCGGCGTCAAACCGGAGCGACGGATCATTCCCGTCTACCTTTTGCGCAAACGCATCGTTTTCCTGACTTTTCTATGTACATTGGGCGCTGCACTCACTTATGGTGTTGCACTTTACTATACACCACTTTTCTATATCTTCACTCGTGATATTCGGCCGCTTGAAGCTGGACTGCGCCTTTTATGCTTTACAGCACTCTTCATAGTCGCCATTTTGCTTTCTCATAGCCTCCTTCGCTACGCGAGATACTACATGCCTTTCTTTGTTATTGGTGGCGTCTTGCTCTTGGTCGGAGGCATCACGCACCATACAGTTACCAGCGATACTTCCCTGTCTGCCATCATGGCCTTCAGTGCCATCCTCGGTGCCGGCGTCGGCGTATTATGGAATTTGTCTATTCCTGTGTGCTCAGCTGTATTGGAAACCGAACAAGAGCGCCTGGACCAGGCGACACTACACAGCATTGCGCAGCTGGGTGGCACTGCGTTATCCCTATCGATCTCCGCCTCCGTGTACTGGAATATCGGGCTGAGGCTGGTGAAGAACGCTGCGGGGTTTACTGGCTTCACCGACAACCAGGTCCTTGCGTTACTATCAGGTGTAGAGTCCACTACGCTCGACTCTTTCCCCTCCGATGTAAAAAGACTCGTCATCAACGCTATTGTCGAGACGATTGGTCGTCTGTATTATATAGTCATAGCAGGAGCAGCGTTATGTTTTGCCGCTTCCGTATCCCTCAAAATCGAGCCTTTACGGTTCAAGCGATGGACCAGGGCCAAGGACGCCGATGATGACACGGAGGACAAGGAAAAAGGAAAAAAGGTCGTGCATGAGCTCAGATGATAGAGAGACGGCATGATAGGTTTTAACATATAAATGGTACAACTGGATTTGATACCCCCATGCACATAGTTAACATGAGCTATGAAGCATTGCTCTCTTAATAGAGTAGAATCTGAAGACAATGATCATTGAACAACCAGAGGCTTGCCTTCGTGATATGCATATGTATGAAAGTGACATTTCATCTGCATCTATTATATGGGACTCCAAAGTAATGGATTAGGTTAGTTGTACCCTCTGGGTGCGAGATCTCCATGTTTTCAGCCACTCAGTCTTCCGTGCGGGCTTGTTGGATTATCATAGCACAAGCCTAAATTTATGGGCGTCTTTGTTGTTGTACCAGGATCGTAGAATTCTCCTGCGGCGGCGTCTCTGCTGACACTTCGCAAGGCACCTCTTTTACTCCGTCTTCAGGAAAGCAGACACACGCGTTACTCGACCCAATATGACTTTCTGGAACAAACTAGAGGAATCAGGGACAATACTTCGAGATCAACAAGCCATCCGAATTCGGATATCTCAAGAAATAGAAATCTTGTAATACCATCTATGAGGGGCATGTTCTGTGCCTGTATACAATCTGCAGCATCGGCCATCGATGAGTCAAATCGTCGATCTGCTGTACTAAAATTCTTATTCTTTTAGAGTTCGTACGCCCAGGCCTCAACTTATTCAAATTTGTTTTCAGCGCCATAAGCGGCGGAGTGTATCTATCGGACTACGCCACCTCTACTCTTCAAAGGCCACGACAGATTCAGCAAGGGATACCCGAGCGCTAGCGGAGCCAAAAATCAAGAGCTATATACTCTGGGAGCTTATAAGTGGCTGCCGGCATGCGGCAATACTCTAAAGGTTCTTTGAAGGCCAAGATAGGTAGCCTTTTGCATTAAATGGCGTGGTAAGAAACAAACACTACCTATCTACATGTAAGTAGGTATATATTAGGTAGCCTAGTTATACAAGGACCTTTGGTCTTACTGAAAGAAAATTTCGTCATTCAATACTATTGTCTCTCTAGGACTCTCTTCTGACAGATACGAAAGAAACGCAGTCTCTTTCCTTTTCGATTCCTTTTAATTCCTTTTAATTTCTTTGTACGACTACAGGACGCACAGCTCTAGGGGCTAGTGGCCTTGTGATCAATCATGTGGTACCTTCTGCCGAAACAGGAGCCCATGAAGTAAGGGAGCTCCTAGTCAAGGAAGTTTCGATAGAATATTTTCGCATATTGTTTGCCTACCGGCCGTAAGTCGGTAGCAAACCCGGCATTTCAAGATTCTGCGCTCAAACATATATTCTCGGGTCTTGCAACTCGACGTATCTGTAGAAATGGTTTGTGTCGTTCTCTCACATGTACCCTTGACATCGCACAAGCTAGGTCATCGAAAGCCGGGTCTTAGAAATGCCTCGACTGCGAGAGTATGCGTTCACCAGTTCAGGGATGGACGAAGGTGAGTAGCCCTTTTCCAGCACCCGCTTGTCCCCTGCGTCCCTGCTTTAGCGTACGGTCATCTAATATATCTCCCCCACCAGCCCTCGACTTATTAGATAAAGCAATTGGCAAATCAGATCTCCTGGCGCCTTTGTCCCCCGTCCGGTTCATCTGCTTCGGCGGAGCACTAGCCGTCAAGGTGTTCGGAAACCGGGAGGAGACGGAAGACATCGACATCCTCCTCGACCCGAGCGTCGAGGCCGTAGATATGTATCACCAAGAGATCCGGAAGGCCATCGCCGCTGCGGCCGTGCAGGGCAGATACCAAGACGATTGGTTCAGCGACGCATGCCGGCTCTTCATCGCGCACGAGAAGAGAGGGAGGCTATTCGCTAGATCACTAGCGCAAAACATTGTGGTATACCAAGGCCAGAACTTGATGCTGTATGCCGCCAGCCTCGAAATTGCACTCGAGCGCAAGCTCCGGAGACTGGACTCAAACCACACGGACCGCGATCGTGCACTAGACATCTCGGACGCCGTTGCTCTGGTTCATGCCCTCAGAGGCGAACATCCTGTTGGGAAAGACTACATCCTCTCGCTAGATATGAACGAGTTTGGTACGCCAATCAAGGAAAGCTCTATTGATTTGGTTGCTGAGGAATATTTACGGATATATCAGCAACAGGGAGTTGTCGAAATGAGCTGGGATGAAGGACGGAAATCTCACACATACACAAATCTCCTACGAGAGCTGATATGCGTGCCTAGCGAGCATGATTAACTTCAGTTATAAAGCAGAACCTCGAACAACTAGCTGTGGTCGAGTAACTAGGAGAGTAACTAGCCAATGGTACTTAGGATAGCCCATTTAGTCAAACTCTTTTTCACAATACACACACATTGTAGCAATAGTAGTAATTTGGATTGACCATGCTCTTCATTCTACATTCTATGAATACTCACCGCTAAAGATATTCATAAGACCGTTATTATTTTAATCCATCCTGAATCATCAACTTACCCCAATATTATGACGTTTGATGTTTCCACGAGTCTGAGCTAGAACAATCAATCTATGAAGCGCACATGCTTCGAGCACTCACCTTCCTTTTCCCCACGAAACTCGTTCAACCCCAAAGCCTCAAAGGCAGCAACGATATGATGATCTCCCTTATCACCAGCCTGTTCATTAAGAAACTCTTCTAGCCTCAAGCTCTCGAGGGCCGCAACAATGTGTTCTCCCTTATCGACATCGAAGACGACGCCCTGGCGCTTCCCCTTCGACTTACCAAGGGCGCGGTTAGCACTAGCAGTACGGTCATATATCAAATGCTCGCGAGCTGAGGCTTGGGCCGTGAGCTCACGAACAAAGGCTTGACAGAGCATTTCATAGACATGGCAGTAGTAAAGAAGGGGAACAATCTCTGGGGATTCACAATGTGCGGGCGAGGTGGCGAGCTCGACGATCTCTTCGATCGCGCATAGTGCTCGGGAGTAGGTGTGGAGAGTTCGGACGTCTAGGAGGCTAGCGACCGTGGTGTGAAGTTGTTCGACTGAAGGAAGCTCTGCCATGTTTGATATATGGGGTTGGAGTGTGCAGAAAGGTGTGAAGTAGCTTCCTAAATCCGATGAAATTGTTTTGAGAGAGTTGAAACACAAGAACTATTTGCTTGTGAGTGATGGTTTCCTTCGTGTGAGTAGACGTGACGAAAGAGGAAGAGGATATGCTGAAGGGTTTGGACGATCTGCGATTATTTATGTAAATAAGAACTGGGTATAATGCGTATTGTCTACGATCATTGTTTAAGCTCAGCTTGTCAGTGTTTTTGTCTATCTAATGAATAAAGAAAGGCCTGAAAGACAAGGTCATAATGCTATTATCATGTGTCAAAGACACGCAAATCTATGTTGAAAGAGATTTGACATAGAGAGGCTTGTGCTACGTATTTCAAGACGCCATTCAACTTGTCGTAGTCGCTTTTTGAGAGACACGTTCAATGACCCATTCTACTCAGTAGATACACTATATTGATGATAGGAAGGGTCTCCTTTGCTATATCATCATTGTCAAGAAGCTAAGGCACTAAGTCGCCTTGTGTAAACCTTCGTATGACCATCTACTTGCGAGCTTTGGGTGGACGTTAGAGGGGAATGCGTATGGAAAGCGAAGAGGTGGTTACTGATTCAACATATGCTTGTAGACTCGGAAGGGAAAGCAGGCCTCTACTGGCATCCCTCAATGCCAGCATTCTACAGTTGCATCCCTAACATCTTCACTCCAGCACAACCCAGTCGCAAGCAACACCCCAACGCCCGAGACCATCTAAAACAACTTCCCAGGTAGGCCGCCCAATGCCAAGTACCACCCCAGGCCGCACATTGCTCCCAACACCGAGACCACTCAATCGCCCCGGGCCCGCCAGTATTAGCTTCAGTGCGTCATTTCCGAGCATCTCAACTGCTCGCTCGGTCTCGCTTGAGATATGACCCTCGCCGACAGCATCACTTTTACGATGAAGTACTTGTCTACCTAAAATGAGCGTCATACCTCTTGCGGCTCCTTTTGCACCACAGATCTCATCGACATGGATCCTCGCAATCCACTCGTCCCCAGAGCGCACTGCCGAGCCAGAGAGGGAACCAACGCCTGCCTCGACATCGACGAGCCAGTCACGAAGCTCAGCGGCAAGTCCTCCCGGGACGTACTTGGCGCCCTTGCGCCGCGGCGAAAAGGCATCGGGCAAGGGCTCGGGATACGGTGCGCCTTCGGGGAGCTCAGCCGGCTTGAAGCGCGGGGCTTTCTGGAACATGGGTTGATGTGCCTTAGAAAGTCGTTTCTCCTCATGGTGAGTTGAAGCTCCTCCGGGATTCTCAATGCTGTTTTGAACGGCTAATATATCCAATTCTACATCGTTCTCTGAGAGGCTCGGTTCTGAACCAGAAGATTTGATGTCGGAGATGGTATCTTGCATCTCGACATCCGGTTCATATTCCATCTCGTGTAAAGACGATGATTCTTCAATGCCAACGGCTGGGGGCGATATTGAGAGACGACGGCGTTTGGCGCGTCTCTTCTCACTCAAGTCATGGTCCTCATCATCACTCTGCACTCGGATAGGCGAAGACTCCTGGACCACATCATCCCGGTCGTTTGCAAAGTCTTGCTCGAAACCCTCGTCACCATTGATTTGATCGTCGTCGTAGTCGTCGTCGTTATCATCATCATGATCCTCATCATAGTCATCGTAGCCGACACGACGGGCTTCCGGCAAAGGCGGCGGCGAGCTGTCGATGACATCATCATCAGGCTCGGCGGGGCGATGGCGGAAGGGCGTGCGAGAGGTGGACGAGGGCGCATTCCGCGGGGTCGAGTGCAGCGAAAAGCGCGGCGTGGCATGGAACTGCTGGCTGCTGGGCTGGAAGGCGGCGGCGACAACAACAACGGCGGGCTTGGGGGTCTCGCCGCCGCGGGGTTGGGAGCGTCTTGGCACGAGGAAGCGATGCGGCGTCGGGGTCTAAGCGGCGACGTCAACAAACAAACAAACAAACAAACAACATTGATTGCTTCGGCGGCCCTCGAGCTAGAACTTACAGCGGGCGGCGGTGCCATGCTCACTCAGGTTGCATCGCCGGGGTGCTTCTGGCGGGGATGGAGGCGACTGCGGCGCGATGGCGTCATCGGCATGTGAGCGTCTCAGGCTGTAAGAATCCCATGCTTTGTTGTTGTCATATTATCATGTCTTCTCGTTGCGAAGTTGTATCTACCGTCTGTTCTACATAGTAAACAAGTAAATGTCGAAGTGTATGTAGGTAGGTAGAGGTAGTAATGCAAGGTGGAGTTTATAGTCGCGACGTCTTTGGCCTTTATAAAACGTCGGCAGTCTCGTCCCTCAACTTGAACAACCCCCCCCCCCCCCCCCCAACCCAAAAGTAAAATACCTGAGTCTCAGACATAGGTACTTACCAATAACCTTGCACATAACTACTTAGAATATTGAACATTTTGAACAGCAACGTTTTATAAAAATGATATTAAATAAGCATTGATTGCGCATCTAAGGAAATTTGGCCTCTTTCCCAGTCATTCAAGTGGTCAGTCATACTATATACTACGTCCTGGATAGTTTAAGACGCCTCCTTTCCAACGCCTACGCCAAGCTGTGCCCAAATTGATCATGTTCCATGCTCCACGGAGACAACGCCTTGTGCCTCGCTACGAAACGCCAGAAAAAAACAAAAACAAAAGCTTACTCAAACGAGCCGCTCCCAAACAGTCCACCGACAATTTTGCTTCTCCCTTCCGCCCCCTTCCACTTCTTTGCCTCGCGCCTTTTCTCCGCATCGGCCACTTTCGCCCTACGCTCATTCTCGTGGGCAAAGTAGTTGATACCCGACCGTTTGCCTGCATTCTTCTTGAGCTTGCCATCCTCGCCGAAGCTGGAAGCCTTGTTCAAGAGACCCGTGGTGCCGCCGCCTGAGGCTTGGCTGGCATTGCTGCCGGTAGATGCGCTCGGGTTAGGGTTTGAACTCAACTTCGTTGAGTTAGTAGTGGCCCGCCGCAACAAGGCCGGCACCTTGAATCCGCTCCCGGTTGTGGAAGGGGCAGTGAAAGCAAGTTTTGCCGTCGTGTTTGTGCTTGACGTGGATAGCGAGGATGAAGAACTACGCTTCAAAGTAATCCGGTCAACGACGGCACCACTAGTACGCCTGTTCTCTTTGTTGGAGTGTGATGTCGATGGGCGCCGTCCTTCCCCATCGCTATCAGAGTCAATCTCAGTCGCAGGCACGATGGATCCAATCGAGGCATTAGGCTCATCGAGCAGGGTCGAGAGAGATCTTCGGACTTCGGCGATCGATGACGGCCGAGCTCCCTCGTTAGTGCGGCGCTGATTGGGGGCAGCTCGGGGAGCATGGCCATCGGTTCGAGAGCGTTTGCGACCAACTGTCGGGGGCTGGCTGTCCGGTATGGGCTGATCGGACTGACTAGCATTCTGAGACTGGCTATCTTCACCGCTTGATGTAATGTCGGCAAAATTGTCATCGAAATTCCACTCATCATCATCATCATTCACATCTTCGATACTCTTAAGGAATGCTGCGTTTCGAGGATTCTCGGCGATCTTGCCAATACGCTCATCTGCGAACAAGGCCTTCTGCATCTTGGCAAACTGCCGACGTTTCATTCGTCGTCGTGCCTCGCCTCCATCGTCCGAGTCGGAGAGATCAAAGTCGTGGCCGTCACCTCCTCGGCGCCGCTTACGGAGCATACCCGTGGTGATGTCCCGGAAAAGCTTGTCGACCTGAGCGGCGTCTGCGGCTCGCTCCCGGTCCCTGTACGATATTAGTATCTGGCCGGCTACTCCCGTCTCCGTGTGGCAACTTACGCAAATAGACCTGCTAACTTGGCTACGTCACCGTCATTGTTTCCAGTGTCGTCGATCATCTCTTTGACAAGCTCTTCATCCTCCTCACTCGAGTCTTCTCCATCTGCGCCGCCTAGACCGGCATATTCATCTTCGGATTCTTCTGCTTGCTCCTCGATCATCCCGATGGCTTCACTCCTTTTCTTGTCAAGCTTCCTTTTCAATCGCTTCTCTCGCTTCGCTGCTTTCTCCATCAACCTAAACGCATCAGATGGTGTCATCGCCTCACTGGATAGCCCATCAACCTCGCTGATGGATACACGCTTAGGGCTTTTGGCAATCTCTGTAGACGGGAAGGTAAAGTCCAAGGTAGTGAGATCTGCTCGTCGTAGCAATTTCCCTCGTTTCCTCATAAGCGGAGATTCCTGAACAGTGGTGTCGTCTTGGGTGGCAGTGAGCAGTACGGTGCCAGCAGTTGACTGTGGAGCCTCAACGAATCGTTGCTTTAAAGGCGTAAATTCTTGGAAACCACCATCTTGTGTAGGTTCTATGAAATCAGACATATGGGTTGCATCTTCCGGAACAAGGCTATCAAAACCATGAGCTTGTGATTGTGAATAGTGAAGTTGTAGTCCTTGTGTTTGGGTTTCACCACCCTGCGTCATTGCTGCTTGGGTGAACTGGCTATCAGAAATCGTATCGTTGATCTGAGACTGGCCTGCTGTGGCGGAGAACTGGGAATCGGGAAATTGGTCGAGGCTAGGCATGAAAAGCTGAGGAGACCCTCCACCGGGTCCTACTTGACTATCGTCCATTGTCCCGGCAAAAATCTGAGTTAAGCCTAAGCCAGCAGGGGCTGCAGCTGCAACCGGGAGTCCGGGAATAAAAGTCTTAGTAGCTGAGCGTAAGACTGAAGTGGGTGGCTTAGGAGAGCCTGAGTCCGGTAAAGAGGGTGATTTGAACAAGGTGCTTTTTGGTCTAGGAGTAGTTTCAACGTCACCCTCATCTTCATCGTCTGAGATGATTTGTACGTGTTTTTTGGCTCGCCGTGCTTTTGGAGCCGTGGAGCGCTTGATTGCTTCGATGTCATCGTCTGAAAAGTCATCAGAGGTAGTCTTTGGTGTCTCCTCTTCTGACTGCCCTTCTTCTGCCTCATCAACAAACATGGGATTACTTGAATCTTCTTCTTCGTCTTCGTCTTCTTCATCGGAGCCAGACAACTCGGCCTCTGCAGGCTCCTCGTCTTCGCTACCTTGAAAGCTATCATCCTCGCTGTCATCCCAGGCAAGGGGATCTGCCTCGCCGTTCTGTTCCTTTTGCTTACGATTCTTCTTTGCCTCCTCCCGTTCACGCATCATGATTTCCTCTACCTCTTGGCGAGCCCTGGCAACAATGTCTTCCACTTGCTCACGCTCGCGCTCTCGTTCTTCGGCAGACTGAACCACAATACCTTTAGAACGGAGGATATCGAGGCGTCTTTCCCGCTCGAGCTTCGCTTGGGCTTTAGCACGCTGCTGTAGAGACATGTGAAGTTCACCAAAAGTCATTGATGATTTCACATTTCGACCGCGTGCTGGTTCTTTGGATGGCGAAGAAAGATGTGCAAGGTTGCGTAGAATATTCATACTAGTAGATTCTTGCGTCTTGTTCTTCGGAATGCGAGAAAATACAGCATCGAGTTTACCCTTCTTCTCAATATTGGTGATTTCGAGCTCGTCATCCGAAATTATTACGGTATTCGCTTGCGCAGGAGGTAACTTGACTCGGAATTGACGCAATGGCTTCTTTGTGGCCGGTCGCTTTTCTTCGAGAACGGGTGTGGCCACATCAATGGCTTTCCCTTTGAGTTTGTCGTCATCTCTTGACTCCGACAAGGCACCTTCCAGTATGACAAGGTCCCCATTTTCATCTTCAGGCACAGAACTGCGATTTTCCGACGTAGGAGCAGCTGTTGTTGGCTGGTCCAGAATCACCTTTGGTGCATCGGGAGGGGAGCTTGGGGGTGTTCCGTCATCTGCCAATTCCGCATCTGTCTGATGAACTGAACTAGGTGTCGTGGGTCGACTTGAATTTACCTGTTTATTCTCAGCGTCTGTGATGCTTCCTTCGGCTCGGAAATTGAATCTTTTGAAAAGTGTGTCTTTGCTGATCTTCTTTTTTGTCTTTGCTTCGTGGGCGAGCTGGAGGCTTCGGCTCAGCCGTTGAGTCTCGCGATTCATCTCTTCCAGCGCTTTTTTGCTTGCCTTGCGGGAAGGGCGTGAGACGTCCTGTGTGAGTTTACGGCCGCCGTCATCATCCGAAATATCTGACACGTCATCTTCGTCGGCATCAGATTCTCCAAGTATTTTTTCGGTGGTGTGCTGTGCGCGTTCAACTCGTTTGCGCTCTTCCTCGGCTTCTTTATCGAGTCTTTCTTTTCTCTTTTTCTCAAGTAATGCTTTGAAACGAGCACTCTTGCTCAGATCAACGGGTACATCGTCATCCTCATCGTCAGAGTCGGCCGAGTCATGGTTTATGGCCGTGGATTTATGTGGGGAAGGAGATACAAAGAGACCTGGAGATAAGTGGCGGTCTGCCGAAACAGTAGTTCCGGGTGTTGATTCACGACCAGGCCTGGTCAATCTCCTTCGAGATAGGGTAACTACATCGTCCTCATCCTCTTCTGAGAGCTGTGATGCGTGGGCAACCAGACCCTGTTTCGAAGTTGAGCGGGGCGTCTCGTCTTGTTGAGCACGGCTAGGAGTGCTTGTGCGTGGTTCGGGGGTACGATTGGATTTTGTGAAGTTGGCATGCATTCGGGCAGCAAGCCGGCCCCGAGGTCGGACAGTCTCTGAATCCTCACTGTCATGTTCGTCTGTATTGTCGTTATCGGGTGGGTTTTCCACATTGAGCTTCCGCTTGGTCCTCTCGACTGCAGCAAACAGTGCCTCCGTGTCAATTGGGCCTGCATTTTCGTCGTCTGAAGATTCAGCGTCTACAGCTGCCAGCATGGCCTTAACTTTGGACCGCGGTGTTAACTGTGGTGATGTAGGTCTGGATGTATCGCCAGCCGGCGAGGAGGCGCGAGTGGAAGCCATACCGACAATGGCGGGAAGAAGTTATGAAAAGAGAGAAAGTTCCAAATAATAAGATTAAATTTCAAGCGAGCATGGTACTTGGTAATGGGATTTGCAAAGCGAGCACGTACAGAAATCGAAAGACTGAGGACTGCTTGTTGATATGGAAGTGCAGGTGAATCAATTGGTGGTGGGGGTCAATGTCTAATAAAGGCACTTTAAGGGACGCGCTGCGTTTCGCTTCACGCGTACCCGCGTCGAGCTCTAAAGTGGAGCCCCACACGAAACGTCATGAGCTGAAGGCCAACCAGCTCTAGAGTTCTCCACTATATCTAACAGCACCTACAGTTCGACTTGCGGACAAAAGAAACACTTTACTTTATTTGTAAAATAATTTTAAGACTAAGATGGAGGTATATGGAATTAAAATTCTCAGACCTTATGTTGAATGATAAAGTTCTTAATTTGGAAGAATTGCCCTTGCACTTAGAATTTCGTTTGCATCCTCGCTTGTATATAGCATCATGGTATGTATCTAGCCCCTGGAGCTCTGACTATTAGTTACGTACCTAGGTAGGTAGCAGGCAGGGCCTCAATTCTGATTGCTCTCACTTACGCAAGGACAGATGAAAAAGGGTTAATATCTGCTAAACCAAAGAAGCCTCCTCCGCTGTATTCATATGCAACAAAAACTGTATTGAACTAAACAAATGGGGTATCAAAATACAAGCACCTTTAGTAGAAACCCTCCCATTGACCTAAACGCCAGACACCTTTTAGTCTTTCCAGTGATGCCATGCAACACGTCCTTTGCGCCAAACCAATGCTTATACAGGATCCTATACACGTACAACTAAGTAATCGTTAATATCCCTTCTAACACGTTGTCGATCGTCTGCATATCCTGTAAGCTTGTGCCCGCCCAGGTGGCCTCTTCCTCGTCGATATCCATTGGCTCCGGCACCACCCCATTGGTCATCCCGCTTGGATGGCTGCCGTCAACCCCATTGAGGCCGGTCTCATTGTCGATGTGCGACTGCGTATGCCCAGGCACGTATGTGTAGTGATTGTAGTGCTCCAATTCTCCATCTCGGTAGGTATGCAGGACCGACTGGCGAATAGTTGGTAAGGAACCTATACCGCAGTCACCAATCTCCAAGGCAAGCTGTAGATCTGCCATTCCCAAGGGCGGGCGCTCGCTCGCAGACTTTGATTCAATCGGCAATAGTCCACTCTTATCTCGAGACAACTCGCCTCTGCTGAGAGCCGCTTCTTCCTTCCGAAGCTGCCGGCGATATTTGCGGGTTTGTATCCACCCGACACCGGCCCCGAAGCCAGCGCTCCCCGAATCACCAGGTCCGTTGCTCCTGGTTCGTCCAAGTACTACTGATAGAAACTCTTTGATATGTGTCTCAGTGGCAACTGACATAAATTGCGCGACATCCGGAGCATGACCGGCAACGAGGCCAGCTGCATATGATATCGGCAGCATCCGCGACTCGATGCTTGCTATATCTGGAAACTCTCCGGACTCGACAGCAAGAGGTTGCGCGAACCGCTTTCGTATCTCCAGGTCCAAGTCTGCCACGTTCAGAGGGTGTACCTTCATATGGGAGACAGTGTATCAACTTACTCATACCGTTGAGGCCGGTAGCGCTTTGGGGTACGTCCGCAGTTCGGGTCGCCCTGCCTCGGTGATGGTCCATGAACATGTCGGCCAGCGCATCGTTTGGGTCAAACTGATTGACGTTAGCTGGTGAAGCTAGATAAATGGGTTCCTTGCAAACAGAGGGTATGCGCACATCGTTAAGTGCTAGATCTTTGATACGCCGCCTGTCACGGCTTGGCAGCTGCATGACTTCGGCCTTCAGTCTTCGCTCGGCGGCATCGCCAGTCACAGGCTTTGCGCCGACATTGGCGGCGGGCTTGTCATTAGCAGAAACCCATGGTGCAAGCCCCTGGTCGGGCATTTCCCTCGTAAGGTTCCCATATATTGCCGCCAGAAGCTGATTATGGAGATGGACCTTGTCGCCATTTGGGGAGGCCAGGATCGGATCAATGCGCTCGGTGTATTCTACTTGGTTCAACCGACCTACAAGGCGCTCGGGTCAGCGTAAAGAGCGATGGGACGAAAGTACGGCAGCAAGGACGGACCCAAGATGAACTGGGTGGTGGAATCTTTGTAGGTATTCCATTGCTCGATACCGATGGCAGCTTTCAGACTCGTATATAGAGGCTCTAGATCGATGCGGGCGGGGATGATCTGGCTGGTCTTTGTAATCTTCTGTGTAGCCGGCGTTGAAACGGTGATGGTCTTAAGCACGGGAGTAGAGAGGCCGACGGATGGGCGGCTACTCAGGGCCGCAGGATCTATGTCGGGCATTTCGGGGGATGGCGGGCTGTTTTATGTAGCCCGAAGGGAGGACCGAATCGAGCGATCGCGATGTGGCACGTCGCGATGCTGGATCTCGATCCTGAGGTGGTGAGGATCTTGGCGGCAGCGCGTGTGGGAGACGAGATCGCGTGCAGCAACAGACACAACGCCGCGCGAAATCAGGGACAAAATCCCATGGATCGCCTAGTTCCGGCGCATGCGACCAGAGATACGGGTGCGGAATGATGGGGCCGTGTTGCGGATGGCTGCCATGCGATGAAGAAGATCGCGGTTCGATAGCAGGCGATGGATTGGGATGAGGTCGGTGATGGGAATCAATTGTCGGACAAGACGCACGTAGCCGTTGAACAGTGGAATGGGGCTGCGGCAGCTCGC
Organism: Xylaria venustula; assembly: GCA_022578775.1. NCBI lineage: Eukaryota > Fungi > Ascomycota > Sordariomycetes > Xylariales > Xylariaceae > Xylaria > Xylaria venustula. The sequence goes on along the minus strand of MU389364.1, from coordinate 202,964 downwards.
AGCTGTTCTACGCTTGGGGGTACCCTCTACCTCTCTTTTTAGATATCGGCTGCTTACAAAGGGGGGAACTTGTGGACTACGAAGTAGCTGGTACGAACTAGTGCCGGCCCTGAGACAGCGACCGCTTGGCATGTAGGTACTCTCAATGCAACGTACTAAGGCACAGGCGCTATAAGTGGAGCTATCAGTCATGTAGGAGGTAGTTATAGTGAGTGGCCCGCGCAACCTAACCCCGCTGTGTAACGCTGGTCTAGGGGCTGTAGGTAGAATCAATCATAAACAGGACTGCTTGCTACCATTGGTATCCTACCGCGCGTGTTGGTCGCGCGTTTCCAACCTTAGAAAATAATAACTTGACGACTGTCCTTCTCATTTCATGTTCTTGTTTGCAAAGTGCCTTGTTCGATCCATACCTCTCCCATAGGCAAAGGCAAAATGTCAGTATGTCTCGAGCAGGTCCCGACCGCTCGAAGCGCGTTGTTGATACGAGCAAGCGCATCGATACCAGCATCAACCGCCTCATTTCCCAAATAATCCCCGACAACCCCCACAATAGCGAGGACGAGAACCAGCAGACACATGACATCCTGTTCCAGCAGGTTAAGGAACAGCTCGAACGGCAAGTGCGCACAGTCCATTGGGGTTAGAGAGACAGACGGGCAGAGTTGGGAATGAGAACGCATGCTCGGGACAGAAAAGAGCAAGAGAAGACAGTAGAGGCCACGATGAAGACGATGAAGACGACGAAGACGACGACGAACAACGATGTTGTACCTGCTAACACTCTGCCGTCTCCAGACCTCATCCGCCCCCTCTCGCCGACCAGAACCATGCCTCGGAGCTCATCCGCCGCAGGCTGGTGCAGTCCGATCCGAACCTAGCCCTGCGCTTCTCGAATCTCTACTCGAGGTTGCTGGCCCTGCCTATTCTCGACCAGAAATGGGCAATGCTCTATCTTCTCCACCAGCTCACAGATTCTCCCGACCCGGACCTGCCTGACCCCCATGCTTTCGCCGAGTTCCAGCAAGAGGAGGCAAGGCGGCAGAGGCAGCGAGACAGAGAGGAGTTTGGGTCTCTAAGCCCCTCGGATCGCGACAGCGAGGATGCGATGGCGCGGGATCCCTACCGCCCAACCGATCTACGCGATGTTTTAAGGAATCCGAAGGAAGCCAGGTCTCCCGACGACAATTCTCCTTACAGCAGCTTCCAACGTCCGACCTCTCCAAGTGAGTGGAAGCGCGCCAAAACCCAGGCTGACGAACAGCCAAAATCACTGAGGCGGGACGTCGCCATCAAATCGAAACTCTTAGCAGACAACTACGTCAGCATTGAACCCCCCGAACCAACCATACTGAGGGATCTTCCTTATACCTTGCAAGGCGTCTCTTCGGCCACGCTCCCATTTGGCCCGGATTATTCTCTCAAATTACCTTCCTCGCTCCCGCCTCCCCTAATCGGTTTGCTGCACACGCTTGCCGAGCCGTCACTTTTATGTAAAGCCCTGCAAGACTTCGTCAAGACCCCTGCAAAGGGACTGCTGGACCAAAGTCTTCGAGCTGCCATTAATGACGAACTTCGATCTTATCTAACTCTCGTGGCAACATTGGAAGGCCAAATACGAGGAGCCCTGTCGTCTATTGATGAAACTGCACCTCGAAGTGGCATCGGGAAAGCTAGTGTCACTCTAAAGCGCTGTGTGGTTTGGACGCGCGAAGCTACTATGGGTTTGAGGCTCTTGAGTCTGATAGCCGAGGAGTCCAAGGCCAAAAAAGGGGGTCAGATCATTTCTCTGATCCACTCCTTTTCGACCTCGCATGGCGACCCCATCGTAGGTGCCTTTGCCGAGCGCCTCTTGACACCTGTAACGCGACCATTTTACGATATCCTTCGTCATTGGATTTATGACGGTGAACTTTCAGACCCCTATTTAGAGTTCTTCGTACAGTTGAAATCTGCGGAGGTCACGGCCAAGACCAAGACAGGCTCTACCAACGTTTGGGATGAGAAGTACGACATGTCACACCCTATGATTCCCTCTATTGTCACACTGGAGTTTGCCAACAAAGTCCACCTCATTGGTAAATCGCTGAACTTCATCCGCCATAGCTGTGGTGATGCTCAGTGGGTCGAATCCTACTCTAAAGCATCGTCCAAAGAGCTACGCTATGGAGATACAGCCACCCTTGAATCTTGGATCGACGATGCGTACAAGATCACCATGCGTCGCCTGGTGCATCTCATGACGCACAAATTCCATCTTTTTGAGCACCTTCAGGCGCTCAAGAGCTACATTCTACTCGGCCAGGGCGACTTCATTGCCCTCTTAATGGAGTCTCTAGCGGCGAACTTGGATCGACCTGCTGGTGCCCAGTACCGGCATACGCTGACTGCGCAGCTTGAGCATGCCATCCGCGGGTCCAATGCTCAATATGACTCACCAGAAGTCCTCCGCCGCCTAGATGCCCGTATGCTTCAACTATCACATGGTGATATCGGTTGGGACTGTTTCACTCTCGAATACAAGATCGATGCCCCCGTAGATGTGGTTGTATCAGACTGGGGCAACCGTCAATATCTCAAAGTATTTAATTTCCTCTGGCGTATCAAGCGCGTAGAATTTGCCCTCTCGTCTACGTTCAGAAAGGTCACTACTGGATCGAGAGGCGTGCTTCAAACTGATCACGCCATGGTCCGAGAGACGTGGAAGACGACACGAGGCTCTCTTGCAGAGATGATTCATTTTGTAGGCCAGCTACAGTATTACATCCTTTTCGAAGTGATCGAGAGTTCCTGGGCAGAACTCCAAGAGCGCCTCAAGCGCGAGGACGCTACACTAGATGACATCATCAACGCCCATAAGAACTATCTCAATTCTATTACACACAAGGGTCTCCTCGGCGCGCGAAGGAGACGCTTCGTAGCTTCTTCCTCCAACAGCTCCGCCACCGCCGCGGCAAACGAGGAGGACGATAACAGCTATATGATCCAGCTTGGCGAACTCCTACGCACCATGCTCTCGTACCGGGACTCCGTCGACGGCCTGTACTCGTGGTCGGTGTCGGATTTCACACGGCGGCAAGAGGCCGACCTCCGGCGGAAGGACTTGGGCTACGATGAAAACCCCGGTGGTCCACAGAGCGAATTCCCCGTCCTCCAGGAGCGCCTGAAGCACCTGGGCGACCGCTTCCGCACGCGCCTGCAGATCCTCCTCGGCGATCTAGCCTACCAGCCCGACGTCGACCTCCGCTTCCTCGGCGTCTCCATGAATTTCAACGATGTGTACCAACCCATCCGCCGCAAGGCAAAAGGTACCCCGGCTCAAGCCCCAGCCGGTGCCGCAGATAGAGAAAAGGGGAAAGAGAGGGAACGGGAATGAATAAAATTTCCCAGGACCGGAGTAATACAGTTGGTTTTGTAAGGGTGTGCGGCTGCTACAAGGATCGAGATGTATGAAGATCAGACAGTAGATAGGCGTTACGGGACCGAGCAGGCAAAGGATTTCTGTATGGAGTTAGCTATGTCAAGTAATGAATCAAAGCCAGTGCATGTAAACCACCTGAGTTGGACGGCCAGTCAGAATGGCGAGGATCGAGGGGAGAGGTCTGAATGAGTGTACCGATGAAAATGGGTATGCGTGGAGCACACTTACAGAAAAATGTACCCAGAGTACAATACTATACAAAAGTCCCATGAAAAGGGCCGAGATCAAAGGCTCTCACAAAGCTTGATTAAATAACAGAATCAATGCGAAACTTACAGCCGGCTTTTCGAATATAAGAGTCAGATTCTATCATGCCTTGGTTACGTTCACACATGAGTTGCAGTCAGCCAGAATATTATAAGAGTTTGATCAAATATCATGTCATCCATCATTCATACGTGCTGTCTGTCATAAAGCTTAAACATCTGACTTTCTAATATCTTCAGTCCACCAGAAACTTCAGCTTTCACCGTCCTCAACTGCTTCTTCGCTGCTTAACAAGCAGAATGTCCATATGGGCTTGGCGAATTATCTCCTCCAGCCAATTTAACAGCCCGATGCTCCAAAAAACGCTTTTATACCACCATATCAATACCACATACAAATAGTAATAGTAATGGCTCCTCCTGATGGTGCTTTTGTTCGCTCTTCTTTAAACGCCGCTTGTAATGTACCCATTTGTAAAACGCCAGTTCCCCTGTTGCCCGAGCCGTGATATTGTACAGACCCTTTATCGTGGGAGCCTAGTTAAGTGACAGATATTTGGGTATGTGATGTGCGCGAAGTGCCAGAGGGTGGTGGTAACAGTTAAACGCGCAAATCTCTGATACATCCCTTTCCATCCCTTTCAATCCGTATCGAGACTCGTATGCCGATGAGGGAAGAATCCCAAGGTTCCATCTGAATTGAAAAAACGCCTTCCCAATCTTTCGTTTCATGTATATCGTGAGACAGTGCGTCATGCATCGATTATGTTGTAATGACGCCAGGCTTACCAACCGCGACAAGGAATTATGTCCCGGATATTGGCGGTAGTGCCTCAATGTATCCAGCAAAGCTGGTAAATAATCAGGTGACCCAACGCCGATTCCCATATGTGATCCCATATCCAGCGTTCGCAAGATCGAGCAACATGCGACGCACGAGTTTCAAACCAAATTCGACAATTGCAATTGCCAAATTAGACGTCGGTCATTTCGGTATCAAGAGATAGTGGTTCAACGACCTCGTCCCCAGGGCCCCAATTCCCCTCAAAGACAGTAGCACCTGCTCGTCGTCGATGGCCAACCCAAATCAGTGCCTCAAGTTGAAGCAGATCCAGAGCAGTAAAGCGGAGCACTGGCACAGCGGCGAGCATCCGCCTGACTACTGTGTCCAAAGAGCTGCAGTGGTTGGGATCACTCATGAATACAGGCGGCTGTTGTAGCTCGGTCTTTCGACTGGAGCCAGAGCCTACTCGATTTAAACCGAAGATATCGCCCGATTGTCTGACTCCACTTCGCAGGATATAACTTCGACGGCTGCTCTTCACCGTGTTTGCGTCACTCTCTGAAATGTTGAGATTACGTTCAGTGTCGTCAAGAGGCATGCCCTCCGCGTCTCGCTGGACGGTGCTGCCAACCTGGGTAAGAACAGGCACCTCCGAGAAGTCGTCTTCTCTGAGAGCAGTCCAGGTTGCTCCGTTCTCTGGTAGTTTGACATTAGCCGCAATTTCTAGCATCACCAATCCCAGAGAAAATATGTCGGCTGGCGTATCTATCTCAGATCGAAGGGCTTCAGGAGCCAAGTATTCTCGATCCCCGTCTAAGTCAAGACTTGTATCGGACACTTCGTGTAGTGATGTCGCAAGGCCAAAATCGCCAATCTTCAGTGTCCCATCGAAACCAACCAGTATATTGGAAGGTTTGATATCACGATGAACAAACCCAGAAGCGTGAATGTGTCCCAGTCCCTGAATTAACTTAGCCGAGTTCATACAATCAATAACACAATCAATAACTTACCTGAGCCACCTCCAACATGATTTTCCAGATTCTGAAGTCATCCAGTCGACCTTTTGTTCCAACCTCTCTAAGGAATTCGCTCAAATTACCCTCTTCACAAAACTCAGTCTGAATAAACAGACTGTTGTTTTCCTCCCAATTATTGATGAGCTGTAAAATATGATCACAACCAGCCAATCTCCTCAACACTTCAACCTCTTTCAAGCGGAGTTTTCGATCCCTATCCCCTTGAATGGGAAGAATCAATTTCTTCACGGCAAACACCTTGGAATGTGGAGAAGCTGTTGTTTGCGATAGTTGTGCCGGAGTGCCGAAGAAAACGTTATCTACCGAGATAGTGGGCTTCGCTGACTCTACAACTTTATAAACCTCTGAGAATTCGCCTCGTCCGATGAACTCCACTTTGCCAAAACGATGCATTAGACTTGAGTCCATTTCATGGCTAGTCGGTCCATGAACAGGAGTAATGACACGTCTGTCTAATGACTGAGAAAAGGTATGCTGTCGTGTTGTAGGAGTAGCTGGCGGCAGGATTGAACCTCGACCATTACTTCCAGGAAAGAGGAAGCTGTCCGTGGGGTTAGTGATAGACGAACGAGCCCCGTCAATAGCAAAGCCACCTTCCTGTGGTGTTTTAGGCGATGTTTTCTCTGCGGATTCGGCAAGATCCAAATGGCTAGCTGTTTTGATACGATTATTCTTAGTAAATGTCTTCGTCGTAGGAGGGTTCATGATAGAATTGACAACTGTCTGAAGTGGCATGGGCAACGGAGAACCGCGCTTGGCTCTAGATTGACTGAACGATGATGAAAGTGAAATAGGAGGGGGTAAGCCTTGTCTAACAGCAGTCAAAGATGAGGTGTCCTCGTGGCCGAGGCCATCAACTTCGACTGATCGATTATCCAATGGTTCAAGTAAAGAGCTCGACTTACAAGCACCATTAGCCTCTTGTTGGGGTGCGGGGCTCTCATGGCTGATAGACGTAGACAGCGGCAGAAACCGATTTGTTGTCGGGCTCTCGTTTGATAGCTCACTTAGATGGGTTGAGCTTTGATTTAACAGCTGATTCTTTGTCGGCGTGGGGGGCATAGAGCCCTCGTCACAAGTATCCATTTCATCAGCGTGCTTGCTGGGGCTTCTGCCTTCGTCACTATATAGACTTAGAAGACTCCCTTTACGGGAGTGCTTTCCATTGAATCCTTGGAAAAGTACAGGACGTGGAGGTTCCTTGTAAGGACTACGACCGAAAGGCGTTGTGGGGGATCCATGGTGTCTGTTAAACCTTGCCCCTCTCTTCGCGAAGCCCGTCGGCGGTGGTGGTGGGTATGTCGCAAACCCGTGAGCTGGCCGCTTGGGCACTGCAGATGGTTTCTTGCATGGAGTATCAGGAACGGTTCCGCCGAAAACTGTACTGGACAGTCTTTCTTCTGGGTTACGTATCATCTTTGATACTAAACCAGTCGATGCGAAAGCTCCTTCGAAGGGCTTTGCATGCTTATAGTCGGGAGTCGACGCACTCGCAGCAGGACCTCCGGAATGGTCAGGTCTTGGGCGAACAGCACCCAAAGGCAGACTCTTGGAAAAGTTCATCCGTGCTCTGGGTTTCTCCACATGAATTGGCACGTGGGTTGGTGAGTCATCAGCAAGACTTGAGCCTGATGACGATGTAGTGATGGTTCGAGAGAGGGGATGTCGTTGGACGGGTGGATGAAGGGTATGAGAAAATATGTTCTCTGTAAATGGACTATCTCTTGGAGGAGGTATGAAAGAATCCAGAGATATGCGCGGCCGGTTCATGGTATTGGAAGTGACCGTCTCAGATGAGTTCTGTTGCGCTGTGACCATCGTCGACAACGAAGTCATTCCAGTTCGTCGTGACAGAGAGTTTCGATCACTATTGTGGCGCTGCTGGAGTGTGGACTTGCGGAGTGACCCGGCTCTTCGTGGCATCGCCGCTGGTGTTGTTGAGTGTGGTGGCTCTGGAGAGGCGGTAGTGACATGGTTTGTCCAATCATACTCGCTGGGTGAATCGTCGTACATCTCTGGCGTTGTACTAGATGGCTTGGGGAAAAAGTCGAATATGTTAAAGCTATCTCCCAAACTTGAAGGGCCATAACTCCGACGTTTCGCCTTGGGGCTATCTTCAGTCGACTGGTCGAGATTCATAGTGGCATCATTCCTCTTTTTCAGAGGGCTTGCCTCAGGGAAAGGCTGCAAATTGAGCAAAGACGAGCCAGACACATCGAGATGCATACTATGCCGATTCGATGGCTTGTCAGAGCTCTTGCGCTGTGCCGAACTTCGCGTAGCCACAACGCCTAGGTTTTCCTGTCCATAAGAAGCAGTGGGCGTAAGGTAGGGTGATGAGTTGCCCGAAGACGAAGCAGCAGTTAATGCGCGTCTGGACGGGCTCCGCGGAGAAGTTCGTGGTGACGTCCGGGTCCGTGTTTGTGATCGGGTTATTGTGGAAGCACCCAAGGGACTCCGGGAGGCTGATTTAGCAGACCGTAGCGATAGTTTCACGCTAGGTCGGAAAGGCGTCGCCAAGGGAGATTGGGAATGTGTAGGGTTTAGTTGTGCTGAGGCTGTAGATCCAGGCACAAAATATTGAGACTGTGCCCGACGGCAAGATGGCGATGAAGGGGTGGACCCAGTGTCTGAGCTGCTCTGCGAAGCTGTTCGAACAAGAGAAAATTTGGATGGCGAACGCGACAACGAGCGCCTCAGAGTTCGAAAGCCGGCTTGAACATCCACATGATGATGATGCGGATGCGTAGGCGACGGCAAGGTCAGAGTGCCCCCACTGTTAGACATGTTGAGTTGTTTTAGAATATGGCGGCGCGGCGTGCGGCAATACAATGCTCGGCTCGGATACCCACAAGACGGAAATGGGCGCGCGGGCCAGGTCGTCGTGGTGTCGCAGGTCTAGAGAGTGGGCGAGAAATGTGAGCGGAGCAGAGTAATTAATCGAGCGAAGACATCTGGAATGCCAATGATGCAAGGGCAAGAGTATTTCTTCAACGATGGCGACTAAAACTGCTCATGGTTCGTATGTGTGACTGGGTGGCGGTAGGTATGTGAAGCGGATGAGTCTGTGGGACTATTGGTGTTGCAAGGCGAATCGCTTCCCTTCACTCAAGAGACTGTTCCGGCTCCCACAGGTGAATGTGTTGACAATGAAAAAGACGGGCGATCGAGAGTGCAGCGGCAGGTGCCTGCTTAGTCGTTGGTTAGGGTGTTAGGGTGAATAAGCAGATGTTGGTAAGGCGCCAGCACAGAGACACCCCAGAGACACACTACGCGCGAGACAAATCAGTTGCCACGCACCCTGATAGCTGATCCGATCCTGACGTGTGTGATGTCAGTTTAGTCGCCCTGACTAGGCGATCGGAGACGAAACAAGCGTGGCGCAAAGGTCGTAAGTGCCTCACTCTCCCACACACCAGACGTTCTTCGGGCAGCCAGCGCACACAAAGATAGACTCTCGTCGACGATGCAGAGTAAGTGTTGTTGTTGGTGGTAGTGGTGGTGGTGGTGGTGGTGGTTTCCAGGAAGAGGTTTAAGGTAGGCAGTAATTTCTTTAAGCCTTGGGTAGTATTATTACACACAAATCCTCGGGCGGGAAGAGAAAGGGGGAGGGAGATGTGTGCGCAAGGTGATCTCTTCTGCCTGGGGGGTCCTTTCCAGTGGTCACAAGTAGCGGTCAAGGGGGCGGTACAAGGCGGTGGTGGGTGGAGCAGCCGCCGAGTGCTGGCTGTGTGTGAGGGTTATGGGGATCGCGCCTACTCCGCGTGTACTGTAGGCTGGAAGTGACATATGGGGCCAGCAAATGGGGCCAGTGAGGTGGGCAGTGGCAGGCGCGTTTGTTTACTTTGCCAGGCGCTACGCATAGACCGACGCGTTTTGCGGGCTGGGAAGTGGAGACCTCCTCACGAGATAACCTTGGTCCGCCTCCTGGTTCTGTCCTGGCCACCCCTGGTTTTAGTGGGGCAGTACTGGGGACCAGCCGGCTCGGTGGCGGCGCTAGAAGCTGAGTAGACCACTAAGGGCACTGCAGGCACCCCTCATGAGAGGATCTATGGCCTCGGATTTCTCTGCCACCAGTTTCTCTGAGTTGGCACAAGCACTGCACAAGGAAGCCTCCTGCAGCTCTCGGGATGGTTCTTCTATTTGCTTCTTCTAGTTTGTGGCCACAAAAATATAAAATCCATTTTACATACTACCTATCAGCCAGCCTGCTCAGCATCCTAATACTAGTGTGTAAGCCTGAGCCTGATCTATTTTTATTTGTTGTTTAGGTATGTTCACCTGCCCGAATCCACTACAATATAACACACACAGCTATGCAAATTGTTTAAATGGCTTCTTCGTATAGTAATCGTCCACAAATCCATGCGTGCACACTCTCTCCCGGCGGCTCAGACACCCGTCCGTCTCTGTCTATTTAGATAGGTAGTTATTTGTGTGTCCCTGTGTCTTATTCGGCACCTGCCGTCGGGTCCAATGATTTTCGTGGCCCCAATACTTGGTGCAACACTAACAACAACACCACGAGCGCGTAAGTGATGCCGAAACCCCGCTAAACCCTAGTTACTGCCTATGGACCAATTGCTCCCAGCATAACACTACCTAGCTGTCTACTTACGTAGACTTAAGCTACCTACTTACTGTAGAGTGAGTATACCGGTACTCAGATAGCATAAGAGGTAAAGGCAAGCAAGTCGGTGGTTTGTTATGACTACTAGGTATTGTTGGTGCAATGAACACGTTGAGGTCCCCATCGGAAAAAGATGCACATCGTATTCGCACTACACCAGTTTTACCGTAGTAATGTGCACTAGAGAGATCCATCCTAAGACTCGGATTCTTACACTGCACCGCAAGTACATACAATATGGCCTAGTAGGTAATTGTTGAGGGATCTTGCCCTCATCATACAATCAATTTTCCCCTCTCGCATTCTTCCTCGACGATATCATCGATTCCACATACCTACCTGCCTCGCCTGCCTACCGGAGCCCCATGTCCGAGGACTTTCCAACCAACTTAGGGTACCGTATCTGTATCTGGCACCATGACAGTACGGCTGCAGTGATCACCACAGGGGCAGGCGGTTGGCATTGATCCGAAGTAAACATAATAAAAATAGATAATCTTAATCCAATCAAATAGTATTAACATTTCATTCCACGTTTCATGCGATCTTTTACATACAAAAAATTCCCACGGCCTATCTCGCTTCGGGGCTTTTCTCCACCCCAAATGAGCTCTAGCTGGCCCAACCTGGCTAGACACCTGCTTTCATATTCACTCTAACGGGTTCAATTTCCACTGATGCGCATTCACGGCGAGCGTCCGGGGGTCTCGCCGGACAAGTTATACCTACAGTACCTCATTACCTATTACCAGCTTACTTACGCAATCCGCTCGCTCTACTTAGTATGTAGCAAGTCTATAATTTACAATTTACACATAGAGAACACATCAAGCTTAGAACTAATGTTTTGAACCAGGGTGGTTTAGTTTCCATCCTCGCATCGTAAGTAGTTCTCTACACTAACTGTCATATGTCACATGGATTTCTTATTGGTGTGCCACCATCTCGACCGGAGTCATGTCACATTCGGTATCACCCATTAACTGATTGCTCGGTGGCTTGACGATGAAATAGATTACCTCCCATACTATCATTAAAATGTGGCAAAGGAAGTATCTTGTTTCACCACGTGCCGAACAGGTAGGTACCTACTCAGCATCATCGTGCAGGACGACGGGGTCCGTCAGATCGCATCCTCCTGAGCCCCTCCAAGCTCCTTCGCGCGCTCCTCTGGACGATGGGCTGCCTGTTTATATACGGTGTAGTCGCACAGGACTCGAGAGTGTCTCGGACGGCGAAGTGAACCGTGTGTCAACGTCCGCAAGTACATCATAATGCGTCTACACTACTGTAGTGCAACGGTAAGATCTATCCGGCCCGAGTAGCTAGTAGAGAGTAGTGTGCGCTATCAGGCTTTCGAACTGGTCATTGCGCTGTAAGGCAAGGAGGCAAAGCAACCAGGAAATTGACACTGTCCTCAACTTCACTCGATCCGTGCGACCAACGAGTTATCTTATCAATCTCAGGATTCACGAAATCCAATTCGAACGAACCGTGGTTGTGCTAGGTTCACGTCACTCTTCAGAATTAGGCACGCGCATGCATTCAACCACCGCAAGTGCGAGGTCCGGATACTCCTCGAGCAGCGGCTTCACGTGATTGCGGAATTCATCGTTGTTGTATCCCGCCGCGATCAGTATCGGTGGAATAGCACGCATGGTCGTGTCAAATGTAGGCACGGTCCCGTATAACGCCCGCACCGCTTGAGGGAAGTCGTCAAACACAGCCTTGACCAGTTTTGACTGGTAGATGCGTTGATGATCGTGAGTCCACCATTTCGCTTCTTCATCGTTACCGACATTCGTCCGGTACATCAAGACTTTTTCGGCAGTGCGATAAAATCGGTCACGGGCCAAGAGCTTAAGTGGCGGGATATCGAACCATAATGCCAGGCAGTAGACACTGAGAGAGTCGAAAAGGTTGTGGCCTTGGAAAGTGCGAACCCTCCGATTGTCCACGTCCTCGTCCTCCTTGTGCTCATCGAGTTCTCGGTCCTTACTGGACTCGTCACCTGCACCTCCGTCCGAGGAGCTCTTGTCATCTAGGTCTTCTTCGTATTCCTCGCTATCTGGATCATCAGATTCCTGTCCGTCGTCATGTTCGTAAAGACCGGTGCTCCTGTTGGCTAAGTCGGTCTGTAGGCATGGTAAAGTCGAGAGGCTAGCCTCGATTTCTTCAGCGTTCATGTAGGCAACGTAGGAAGGAGTGTGGAAACTTCCAACCGTTTCGTAGTCATTGTAATTACCACCATATAAAAATTGCAACATCACTAATTTGTGATTAGTGAAGTTCTTCCCAACACTTTCTCTCGGTATTTGGAGAGAACAGCAAATTTATAGGGCATAAACCTAACCCGAGAAAGGGTGATTATTGCCTGAAGGTCGCCGAAGCAAAAACTAAGGGCTGCTTACTGAACACGGTGCTATATTCGACGTTTGGCAGCTCAATTTTGCGGACAAGTTGACCCTGGAAGATAAGGCACTTGTTAATTTTCGTGTTCGTCTGCAAAAGAATGGACGCCTAGAAATGAAGGACAGATGAAAGGAAGGAGCAAGGTGATCTCGTACATTGTCATTCACGCTTTCGGTGACCAGCGAGTCGAGAATGGGGGAGTTGAGGGTAATCACGACGCGATGTACTTTGAATCGTGCACCATTCTGGCAGATAATGTCGAGGTCGGAATTCCGAGGATTGTATAAGAGGTCCCGAAGGCCCTCATATATAGCGGCCATCAGATAGTCAAAGGGTTTGGGGGAAGGGGGGGCGGAATCGTCTGGGTGATGAGGTTGGAGAGATTGGAGGAAGTGGTGGTGGTGTCAGTTTGAACTATGGAAGTGGCATTTTAAACCAGTCAAAGTAGGTACGGACTACTTGTTGCTGTCGAAATGCATAAACAATGGGTTACTACCACCGCTACCCAGCTTCGCCATTCGCAGGATGACCAGAACTTATTAACTACATGCTCACTTAAAGTTGTAGTCAAACCGCCATCTAAGTGCTCTGGTTCCGGACCAGGTCCTACCCGAAAAACGTGTTATCATCACAATTCATCGATTTCCCTCCAAAGTGAGCACAGCTTTACTTTCTGGCGATGTAGATAGGTCTGTAGGATCTTTGTTACATATGGAGAGTTCAACCAGTTCCTCTCGGAGTAGATTCCTCGAATTATCTTATTTTTATAGGATTGTCAAATGATATAGGTCATTCCAAAGTTAATAATTACCTGATAAGACGACTGAAATTGTTTGGAGACGGTTGAACTTCTGCTTCCTTGCCCCTCTGACTTTGAACATCAAGGGCATTACTGGGTTTGGATTTTATTCACGAGTTGTAGATTCTCTAAATACGCAGCTCAACGCTGTAAAAAGGAAAGAAAGGGACACCCTCGCAATCCACTCAATGAAAATTCTAGTTTGTGCACTACCTGTAGATTCCTTTGGTTCCATTTTAGGCTTTTACCAAGCGCAGTTCATATTTATTGATGGGTCCGTGAATCCAGTTGCTCGCAAGAGTAGCTCTTTACTGTTCAGTATAAAGTTAATTCAACGCTCCTCGTCTACCTCTTTCTAGTTGCCTATTTAGTGAAGTTACTAGAGATTGAACCATATAATATGTGTCAATTTGTGGAGTTAGAAGTCGACTGAATTTGATCATACGCCCCTAGCACTACAGGTATCTACACTATCGGGTGTTTCCGTCGAGAACAAGGTAACTGTTTTGTATGTCTTCATTAGTCTATCTGTATTTTTTTTTTTATCTCTTACCCATAAACTTCCATATGCAGTCAGCAGTGACAGTGGCTAGACATTACTTACGAGAAATAATTCACCCATGAGAACTTCCCACCCATACACAGATAGAAGAGTTGGATGGTTCCTTGGGTCATCTATATTTGCCAGTATTGACTATTCCTTATCATCCTCTAAATGCCATATTTTCGGCCAAGTCTCAATCGTTTGCATTGGACGTGTCGAGGATCATCGTTTCCACAGCCTCCATTTATTGCCGGTGACCACAATGGTTCACTTGGGCAAAATCGTGGTCCTTGTTCATCCTTGCATCTCATGGATAACATCCGGTTGCCAGTTCTTGGGATGACCACGCCCGGCTGGAGTAATTCGAGATTCCCCCGTAAGCTGAGGAGACAGTGTGCTCGGAAGGCTCTCAGGATACCCTTGGGTCCTACTTGACAGCTGAGAGGCGTCCGAGTTTCGGTGGTTTCCATAAGCGCCTGGGCGGTATGGCTGATATTGGTGGGGAGTCGTCGACGGGGCTGGTGTCTGGGCGGGACTGGGCGAGTAGGGGATTGAAGAGGACGCCATGGTACTTGCGCTTAGAGGCCCATCGGCTGGCAGTTCCGCCTTGAAAACCCCGAGCTCCGTAAAATTGGGTACAGATGGCTCGGCTCGGGCACTGTCGGGTTCGGTTGTGGGCAGGAAGGGTTGGAGTTTTGGAGGCTCTTTCTTCTTCGCCTTGCGCTTGCGCAGGATAAGGGTTATTACGAGCCAGCCAACTGCGATGATTCCAAAAACACTCCCGATTCCAATACCTGCTTTCGCACCTGAGGAAAGCCCGCTAGTGGGTGGGGTCGTAGTCGATGATGTTGGCGTAGGTTGGCTCGACACGGTAGGGTTCGACTCAGCTGGGCTGTCGCTGCTCGTAAGAGAAAGGATCGTGGAGGGTGTTGAATGAGTAAGCGTTGATGATGGTGTCTTGGTAGTTACACTTCTCGTTGGGTCGTGGCCGGGAAACCACGATATAAAACCACCCAGTGTTAAGGGCAGACTTGCGATATTATCGAGAGTAGGGCTATCTTGAAAAAGGACAGCGTCCTTCGAACATTTGCAGTTGGCGGTAGGCGGTTCTGATCCAACCACACCCTCTTCTTCTGGACATCCAGCCCACGAGCTTTGGTCAGGATCACAGCGCGTAAGGCCTACCCTATTCAGATATTAGAAACGGATTGAATACTAATACTGCGTATAAAGATCTCTGCATTTGATCAAGCTAAGTGGGTTGCCGGCTCATATTGGAGTAAACACAAAACCAGAGCAAGAGCGTCTAAACTTACCAAGACTGATTGACATATATCCCCTTATTCTGGCAAGCAGGGCCACTGAAGTCTTGACTGGTGCAGCCTGCCAGGTATGTGATGCCAACTACAATTCCAGATGAGCTGCTTGCAGAAGGCTCGAGGGTGAGGCGTATAGCCAGCGGGCGACTCACACTTCGCATGATAACAAGCGTTGCTCGATAGACAGTTGTCGCCATAGTGGCAGCAGGCATAGCTGTTTCCGTCGGCAGCATTCCCACAGGGGATATAGTCGTCCTCTAAGGCGACATTGACGTTGGACCAACACGATCCGTTGGATACGTCTAGATCGATGTCGGACATGGCGCTGTTTGCCGGCACTTGCTGGCTACCAGACTGGGAAATCCCGGTGACAACTTGATCGAGACAAGAAGAGAGCCTCTTGATGCAACAGACAATTCTGGTCTCTTCTAATGTATATACTTATGGCCTTGCCCAGGAAGCGGGATGCCATGCCAGCCAGCTGGTTGAATTCTAGACGCCGGGGGGTTGGAGAGTACAAAGGTATTGAGTATAGCAGGTAGTTTGTTTGCCATACCTAAGATTGCTGGTGCGAGGTCAATTGTATGCCCAGTGAATGCCATGCCAAAAGAACCGTGCCCCCCTTCTAAAATACACACTGATTTAGGTGGTCAATCAACTCTATCTACCTCTTAGGTACGGTCTACGGTCAAGCTACAGGACATATACTGCCTAGAACTCGATGATTAAATCCCAACATGATGATTTACGTTTCTGCTCCTTCGTCCGCAACTTCTATTTTATTAAATCGAAAAAAAAGTATTACTCCGTATCCATAATATGCATCATACAGTGTCAACAGGCAGCATTATATGATCCTGTAACATGCCCAGCCTATCTCCTAGATGCCTGTGCCTATTGTATGACAACACAAATTGGAGGAGGTCGGCGTGACCATTATCCGTAAATCACAAGCTGAGACAGGAAGAGAAATCCTGCAATTTTGGTAGCAACATGACTTATCCACCAAACGGAGCATGACCCTTTCATGTACCACACAGACGTTGATTGCACCACCCTGTGTACCGCTCTCGATGCTGTGATTGGACGAAGCGAGAAGAGCACGGATAGCAAAACGACTCCTGAATACCAGGACATCCTCGCCGAATGTCTGGGTAAAAAAATCATTCCTCTACCGCTGATTGCTTTTAGGATTTACATGCCGTCTTCCAACGGCCCGAATAGAGGAGATCCTGGACACACATTCTAGAGCGTTGGCGCTTCTAAGGACACCTGTGTATGTATTTGCAGCATAGACCAAAGCTTAGACTTCTTCGTGCGCCAGCAGGAATACATGAGTACCCTATACTGCATCCTAATACTTGACATTATAAAAGGTAGTACGTAGGCGTGTTATCTACAATGCAGAGGAGTATAAATTATCCGAGTTGGTTTTCGTAGTCCAAGAAGATGAAAATCGTAGAATGGGGTTGATATGGTTTTCTTTCCCGAGATTTTGCCTATACGAGCAGGATGAATTTGGGCAGATCAGGGACCGGAGCAAAAAGGAGCCTGATTGATCAATGTTTTCACATTGCGGGCTGTTACAATATTAAACAAAGGAAGCTAGATTGTATTCAGAGCGAGGGTATTCACAGCCTCTTGTAAAGTCTGATTGTAGTCCCCTAGTTGGTTCTGATACGGGCTGCCTTGACCTTTTTTTCTTGACCTTATATCGATGGGTAGGGAATGTTTACTTATAATAGGTATCACAATTCGGGTTCTTCGTAATGTCTGCCAAGGCGGAGTTGTTCGGTCCTTAAGTATCTTAAGAGCTATCCGGAAGTGCATGTTATGTATGTCGGAGTCATTCGGTCGCTGAAAGAAAGAGAGTCGATAGCGACGTCTATATCAACGGTCCCTCGATGTTGCAAGTACCGATGCCACCGTACCTCGTGGCAGAAGCTCGTGGGCTGGGACCCCACATATAAGCTATGGTTGGCAGCGGTTACAAAGGGCAATGCTCGGCAATTTTCGGACATATTTTGTTTCTGCACCACCCATGCGGTCCAATTCCACAGCTTCCGTATAGCTTATCTTCCCCAGAGAACCTCACTCGCGACTCGGAAATAGCGAAAGAGAAAAAAGAATTCGCTCTAGGAGCTCCACTCTCCGTTCACATGACTTTGAGCCGCCGTGGTGAGCCGAACCTTGGGGACTGCCTATCGTAGTGTCCTAATACTTTCCGTAATAGGCAATCGGCCTCCGTGTGGTGATATCTATAGCCCTCGGTATTGGTATATCCTGAGCTGGGCTGCATCATGTTAACTTCACAGTCGACGAGATTGTCTCTCCGGTTGATGGCCGGGTTCCGTCAGTCATAGGCTTGCAGGATTCCTTCCATGTCTCCGCCCGTAGCGACATCGCAGGATGCTTATTTGCATCATGTCCATGCCCGTGTTCAGTCGAGTCCCAGTGCCCCAAGATGGTAGGTAGTCCAATGCGTGGCAGCGGGCATCCTTTCTCAGGAGACGGTAGTCTATTTTCTTTGTCGCGGTAGCCCCCATATTTATACCGACCGAGCACGGCGGCAGGCGAGGCAGGCTAGGGAACGACGCCCTTTCTTGATGGCCTGTCCGAACTTTTCCATACCATGCTGGAATCGTTTCCCCTCCGATTGGCCAATGAGTCATGCATGCTTGGCCTGGTATCTGATCCACAACGAAGCATCTACATCGTCGATCTAGTTACGACATGCTAGACTAATTAAACATATATACTTTCTTCTTCGCTCTGCTCATCAAGCAAATCTTTTGCTGTTCCCCACCAAACAGGCAAATACTTGTATCTTTGCCACCTAACTGGCTGGCTAGGGCTGAACTGTAGTAACTAACTTTAAAATCACTTCGTCCGGCTTGACTTGTTCTAATATTTGTTTTCTGCGTCAAGACACATTGTCGTCGGCACTAATATCATGGCTCCCTCAGCAATCCAGCAAAATGGCCACAGCGGCGAACAGGATTTGGATCTGACCTCATCCGCCGTCGAGCATCGCCTGGCCGAGAACGAGCCCTCGTCCAATGGGAATACCGTTGGCGCAGCGAGCAATGGCGTCTCGCAGCCAAACGTTCAGGAGCTCGATGCCTCAAAGCTCACGTACACATTCACTCAGAGCCCTCGAGACCCTCCCGCGCTGGGCGTCACAGAGGACAATGGCAACAGCATCTGTACCGACCACATGATCACAGCCAAGTGGTCAGCCAAGAACGGATGGGCTGCGCCAGAGCTAAAGCCCTACGGCCCCTTGAGCCTGATGCCGACTGCCTCGGTGCTTCACTATGCGACGGAGTGTTTCGAGGGA
Organism: Xylaria venustula; assembly: GCA_022578775.1. Lineage (NCBI taxonomy): Eukaryota > Fungi > Ascomycota > Sordariomycetes > Xylariales > Xylariaceae > Xylaria > Xylaria venustula. The sequence continues at coordinate 184,409 of MU389364.1, read as the reverse complement.
CTGAAGGTGTATCGAGGCTACGACGGCAAGTTGCGGCTTTTCCGTCCCGACTGCAACGCCGAACGCATGTTGATGTCGTCGATTCGCATCAGCTTGCCGTCTTTCCCGGCCAAGGAACTCGAGAAACTGATCATTGCGCTGATGTCCGTGGACGGCCCCAAGTGGCTACCCCGTGACCGCCCCGGCAGCTTCCTCTACATACGTCCAACCATGATTGGTACCCAGTCGCAGCTTGGCGTCCAGGCTCCTTCGGAGGCTCTGTTGTACGTCATTGTCAGCTACATGTCTGTGATGGACTCGCCAGCCGGTGGCATGAAGCTGCATACCTCACCTGATGACATGGTTAGAGCGTGGGCCGGCGGCTTCGGCTACGCCAAAGTCGGTGCAAACTACGGCCCCTCTTTGTTGGCTACCGTGGAGGCCCGCGCGAGAGGCTTCCACCAGATTCTGTGGCTTTACGGCAAGAGTGGAGAGTGTACCGAGGCAGGCGCAAGCAATTTCTTCGTCGTCTGGAAGACTCGCGAGGGTAAGACGCAGATTGTCACGGCGCCGCTGGATGATCGTGTGATTCTTGCTGGTGTCACTCGACGCAGTGTCCTGGAGCTTGCGAGAAAGCGCTTGGCCGACGAGGTCGAGGTCGTAGAGCGCAAGTATACTATTGACGAAGTCATGGAGGCGAGCGCCGAGGGTCGATTGATAGAGTCATTCGCATCTGGCACAGCGGTAAGTTTCCACCATATCCTCCTCATTTATATTTGCAGCTGCCTGGTTGTCATATGGAACCGTAGAAGCTGACTTGAATCTGACAGTATTTCGTTTGCCCTATCTCACTCATTCATCACCGCGGCAGCGATATCGCAATCCCGGCAGGCAAGGGTGGCGAAGGCGGCCCTATTACTCTGCGTATCAAGAATTGGCTTGTAGACATCAAGTACGGCAGGGAGGAGCACCCTTGGGGTATCATCGTGCCGGAAGAGCACTGAAATGCTCCCTTCGGATCCCCCTATAGTAACATCCGACTATGCACTAAATTCTCTGTCACCACAAGGGGTAGCACCCCACCCGATTGATGCGCAACGAATATAGGGCCACCCAACCGAAATCATTGTTGTTCATTAGGGTGCTCCGTGTTCCGATTGTAGCATCATGTATCGGTTCTCAACAGTTTCCCCGGACATTCGCACAGGCGAGAAAAGACGAGACCGTCAAAAGTCCTAGGCACAGCCCCACGGCATCAGGCTCGCCAATGAAAATGACATGATGGTCATAGTCCTGCCGTTATCCCTCCGGAGTTGGGGGTGGGGACGAACCGCAGAATTGCGCCCGAACAAGCGGGCAAAACCACGCCTGCGAATAATGAGTCTGCAGACTTGGCAAATCAGCATAGAATATGCTTAATTCCGGTGTCTTGGATAGTTTCTAGTGTAAGACCAAGGGTAATACTATTTGTATGTATAGGTCAATGCGGGCGCTGGGTACGTATGAACGCATTTAAAAATAGGTCATGTCCGGACGCAACAAACCGCAGAATACAGCATTGCGCATGTACCTTCGAGCTTGTGCCAAAGGAGACAAATACCAGCGATGATAGAACAATTTAGCTTTCTCGGGCCGTGGAGGTCTTTACTCGGAGTCCTGTACGCCTTTTATACTGAGAACTCCATCTTTACTCTTAATTCTTATTCTTAGATAGAGCTGTTAGCAGTTTTCCTTCTTTTCTTTTATTTCAAGAAAGAAGAGAGAAAAGCAAGATATCAAACAAACAGTTCGAACTGCGATTCATGCACAGCAAGATACACATATATCGATGCACCAGCAAATATCACTGTTGCAATGCGCCTGCTAAGAACCCCAAGATCATTTCGAGCGTTGAAGAGGCTGATATCGCGCCTCATCCATCATAGACGACCCATGTCGCAACAACAAACATTTACATCAGCCAAAAGTAGATTCGAAGATCGAGTGGAAAATGCTGGACTGTTCATTCTTGAGCTTCTTTTGAAATTTCTGGTGCTTAATCAGCATATCGCTTTATGCTACGACTTGAGGGAACCAGATAGGGTGGGATCAGGTTTCAGCGACGGACTCACCTCTTCGCACGCTGCCATATCATCTACAACTTGTTTAATTCGACGGTCAATATCGAAATCTTCCTTGGCGGTGTACTCGCCGTTTGAGGACATCCCACTTCTTCCACTAGAGCGTCCGCGCTCGAAGAGCTCATGAAGCCTGCCTGAGAGCTCATCGATATTCGTTTGGATACTTTCCCAAGAACGCCACAAATGGGCGAGCTGCTGAATCCTCTCGGCCTCGATCCTCTGGTATTCGGATACTGCTCTTCTCGCATTATAGGCTACTGTTCTTTTCTGACCATCTTTACTGTTGAGTTCGGTGTCGACTTCACAATCAAGAATGGACGCGGAGAGTTTGCATTCACTGCTAGCAACCTCATTCAACTTGGAAATGTTGATTTTGATTTTCTCTTCCGCATATACCGCGAGGGCTTGTTCTGCTTTTGCGGCATTCTTCGCCCCATTGGAATGCAAAGTAACACGAAGCTCTGCAAAAGCGCCTATGGAGTGTTAGTTTCATGGTGCTTCTCACCGTCGCCACACATGACTACTGGAGGGTATTGGATGATATTAAAAGTAGCCAGGAAGAGCAGAGCATGACAGAGCATGGTGGATTCACATACCCTTAAGTTTCATAATCATCGGTGGCTCGGGAGCTGGAGAAGAGCTTGTTCGGCTATGCCGCCGACCGCGAAGCTGATGAGTAGAGGTATCATCCTCATTGGCTTTACGGAGTTTGTATATATCGAATATAGGGTGTATAGAATGCCGTGCATGCTTTTTGGGCGACAACGGACGGGTATCACTTTCGTCCTCATCCAGTAGCCGTTTCCTGATATTTTTACGACGTACACCTACGGAGTGAAGGGGCGTTGGAAGAGTAGGAGGAATTAGACGAGCCCACATGGTAATCTTGTTTGCGAGGCGAACGGATATAAGAGCCGAGACGATGTGGCCGCTGCAGTGAGAAGGTAAGGAGACAGGGTCGTAGGTTTGGGCAATTGTTCTAAAATACACAGGGAAAGAGAAATGCGACCACTGTAGGTGAACGGTAGAAAATATGAGGTAAAGTTCCACGAATGTATAAAACTACTTCATCAGGAGTGTTGTTGCCTACGAAGGGTGCTGGTGAGTCGTGGACTGGCTGTTTTTGAGGAAGCGCTCTTGGTGCCTAAGATGGTGAGATAGCTGGGGACTGGTCGAGTCATCGGGCGAGCAAGTTGGTGCTGTGGCGGACACTCGCAGGAAAGAGAGTAGCCGTGGAAGGAGAACTCGATGCTTGACGGAAAGAAGAAAGAAAGAGCAGGTAAAAAAGGCCGACTCTGAGTGCGTGACTGCCTCTGTTTCAAGGTTGCATCATTCCAATAATAGCCTGAGAAAGAAGGGGCTACCCAGAGCAATCTCCTACTACATACAATCTGTGTCAATCCTGTGCCTGCCCAACTACTGAAATAGTAGCTCACTTGCAATCAGACATTCTCATTGCAACAGGTAGTATGAGTCTCGGGTTACTTATTCAGAGCCTTTTCAATATCTGCACGCATGCACTTCTTCATGCTTGCTGCTTAGGATAGTCCATTACGGGAAGCCTTGGGTTAGGTAGCTCGGCTGATTATTATGATGCGCATCGCATGGGCCGGTGATGATGATGAGGTGTCATTGCCAGTGAGATGACCACTTGGTGTTTTCACCCGAATGCGATATGCACTGACAGCTTTATAACCTTATAACCTGCCTGTTGGTTGGTGCTCACCTCCAGCTGTTCAACTCTAAGGCAGTTATTCCAATATTGACGGGCTCTGTGCTCGTAGTGTAACACTACCTCTATCTACCTACCTCTACGCAGATGCGAATAATATGCCGGATGACGTCAGGGTTCTACATTATACTCGATTCTTATTTGCAGTTGTAACACGGCGACCGTACTCGCTTTCGGGCTTATACGACCCTGAAAACGTGTGGGCATTGGTTTTTGATTTGCTCGCTACCTCATCCGATCAATTAATGGGTGATCCCGTCTCACTTAGGGCTGAGATACTACCCATACGTATTTCTAAGATATTAATAGGATTAAAGGGAAATGGAATATTTACACTCCATATATCTGTAAGCATAGGTAGGTATGTAGCTCTTTGTATTAATGTTAGGGGTAGTTCGGGATGCTGCTAGCAGATGGTTCGTGTTAGTAGCGGCGTGTCGTACTCGTATTCACAGATCGGTAAGTACCTACGTCAGAACCTATCTCTACCATAAGACAAGTAAGCCTGCCACAACGTCTGTGCAGGTATTTGTTAGGAGATGGAATAGAAACAACGAAAGGAGAATCTTTTGGATTTATTTCTTCCTTTGAGATTAAATATTTTCTAATGTAAAACTTAAATTGGATTAGAGTTTATGTTCGCCATGAACTCTTGTGCAGACTGCTTGCCAATCTGACAATGGAATGAACGTCTGAAATCTGATTGGTTGGCAGTAATGGGAAAATGACCAGTTCAGGGATTAAAACACGCTAAAGGCCGCCACGCCGCCAATCGACGTGGGGATCATCGGTGCACCTAGCATTGCCCACTTATATGCCGAGCGCCCCTTGCTTGCACTTGCTGCCCCTGACTACAGGGAGCAAAAACACCACCAAGGGGAAATTTGTCAACTTGGCACACCACCTTCATCTCCTTGGACCAGACCTTGGACCAGACCGAGGGGACAGCGCCCAACATTCACCCGACGAGCACTACATATGGTCTCGTTGTCCACTCCTTATTAAATTTCCTAAATATTTTCGAGATGTCTTCCCGATACTCGCTCCGAGCGACTCCTCGGTATGTATCTCTCTTTGTTTTGTTTTGTTTTGTTTTGTTTTGTTTTGGTAGCGCTGCTCAACAGTCAGTACCGGTGCTGCGCGTATAATTGTGATATATGACCGATTGAGATGTCGCGTAACTTCGCGCCTTCCTTCTTTCAAGTCTGCATCGCTGAGGGCGCGGACACATTTTTTATGTTAGGACGTGTCGCAACCTTAACCCAATCAACTGACGGTGGTCTTGTGTCACAGGAAAAAAGAGCTCTTCGAGGGCATGGTAGAAACTCCTGCTCGCCGATCTACTCGTCGAAAGTCCCAATTCCCTCTAATTGAAGCATCCGACGACGGTGAGTCGAGCTCTGCGGCCGAAACGACCACTATGTCTAGAACAAGGACTGCCACTCGGCGGAAGCCGGTCCCCAAGTTCGACGACCTGGACGACGTGAAGTACGAAAGCTTCAGCCCAATCAAGATAGAGCAGGTCGCTCCCGTAGCGAACGGCAACGGCCATGCCAATGGAAATGGAAATGGCAATGGACATGTTGCGCCGAAGCCCGCCACACCCAAAGTAGAAGCGAAGATGGTCGATGGTTGGAAACCGGGTATGGACCACAAGATCGACTACTCCGGACAATTCGAATTTGGAGGGAGCTTGGGCGCCTTGGCCTTGATGATCGGGTTTCCGTCGCTCATGTGGTACATGTGGGTTGGTGCTACCTATTATGACGGAAAACTGCCTCTGCCTGAAGATGGACAGTCCTTGGCCGATTTCGTTAAACACCTAGGACATCTCGTATACACCGGTGCCTTCCCGACTCTGCGGGCCTGGAAGATCTACTGGGGATACATGATCTTTGAGGCAATCTGTTACGTTGTGTTGCCTGGTGTCGAGGGCTACGGCAAGCCGCTTGTTTTCGAGGGGGGCAAGCAACTTCGATACTTCTGCAACGCCTACGCTAGCTTCTACTTCACGATCCTGGTTATGTCTGTTTTACACTTCAGCGGTTACTTCCCCATCTACACCTTTATTGACGAGTTTGGCCCTCTCATGTCTGTCGCTATCCTCTCCGGATACCTCGTCAGCTTCATTGCATACTTCTCGGCTCTTGCCCGTGGGGCTCAACACCGTATGACTGGCTACCCGATCTACGACTTCTTCATGGGGGCTGAACTCAACCCGCGTTTGTTCGGAATCATTGACATGAAGATGTTCTACGAAGTTCGCATTCCCTGGTACATTTTATTCGGTATTACCGCCGCGACTGCTGCGCGACAATACGAGCAATACGGCTACGTATCTGGCGAGGCCGCCTTCTTGCTCATGGCTCACTACCTCTATGCCAACGCCTGCTCTAAGGGCGAGCAACTAATCATTACAACTTGGGATATGTATTTCGAGAAATGGGGCTTCATGCTGATCTTCTGGAACATGGCCGGTGTGCCACTATCGTACTGCCACTGCACTCTCTACCTTGCTAATCACGACCCGAAGGACTATGCCTGGAACAAGTGGGCTTTAGGTGCCCTTTTTGTCGCATATATCGGTGTATACGTAATTTGGGACCAGTGCAACGCCCAGAAAAATGCATTCAGGGCTAAGGAGCGCGGTACGCTACTGAAACGCAAGACGTTTCCGGCTCTTCCTTGGACGTACCTGGAGAACCCAAAGACGATTGATACTACTACTGGCGACAAGCTACTTGTTGACGGCTGGTATGGCTATGCCCGCAAGATCCACTACGCGTGCGATGTCTTTTTTGCCGTCTCCTGGGGCTTGATCACAGGATTTAGTAGCCCTTTCCCATGGTTCTATCCCGTCTTCTTCGTCTGCATGATCGGGCATCGCACTATGCGTGATGTTGAGCGTTGCCATAGCAAGTATGGCGAGGCATGGAAAGAGTACGAGAGACAGGTCCCGTACTTGTTCATTCCCGTATGTCTTCATTCCCCCTCGCTCTTTGTTAGAAATCGAGTCTTGCTAACGTAACCATAGTACGTAATCTAACCAAGCCTACAATTTATGAACAATTATGGCTGGACGAAGATAATCTGCCCTATAATATATACTCAACGCCTGCATGAAATCATGGGCTCTTGAGGGACCGAGTCTGCTCGGCATGATTTCGTGCGATACTAAGCTTGAGCTGCATAGGGGATGGGCTCTGCGTGCCGCGCTGCTGGCTGTGCGGTGTGGCTCGCGGCTTCAATTGTATATATTCGATTACGGAGGTTTGAAGGTCATGAGATATTTCATTATGGGCACGACTGGAAAACAAAGGTAGATGGAGACGGCGTGGGTTTTCTTTAGTATTCTTTCTAATATCCTCTATGCAGTATTATTTCGTAACAGAGGACGTAATGAATTATTTCTTATACGCTATTTCAAGGACTTGATATTTTGCCCAAGACGTAACGGACTTCTGCGCTTTTAAAAATGGCCTATCGACACAAAGAAGTGGAGGAAGCAGGCCCCATGAGAAGATGGAAATACTGATGATGGTTCTATCATTAGTGCATTGAACTTTACGATCTCCGTATGAACGCAAGCTCGGGAGGAATAGTTGAAGCCCTGCACTCGACACTCGAATGTGATTCAAGAGTGACCTGTCGCCAGTATATAGTAGTTTCAAATCTCGCTGGTATCTGATTCGCGACCACTTTTCATCAATACACATATCCAGAAGGCCTTGATCCCATGTAGAGAAGGCGAGTAAACACATCAAGAAAGCATATTTGATTGAGGTCACGATCATTTTCATGAAGTCTTCTTGATTACTAATAGGTAGCCACGTCCACACAGATGTAAATGCAACATGATATACGCCTAGATTATGCACAATTCAATTTATTCATTTTGTCCACGTGTTGTCCCAGTCCAGAATTGAGGCCTTGCCCAGCCATTCATAGTGGGAAGAGCTCCGCGATCAAAACATACATTCTCTCACTCTTCCCGTGCCGCCTAATTCGTACTCAATCCAGCGACCCACGCCACGACGACCAGTCACAAGCACAGGGCCTGGGTTCATAACATGACAGCCTTCGTAAGTAATGGCGAAGGGCGGCGCTGTTGTGTCGATGAGCACCAACGCCGTTGGGAGCGGGTAAAGGTGTAGCGCGCCGGCGTAGTCCCAGTGCACAGGGCGGATCGCGTGACGGAACGGACACAAGTATCCCTGGTCAAGAACAGTCTTGACAAGTCGGCGGGCGGTTCGGGTGTCATGGGGAATATCCGATTGATTGGATTTGGACTTATTGCCTGCGGGATCAACGTCCATACTATCCGTGTTTTCGAGAGCTGAGGCCATCTCGACATCGTCGTCATGAGGACTTTCAGCGCTATGTGACTCGTCTTGCGGAGGAGGCGCCGCATTTTCCTCTTTCTCTGTGTTGACATTCGAAGACGAGGTTTTAAGACGGACGGCGGTTCGGCGCAGACGCGCAGACATATCATCACGAAACAGAGCAATTTCATGTGAGGGGCCGAAAACAGACAAACGAGCCGGGTTGCTAGTCCAGATGGCCTCGCCGCCGACTCCACTGGGCGCGCTGGCTTCGGCGTTTGCGGCTGCGAAAGCTCTCCTGATACGCGATGTGAACATGTCTGGCACTGCTTTCCGCGGAAGAGGTACCGCGGCTCCGGATGAAAACGACGATGCCCAGCCGTCGTTGTCGCCAGGCACGAAGACGAAAGTTGAGCTTTGAAGCAAGGTGGGGAAATCTGTTAATACTGACGCCAGAGAGTCAAAGTATTCCTTGTATTCTACACTCCCACCGCTTGCTCCTCCTCCAGCCATGACGGCATGCTGCGTGAAGTTTCCAGTCATGACGAAGGTCATAGGGGATGAGCCCTCGGGCTCCGTAGCGTACGTGGTTAAGATTTTGCGCAGGGCTTGTAATACCCTTGGCTGGTCGAGGTTCAACTCGCCCACAATGACGACACGGCCGCGACTGGGCACATCTGGATCGGGGAGTGTTTGTCGCAATAGGCGCCTTTCTAATTTGCGCATCTTAGAGCCTACTGCTCGCTCGCTACCCACGCCTAGGAAGTCGATCCAACCAAACCCGCCTCCTATGGTATGGTCCTGGCCACCGTCGAGTCCGCTCACGCCCAGAGTTGCTTTTCGCTTTTCACAGGGAGGTTGCCCGATGAAGAAAGCTTGGAAGCGGCCGCCAATAATGCCACCAATTCCATTGCTAGCCCCCAGACCTTTCCCTATAGATTCATCCTCCTCCTCGTACACACCGTCAACTAGGATGATCATCCCCGGCGTAAACCATGCCGAATCCTCCGGAATAGCCACTGCATGGGACAGATCCAGTGATATTGTCCCTGTCAGATCATTTATCGCTAAATTACCGGTAGGGAGGAATGATAGCATGCCGAGAAGCATATGGTGTGTCCCGTGGCGACCCAGCAGATTGGCGATGGGCGTGATTTTGTGAGTTTGTTGAGCAGTCAGCCCGGAAGACGACGACCGCTTTAACGACGGAGGTCCTTTTGTGATGGCGACAGCAGAGCTTTGAAAGGATTCATTCCGTAACAGCCGTTGATGTATGACATTGTACCTGTTCCTAAACAAGGTCGTTTTGTGAGAAGTGGGAGGCATCAGAGAAGGTTTCGAGGGATCCCTAGAGTTCCGCTTAGTCTACATTCCGAATCACAGCTTGCATTCAAGGCCTTGCCGTAACCTACCTCTCGAAATGCTTTTTTGAAATGTTGTAGATCATGCGCGGTTGATCGAAGGAATTTACCACCTTCAACCAGTTTCGCAATTGGTTCAGCCCCTCGTCATCCGATTCGCCTTCCTGCATCCCTAACGACGACATTCCAAAGCTCGTCTGGGTATCCTCGCGCGTGAGATTTGACGTTGGCCGTAGCCCAAGCCTTGTATTCGACAGTTCGGATTGCTGGGCGGCATCAAGGGTAAAGCTCCCCTGGCGACTGAGTTCGGGCGCCGCCCCTATCCTGCCACCACTCATGTTGCCCTCGAGGGTCTTGAGGATATCTTTCAGCTCCTGACTGCTGCCGTCAACAATAACGCCTCCGTTGCGGTTCTTCCAGCTCCGAGCCACCTCCTCGAGGACCTTCTCGGCCAAGCCCTCCTCGCGCCATCCTGAGCCGCAGTTGCGTCCAATGAAGGTAGCAAGCTCTTGCAATGCACTGGATGCGAGCGTTAAGCTATGCTTCTTGGTGAATGTGCGAAACGCTAATGGTCGTAGAGTGGCGGGGGGTAAGAGGATGGGTAATATGGTCGCCTTGGAGGGCGCAGTGATGGAAAATGGCTTGAGGGTGTGCGCTGGTGTTCCGAAAGCGGGCGAGGATGACGGGATCGGGTTCAAGGTTGAGGGCGACGGGGCGTTTGGGGGGAATATCGGCGCCACTCTAGAATCTCTGTTGTTTTTCTGCATTTTGGTTCTCTTGTTTGCCGTTGTGGTTTGAAAGGCGTATAAAGGATCAAGGCAGTGGCTTCATCTTTCCAATAGCATGTGCGATTTTCTGCGATAACTGAGTCTACAAACCTGAACTCGGCCTCGAAACAGAGGGACAAACGCCGATGCACCATCTTTCTCTGAAGACGCGTCGACGCGTTAATGGATTTGGGGGGGGCATACCTATCTTTCCCCACTTCCAGTAGAGCATTTTGGGGAAGATTAAAATTCTTACCTGTCTAGGTTAGATCTAAGTACTTTATATAAGTCGATAAGGTGGATCAAGTTGTTACGTCAATTCAATTCAAGCTTCAAGCTCTATCCATGCCCAGGCCTGGTGTACTATTATTGCGAACTGTGATACTTCACACTTTATCTCATAAAACTCGGACTTTCGCAGCACACTTTCTGTATATACAACAGACTCTATAATAATGTCGATATTATCGCGAGTGCCCGTTGCGCCCACATACCGAAGACTACTACTCTCGCAGCATCGTTATGTCTCTTCTTTAAGCTCCAATCCCTACATTGTTAGTGCCTCACTTACTTCTTATTTCCCAGTTGTGAGTTAGTCATTGTCTATCCAAAGGTATGCTGATTGGTTTGTTATTCCTAGAAAGCCTTCCCTGATGCTACTCGAGGTGGATATCTCCTTACTTACCTCGATACAAGCCCCCCAGCCTCCAGACTGGCCATTGGCTCTTCTACTCAGCTTCCACCAACACCGCAGTCATTTACTGAGAACCACGAATTCATGTCCATTCTGAACGGCGTCCTCCGTCAGCACGCCGCCCATGATCCGGGTCTGCAATCTCAAGCTCGAGCTTTCGCCGGCCCTGGAGGCGCTACCTTCGGCTTGCACGGCACTTTTTCTCCTCACCAGCGAGCTACGAGAAAAACTGCAGCTGCTGAAACGGGAGTTGGCGGCCACGTTCACCTCTCTGACCTTCGGAATCCGCCTGACTTTGGAAGAATCGCCTTCCCGGAAGATATTCTGGGCAGCATTGAAGTTGATGGAGGCGGAAACATCATTGGAACATTTGAGCCGAGTGGTACATACCGCATCATAACCAATGAGGGCATGTAAGTTGTCAATAAACCGCTGTGCTTCGGTTTTGACTAACCTATGTCTATGAATGTAGTCTTGGTCTCAGTGATTTCTTGCGGACAAAACTTACAGAAAAGCTCAAGGAGGAAGAGAAGAGAGGCCGATGAAAATGAAACATCAAAAGGAATGAAGTGTTTCGCCGTATTAATTAGTAGAATGGTAAACTCCACCAATGAATGAGCCGCTCATGGTTATATTGTATCTACTGTGAGTTTGCAACTTGAAATTCGCACCCTTATAAACAATCAGTTATGCACTTCAAATGCTCTTTCTAAAAACACCGTTCTCGCGCTGCAGATCTCTCTCTCATCCAGTCGATCCCGCACTCTTATTTTTCCCCTTTCCCCGTAGACAGGCTGTCTCAAAGGCGTTAACCTAAAAGATGAGGATCATGCTCGAACTAGCATTAGCTATTAATAGGAATAGGGTCTGCCGTTGAGACAAACCAACCCAGGCTCTGCAGCCGCCAAAAAGGTGCCATGAAGCTATCCCGACTGCAAGTGCTGTCCACGACCATGTTGTCTTGTATTCCTTGGTCTAAATAATCTTGCAGGGTCATGTCTTATCCATGCTACTACGGTAGCTCACTAAATGAGCTGGTCAAGATAGGTAAGGTAGGTACAAACCAATTGGTTCAGAGAAAAAGGATCGGGAGGACAACCATTGCCTCCACCAGAAAAATATTCTACGGGTACCGGTATAGGTATGTGTACGTTGTCCCCATCTTTCCAGGGAAAATCACCGTGCAGTTGGGTACAGCTTTGTAAAGAACATTTGCAAAGGCAATGCAATGGTTTGCAAATGTATAAAGAAACAAAAAGGGGGCCGTCGAGAAACAGAGCACTGAAGAAGGCTAGCAAGGTAAGGGCTACCTACCTAGGTACATGTAGGTGGGTACCCCACCACCTGTAAAGCTCTACCCAATCTTTCGCATTCCCCCAGACTGCTCCCCACGGAGGGGTTATTACTCAATGTTGCAAGGTACGAGGCCAAACCGTCACCACCGCCCGCTGTCACCATCACCATCACCACCACCATCTTATCGCCACCAGTACCAGCTAGTGCCGCACGCCAGTCGACTCAATCCCTCGAGTTCCTCCTTCACCAGACATCGTATCGCTATACTTAAGATAATATGTTTACTTATGCGCCAGTAAACTAGATCTCGGAGTATTCACCACCACATAGCTAACCATCCCGGACGGGCGTACCGACATACCTGCTATCCAACGCGCGCTCGGGTTCTCGGGCGGCTGCGCTAACGTCCACGGGTGCTTTGGCCGAATTGGCACTTGGATTGCATCCTCCACCCTACAGTCCACAGTAGCCCCGCGATCGGCTATCCCGTTGTCCGGCTCCCTCCGCGGCCTCATCGTTCTCTTTCGGCACGTCCTCTAACGACAACCGAAGCCTAAAACCCCATTCAGTCCCCTTCTGAGCCCCCGGAGGCTCCTTGGCTAGCTGCCTACGCTTTGCTGCGATGGCTTCCAGAGGCTACGACGAGGAGGAGCTCTCCATGTCTCTCTCCCCGTCCCAGATCCGACGCAATAACCAAGGGCCTAGAATCCCCGCCATCAACATTACACCCGATGCTCCCAACAGCCGTCCTCGAGGTCCCACTTCGCAGCAGGCACGCGAGAAATCCAAAGTCGACCAGCGTATCGGCGCCTACAATGTTATAAAGACACTGGGCGAGGGCTCCTTCGGCAAAGTCAAGCTTGCCGTACATCGGTCAACCAACCAGCAGGTCGCTCTCAAGATCATCGCACGGAAGAAGCTGATCAGCAGAGACATGGTCGGGCGCGTCGAGCGAGAGATTGAGTACCTCCAGCTCCTCCGCCATCCACACATCATCAAGCTGTAAGTAAGCCAAACTCTAGGCGCTGACTCCGGGCTCGTGGGAGCTAGCCGTTGCTGACGGTCGTGGTGCCCCAGCTATTCTGTGATTAAGACTCAGAATGAGATCATCATGGTGTTGGAGTATGCCGGTGGAGAGTTATTCGACTACATCGTGTCCCACGGCAAGTTGGATGAACAGCAAGCACGTCGTTTCTTCCAACAGATGATTTGCGCTGTAGAGTACTGTCATAGACATAAAGTGGTCCATCGAGATCTGAAACCCGAGAACCTGTTGCTCGACGACCAACTCAATGTCAAAATTGCCGACTTCGGTTTGAGTAATATTATGACGGACGGCAATTTCCTCAAGACAAGTTGTGGTAGCCCCAACTATGCTGCGCCTGAAGTTATTAGCGGAAAGCTTTACGCTGGTCCAGAGGTTGACGTCTGGAGCTGTGGTGTCATACTATATGTGCTATTAGTGGGGAGGCTCCCTTTCGACGACGACCATATTCCGAGTTTATTTGCCAAAATTCAACGTGGTGTATTCACCATACCGCACTGGATCAAACCGGAGGCTGCGGATCTAATCCGTAAGATGCTTCAAACAAACCCCGTCCAGCGAGCGACTATCGATGATATCAGACAAGATCCCTGGTTCGCGAAAGACCTGCCCCCATATCTCGCTCCCCAGGTCGAAGAGTTTTTGAATACTGGTGTCGACCCCAATAAGGCTATCCGACCTAGCGACATAGCACCGAACGCCCCAGCCCAAATTCAAGAGAAGCTGCATGATGAAGTAACGGACAAGATCAGTAAGACAATGGGTTACGGCAAGCAGGACGTTCAAGAGGCCTTAGAAGCCAATGAACCGTCTGCAATCAAGGATGCTTACATGATTGTTCGAGAGAACAAGTTGATGCAAGTAAATCGTAAGTCTAAGTCTCCTGTTCCTTCGCAATTGGGCTTGCGCGCGGGGCTTTGGATACACAAACGCGTGCGCATGTTTGTTGATCCTCTTATCTGCACTACCGTCTTACCATCCATCCATCCCTTTATCTTTTTCCATTTTCCTCGTCATTCTCATGTCTCCCTATTTTTAACATAATGCTCAGCTGCGTACGGTACCGGTGCCGATAATCCCTATTTCGCTACTTCTCCTCCAACCGCTGATCATGTAGAGCAAATGCGGAGTGTTGCGGAAGCCATGAGCGACGCGTCAATAGATAAGGAGAAGAAGCAAGCGGAGACCGCTGAGATTATGCCGGAACCTCAGGCCAGTCCCCTTGCAGATTCTACTCGATCGACCTCGACGGTTACTAGCGTTTCTCCTCGCGGCTACGTCAGCCGTGTTGGAATACTGCCTACAAGTATTCCAGCGCTGCACAGAGAATATCTTGAACGTCAGAATGCGGGTATCGATGAACCCCTCAACGCGCCTATCCCTGAAGTCCCTCTTCAGCCCAGGACACCTGCAGAACAACAAGAAGCGGTTCGTCGTCTCAAGCCGCACTCTAAGAATACCATGCGTCTCGACGAAAATCACAGTCGCCCACAACAAATGACCCCAGTGGGCGCCAAAAAGTCCAAGCCAGTCCGTTGGCAGTTTGGCATTCGCTCAAGAAATGCCCCATTCGAGGCGCTGCTGTGTATTTACAAGGCACTGGCTAAGCTGGGAGCAGCTTGGGTTCATGATGAAGATTATGATAAGGTCCACGGAGAAGAGTCGGAGGCACAGTAAGCCCAACAGAACTATACACAAACGTATTAACTTGCTAACCGGATATAGTACTGCATCTGGCGAAAGGTTGCTTGAAAAGGAGAATCCTTACAGTGGCATGACTCTAGATCAAGTTGATCTTAATAATTTCGATCCTATCAAGTATTATAGGTTGCCTGCTGATCCATGGCACATCACATGCCGATGGAAAAAGGACGGTATGTACACGAGATTAATGTGAGGCCTCTATTCTAACAAAACTGGCAGATATTCGCAAGGAGTCTGTCTCTTCTGGACTCACCAATCCCGAGGCCGTTTCCGAGAAGAACACTTATGTGTACTCCGTTATGGACAAACGCCAACAGAATTTTGTCTGGATGCGGATGGAGATTCAGATCTATGAAATGGAACCGACAGTCTATCTCGTCGACTTCAAGTGCTCTGGCTACGAGCGAGCTGACGGAACAATGTTAGAAGAGAAGGACGTCATGAGTCCTTTCCCATTCCTTGACATGGCTGCCAAATTAATTATGCAGCTTGCCGAAGCCGATTAATTGCCAACTTGTGGGTATTAGATCAAATTATTCCTTCTATTCCCACCGGTTCCCGTGAAGCATTGGAGAGACTATGAACGCCGAATCGCGATCTTGAGCCTCACACTATCTTTGGAAATGACCTTGATTTCATCTCCCTCTTGAGTGGACGTCTGTATTCTTGATCGACTCAGGCTCATTCGTATCGGATTCTGCGTCATCTTACTGGTCTCTCCGCTTTCCTATCTTTTGATTTATGCCGGCATTTAAAGCTGTTCGACGCAGACTTAGGACATAGCTTTGATTCAATGTCGTACCTCAACCAACAATATGGTTACACTTGATCAAGTCGGATCATTTCAATCTCGCTAACACTGCAAGTATTCAGAAAATCACCTCGACGGGATAGTGCAGTACGTTCTCCTGACGTCGGAGCAAGGCGGCATTTGCAACGGCGTATAGTCTTAAGGAGAGAAGACAAATTATTTGTAGGGGGTTTAGTATTCAGGAGAGGCCATAAAGTGGAGTTTGATTTTTATACCCAAGCGTGAAGCGATGGGGGATTTGTTGATGGATGACAGGAAACTTGTAGGGTCATACATATCAGATAATGCGGTTATTTGCATCGGGCCGATCGCGAATTTGTACAAAATTCTAGTCAAGTTGTTTGAAACTGCATTTTTACGGCCCAGTGTCAACGACAAGCATTTGTCCGTGAGGCATCCATAAAGTGGTCTCCGTGAGGTGGTCGATAGCCGGCACCAATAGACCCGATACAGCACCGTACTGCTCTTTGTCACTTCCGTGGTTGCGAAACGCTAGGTGCCACGCTTCACCGTCAAGTATGGCGAGATACATGTTAAGGGCACATGAGACGACGTGACGCAAGCTCACCGTGCCAAGCGACAGGAAGATGAACCCCTATCCTCTTCGAAGATGATCTGCTCGAAGTTTTTCTCATGGCGCTCGTCTCTAAACTGGACTAGAAAATCTTGTGTCTCACGTAGACTTGCTTGGTAAAATCAACCGCATCTATGGAGGACACAATTACGTATTAACCATTTTCAGCATCTACCACCACATTTACTGCGACACCTACAGAGTGATGTGTCAGCTGCATTTCTTGGGAAATATTTATTCTCTCGTTTTTCTATTTATGTTTCTCTATGGCGACTCTAGATTCCCCGGATCGCTGATAGAGGGCATCCTTCACAACCATATCATGCTGCAACGGCGGTATAGCTTCTAATGGCGCATCGAGATTCACGAATTTGTAGGCCCAATAAGAACACCACACAAACACCAATCCTCCAATGAACAGTCCGACAAGGTAAAATATCGCGGCCTAGTGTGGTCAGCTTCAGATAAGGTATCATCGGTCACAACTACTCACTGCTTTTCCGCCTAGCGATACATCATCTGTATACAGGGGCGTCGTGATGTATACTGTGAGGCCCATAAGAAATGCTAGGACCGAGTATGCTAGAAGCATTATGGGCGCCTGCCACGTGAAGACCATGTTCCACCGAATGTGTGCTCGCTCAATCGGTGGCATTGGCAGTTTGCCCTTTTCTCTGTCTCCTGCCGGCGTGAATTTGCGGATAGGACCTCCTTGTAGTTCGCAAATCATCGACATCCTGTCGCGCAGGGGGACAGGGTGCGTTGGTGATTTTATGGTGCTGAATATAAATGCTTCGGCTGAGGAGAGCAGGATAGCGAAGAGGGACAGGATTAAGCTACAATACCAGGAGGCTGGACCGAGCTGTGTCGTCCTTGTGTTAGTCACGATGCGTGCATTCACTACATAGCCGATCTCAACAGTCCTGGGGTGTTATTTCAAGTATATTTTTGGAGCACATACCCAGTGTTCCTCGTCCCTTGCAGCCCATGAGAAGCATCCGATTACAGCTCCGGAGAGAAGAGTGGCCTACACAGTATGATCAGCTCAATGAGAAATCGAACAATACAAAATACAATATAGAAGATAGAACTAGAGCCCTTACAGCAACTTGTACGAAATGTAGCTCGATCAGTTTTCGATCTTGCCAAGCAGAAAACATTCGATGCGTATCGTCGCTGTCGCTGCTGTGTTCATATGATTTTACAATGGCTTTGACAGGCATAAGGGTGTTCTGGCGGAAAAATCGATAATAGGGTAGAGTTAAAAGATTCATCGCAGTATACCCCAATTTCACCCGAATCAATACGGAGACTGACTGTAGATGAGGGTTAGTAGACGCGACCCCAAGAGGTATCCCAACCATCTGCTTACTTTGAGGGTCGCGCAGATACCCATAGTAGTGCAATTTCTATCATAGACTGGCTTAAGTTCGGCAGCCCAACACGTTTTTTCCAAGTCTGAAGAGCTTAACTAGATGATAGTTCATCTTCTGTTGAGATATTTCGCCTAAGTCCTAATATCATGACCGATAAACAGTGTCTTGTAAAGGTTATGGTCTTCTGTCACGAGAGACAGTCATGCGAGGTCAGCCACCGAATGTACGAAATGTGTCATGCCTTTTTGAAAATGCCATCTTGCGCGCAGCGAAGTGGGTGTGAGGCGGATTGCATACACTATCGTGGTCCAAGCCTCGAAGGGCTGTTGGTGATTATACTGACCATGCGCAAATTCCCAGGCGAGTAGGCAGTCGGTACGATGACCCAAGCCCGACCGCGAACGTCGGGTACAGTAAGATGTAGAAATTCCCCGGATGGATAGCGAAAATGGATTGGCCAGACGTGACGTGGGAGAAAGTCGTTGGGTTGGGGGTCACCAGCTGCGCCACGTTGGCTTGTAGGCTGATTTCACCCCGAAATGTGTCGGTTACATCGGACAAGCCCCAGTACTGCCCGGGTACAAATGCCGATGCAGGGTTATCGCACGTAAGATGGTTAGTGGCTCATCATCCTCATGTAAATCAACGCCGTTCTTAAAAGCCTAGAGCACTGCTCTCCTGGTATGGGCACGGGAAGCATACAGCAACCAGATTTTTCATGTTTTACTTTCTCTAAGGCACTTCTTGTAGATAGTCTTCAAGGCCTGGGTTACAGTTCAGATTAAATCTATTGTTTGTATTCCGCTTACGAAGAAGCTTGTCGTTGCCGGTATCTCCATATCCGTCGGCAGCTGTCCACGGTGCTGTCCATATTTCCTCCGTAATCTTCCTCTCTGTGTTCCCGGGTTAAGTGATTTTCAAAGTCGCCCCGATCCAGCCACTGGTTGTCTCGGTCCTTGGGACAGTTTTGCATTTGACAAACGAAGTATTGCCCCAGAGCAAAGCGTTCCCAACGAGGTGTTTTCATCCGGACTCGTCGCAGTCGAACCAGATGTCTTGCACATTCCCTGAACCTCTCCTCTACTCCGTCTTTCCGCAGCCAGTTGTGGAACTCACTTGTCATTCTTCTTATTGTGTCACTTCCAACTTTCTTCGGCTTCCATTCGTCCATTTCAATCCTAATCCCGTCCTCGTCATTGAGTCGATAGTAGAAGTAGTTACCTTTGTCTTTATCTGGTTCCAGCAACTCGTGTACTTCCTCAGGGTTTCCAAGTTGATGAAGGCCCCTCTTAATAGTCGTTACCGCACCCTCACCCTCAAACTCGTCCTTTGGTCGCGCTGTCCCGATACTCACCAGAACTGGCTGGTTGTCGCCGTGGTGGTACTGAATCTCTCTATATAGCTCCCAACATGGATTATTGGCTGAGCTAAACCCGGCATCTTGGAATATGTACGAGGATTTGCCCTCAGGTATGCGTGAGTCGTTTTGTCTTCTAGTCCAACTGGTTGCGGTTCTTGAAATGATGGTTCCATTCGTTCGGACGCGTTCCGCCGCCTGCGCTTGGGTTGTAGAAAGAACGGTGTGATAATGTCCGAAGTAAAAGGGTGCTGCAGTCCCAGCACGTGCGACTTTCAAAAGTGAGATTCTCATTCCTTCATTCGGATTCTTTAGGTGGAGGTTTTCGTTGCTTTGGGCATTCGCATGTCTTCTCTCGGAGTAGGAAGTGTAAGACCTGAACAGGAAACGCTTGGTCACGGCTTGCCCGTCTCGAAGTTGGGTTGCAAGGACAACCCTAGCGGATATCAGCAATGAGACTTTCTGGTGAAGTAGAGCAAACCAGACTTACCCTCGACAAGTGTCAATATCTGTCTGAAACAGCGGTTCCGTATCATCCTCACTAACTTGAGACCTTCTCTCAATGACTTCTTTGATGGCCTTTTCTAAGTCTTTTGTGGAATATTTGTTCCATTTTACAAACCCCTTCAGTTTATGAAACATTCTTGGGTTTCCGAATATGACTCCTGCCATTGTTTCATACTCTTTGAGGCAATCTTCCACAGTCATACGAAATCGGCTAAGGAGAATGGCAATCAACCTAAGTTGAGTATCTCAGCTTAAATATCCACAGTCCAGTTCCAGCGGTTCACTCACGCTCCTGTGGATGTCCCACCTATATAGTCAAAGTAATGACAAGGTAAGAAGGGGGTGTTGTCTAGGTTGTTCAAATTCGGTAATTGAGAAACATTAATAGGCTTCTCGCAAGGATGAAAGCTAGACCTTGTTTTTCCATCTTCTTCCCTTTCAAAAGTCTGTATTAATAGCATTAAATGCTGAAGGACTAGGAGACTCCAGTATCCTCTAACGCCACCACCGTCTACGCTACGAATTAGCCCAAAAGGCATCAAGAAGGTAACTGTTCACGAACCGAAACTTAAGGCGATCTTCTGGAACCATGGACCGGGCGCACGGTTAGCTACCTGGTCATGGGTATCGGCAATGTGGAGGTTCGGTGTGGTTGTTGATGGGCCAGCCATTTCGACTAATCAGTAATTGGACAAATACCTCTATAATGACAAAATCTTCCGAAAAAGAGAAAAGCTGAATTGCACAAGCTATCTCAGATTGTAAACACGTCTTAATTCGTCATAAACGAAAGGCTGATGGTAAAGTGCAGAGATTCAAAGTGATAAGTGCGCCCAGGCTGAGTTATATATATTTATTCCTACATATTAACGTCTATGGGAGAGCCTCGTTATGAACTTGTCTCCTTAACATCAGCTTTCTAACTTAGAATGAACAGGATAGCCACCAGGGATGAACCAACCAGCCAGGGGTTGGCTTGGTGTTCGAGGATCGAGGCAGCTTCTTCACCGAATTGAGCACGTAAGCAATAGTCTAGAGCCGCATGCACTGATACAGTGTAGTAGGTTTTGCACTTTCCTCAAATGTCAATCATGCAGGCTCGCTGCTGAAGCGTAGGGGGCGCTTTTATTGAGGAGCTGACCACTAGAAAAAGAAAACTTTATGCAGCTTTATGTAGGTACTAGCGTGGGGGAAGCTGGTGCCCCTTTCATCCCCGGGCAGTATCCAGGTTTAAAATAGGAAGTTGAAGTTCCTCTGGCTCACACCATCGGTGTGTCGATTGGAGTCAGTCCTTTGATCTTGGGGTCAAATACGACGTCCTAGAGTCAACCTTGCGAGCTCGACCAAGATTATATAGTGATCCATTGAGCCTCATCAAGGTCAGGCATCTGGCACTCAATTTTTCATCATTAAGAGCTCTTATCGTCGATTCAAATATCCCACCACAACATAACTCATGTCTGCTTATAGTTCCTCTGAAAAAACACGCTTGTGCTGCTTGAAACAGCGGGCATTGGTCTACGACACTACATTCGACTCTTACACTATCAAGACCAACGAAAAGATCAAAGAAAGTAAGTAACTGAGATCCTGAAAACAACAAGTGGGCATTGTCGCCAATGACTATATCGCTAGATTACGAGGACTACTGGTCATTCCAACTCGGTCCTCCCAGGACACGTGCTGATAGTTGGGACTTATTCCTCAATGAAAAGGCAGACCGTGCCATCGCAGTGGGACCAGACCTGCCACCAAAGGACGCCATATTTGTCGCGGGACTACAACTGGGAAGACTTGGAATCTGGGGAAGACTTCTGCGCAAGACTGGGGCGTTGAATAATGGCTATATCATCAGACCACAAGCACCTCTTCAAAAGAAAGGGCGCTAAAACAGGCTCACTAGTAGTCTTCACATTTACATCGTGATATAAGCGCTCGAGTTCGGACCACCCCATCAGAGTTTGGGGTCAGAAGGTCTGGGGGTCAAGGGTCAGGGGTCAGGGGCGCGCTGCGCTGTCGGTTCTTGGTTACCCAGTTTTAAGTCATAGCAAATTCGTAAATATTTTATCATTGATCAAATGTTTCTGCAGCCATTAGAAGAGGGTCACGGGCTATGGTGAGATTTTTTCAGGACTGCTAACGGCAAATCTAACGATTCATGAGAGAATTCATTAGCATGCGTTTAATCTATAGCATTAAACTGAGTGATAAACCCGCCTGATTGAAATGGCTTGGCATTCCGCACTAATCAGGAGTGAGAGAACACGATTAGAAGACAACCTTGGAATGGTAAGGCATACTCGCGGCTGAGTTCCATTGCAGCAGCGCCTCCACCATCTAATCCTCTTACTCCAAATGACAAGGGCCGACTGCTCCCGCAGGGAAAATCGGATGTCGATGAATGGGCCCTCTAAGTAGACTCTATAAAACAGGTAAATTAATTTGGGGGCTACGAGATCGGAGTAGCCCGCTGAAATGTGGCTGCTTTAGATAAAGAGATTTGACGCCCTCACTCTACGGGACCAGGCAGGCTAGGTACTGTTCTTTGCAAGGACGTCAACGGCAACATCATACACTGGGCGCCAGATAACAGCTTTTGTCTTTGGAGATATGCCTTGGACAAGGACCGCAAACCGCCACTGGCGAGGGTTTCTCAACTCTTCAACGTCAACCACTTCATTGTGAGCCATGGCGCGCCCATACTTGCTCCCCTTCCCTTCCTCGAGTCTGACATGCATTCCCTCTCTGTACGCGGCTCGCCACGAACGAGCGTAGATCGCAGGTCATGTGCTCAGGATCGTAGGGATAGAGGTACCACGTCCCAGCTAAGAGGATCCCAGGCATTATCAAAGTTGTATTACTGTGCAATTACTACGAGGCCTACACAATTCCTAGAGTCGGACTCACGATAGCTCATTGTATTCGTGGAAGTCATAAGTAGTACGGGTACAACCATTTCAGCAACCTCCTCTACCCTCTTGGTAATCTCTTTTGACAGTGTCCGTATCCTTTGCGGCCACCACTTGGCTGATCGTGACATTGCTAACAATAGACTCAGGCTTGAGGATTTATTAACTCGTGTAAGCTTGGCGTAACGACTCGTATTGGATTAGAGGTGTAGCTTCTGTTGTAATTGTGTTTCAACAGGGTGCCTACCTAAGGTTGAACCGGTGGGATACCTATGTCCAACTGTAACATTTAGGGTCCAGGAATTGCTGTTTCAGGTGTGGCCCAAAGGCACTCATAATCATTGGTAACCTGTGAGTCGTAGTCGAGAGTACAGCCGCACGCATAAGCTGAGTAAACTACGGCGTCGAGTGCTTCCCCCTATTGTCACCGCGGCCGGGCAGAGGCGCTTCATACCAACAATTTCAGAATGAAACTGTAGAGTCACAATTGGGGTTGCACATCTAACAGTTCAGGACTTTTCCCGCCCTTGTGCATAAAAAAAGATTACTTTGACAAGATGTAGTGTGCGGACTACTTCCCGCTCTGCCAATAGTTAAGCCCAGCTCAACGCCATGCATCTTACTAGTTGCTACGTTGAAGACTTCGATGCCAGCCTGCCTTGAAATATCTCGTTAAGATCGCATTAGCCGCCCATACGAACTGGTACCCAAAACGGAAGGTCTAGAAGCGATTCGATGTCGTGCATGAGAGCCTGACGTAAGGCTCTGTTGGATGAATGCTTATGGCGCCCTCCATCTCATCTGGCCAGGACGACTCCTTGCAATCGAAAACGCCATACTTTTTATACCACTGGACAACAAAGGTGCGGATGTCGCCGGATATCGGCCATGTGGCTCGTCAGATGATGAATGCCGTCACCGCCAAGCTGAACCTTGACCAACCCCCGGACTACACACCACCGTAGAGGGCTGAGCAGTGTTCAAGTGACTAGTCCTAATCCAGGGCCTCTGGCATCCTGAGTAGAGTACCCGCCAATGGTACGTACAGCTTTGGAAAACCTATAGGTATTCTTTCTTAATCATATCGTCAATCCAAGGACAATAATGATCCTAGAACATCTGCAGTAAACATACAAGGCCATAACACACAGACTTCATCTTATTTCTGATGGGGTTTTCAAAGTAACGTATTGGGTGGCCAATTCCTTCACATATATAAACGCATCTCGAAAACGACAGTTTCTGTTATGGCTTGGAGTGTAGGGTATATGTGATTACTTATAGTCACGCGAAGAGCCTCAGCCCTCTCTCGTTATTTATGCTTGACGATACACACATATGGTTTTTTATTTTCTGGGATTCGTAACACTCGGTAAGTATTTATACACAGCTCGAGTCACGGCAGTTACAATATAAGTCCCAGTCTCCAAAGTTGAGCACCATGTGGGTATAAGACACTGTCTGATGGATGAGTATTGGTATAGAGTCATGGGATTCCGACTGACGCTGAAATATAGGGCGAGAGGCCATAAGCTGGGGATCGGCGATTCGCTGCGTGATTCCTAGTCATTTTGGACACTCTCGTGGCGAAATGTTTTCCGTGTTCTTATCACACGAGAGAGATTAGTTTCTTCAGCCTCTAAGCAGAAATTCGAGAATATTAGGAAATCATGTGGGAATTCTTCTAGCCTGTATTCATTTAAGCATGACATTCGCGAGGGGTTAGTTAGGGGTCACGCGCGCCGCTTTCAGGGTAGCTACTAATGCAAGTACGTCCCAGTTCTACCTATATAAGTATGTATAATTGAAGATTCCTTTTTCTCCTGCATAACAGCAGCAGGTTGCTTGGCGGGAATGTGCTTTTCTCTTAAGGAACTCTTCGATCTCACGTTAGCTTCCCCCTGACTTATGTCTCTCGCACTAAGGCTCAAAGCCGTCTCTTGCGTAAGACTAGCCTTTCGGTGGCTGTCACAGACAGAATTGCAGCACTGAACCATAATAGCGCTATAAGTAGAATATTGTCAAGTCGGGAACTTGATGCTTCACCCATCACGTATAGTACTGTAATAGTAGCCAATGATTAGACAGTAATTTCTAAACGAAATCATTCATATGGTTAGTTGAATATGTACATTTTCTAACATGCGCGCGCCACGCACATCTGTTGAGTGGACTGGAAGCCAAGAGATCCGAGATCTGGTAGAAGTAGGTGACTATCGAGTCTCTGGTACATAATAGAGTCAAGACGAGATCGGAAATCTCTCATCTTCTACGTAGTGCAGCTGGCCACTACCTCTATATGTGGTTCTATCCTGTTCTTGAATTCCTACGAATCAAAAGCCGTGCAGACTCTTACCCCGGACATGCTCGGCCTCATTGTTTAACCAATGTGATCAGCTATATTGACCTAACTAGCCTTAAGTCTACACTATCTATACCTTTCTGCCCCTTATTTGTGTTCTTATTCTCTTGTCTTTCACTTAGAGTTGTATTGTGTTCAAATTGTAATAATAATTACAGATTCAACCAATGAGCCAAAATAAAAATCCTATTTGCCATCCCTTTCCAAAATCCTATTCTAAGAAAACAGTGATTATGAACCCTCCATTGATGAAAAGTTCGCTCGTACGGATTGACCACCTGGTAGTAAGGAGTCAAAGGATAAGGAGAATAGGAATCGAATAAATTTCAACAGAAAAAAGGCAGAAAAAGAGAAATACATTGTGCACATGAAGTTCAAAGTTTCTTGAAATTAGCGGCAGTTATAGAAAATAAGATTCAGCTGGTCTTGAATGATGATCACGAAATAAATCACTATTTTGTTTCTCGGAAACTTCTTGTCCGAACATATCGTCGGCTCGTTTATATCGAGTTCACGTTACAGCATTTATTGTGTTATATATCCCCTATTTCCAACAAAGCGTAATTTTTATAAAGGTAGTTAGACAGCACATACGAATGTTATTTTTTTTTAGTTACTAAATCAAAACCCTGGAAATAAATAAATTACTTGCTAAATGGCACCTTCGGGCAATGGCAAATATATTTTGCCTACTTATAATTGAGGTCCTCGACAAATTGCTTGATGAGTCTATCTCGCGTCTCCCGAGCTTTTCAAAGGCCCTTAATTTAAGGAGCTTAACACGTACTTTTTACATTATATAATTTTATATTTATCCTACTATATAGAATGTCATTGAGCTTGTTCAACATACTAACGCAAGCAATGTAGCCGGAGAGAAGACGCTTTTGCATTTACTTGGTATTACTACTTGCTACTTTATGTTTGAACCTTATGTTATGTTGAGCTATCGCGTTTTATATGCTTTTTCCTTTAAAGGACAGAGGACGAGGTGTTTGCCTCCATTTCGTCCAAGTTTGAAGATCTTTTTATAATGTCATAGTTTAACCTAGTATTGTGCGAGGTCTGTGAGTTGCGCAAAACGAGTCTAAAGAGATTTTTAAGGGTTTCTGGAAAATGATAGAATAAGACAGAAATATTGTCTGCATTGTAAGCAACGGTGAAGACTAGGCTGTATACCAGAATATTTTAAATGAATATGTTATTAGAGATTGGAGTAACGAGCAGCTATGGACTTAGGACTATGATAACACAATTCCAGTTAATGGCGATGAGTATTCAAGGAAGTAGGCCAGAAATGACTGGTGGGTGGATTTATTGAGCACGCAAATTTTGATGAAAATACAGCGGAGACAGATTGATGAACAGTGCCTTGCCCGAGTCCCAGGTGAGACCACTAAGAGCCGATCTCCTCTATGGAGACTCATCGACAATATCGTCGTGTACTATGTCTATCGAGATACCTTAGCATGTTAGTACCAGCACGTTATGCTAGTGACGACGCTGCTCTGAAATCGTTGCTCGAGGAGCGTGGAACTGATGCCATTAATTCAACTAGGGGAAATAACCTCTTACACGTACAAGGTTGTAGAAAATGGGGGTTGCTGCGCAATGGCCTTGAAAAGAGCAAATACGGACGTAGACGCGGTACTTTCACAAGAGACCATATTATCCTTGCGTACCTAGGTAGTTTTCGTTCCTGCTGAAAGCACCGAATGACCTCTAATACTAATTTGTTTACACACTATCCGACTAACAATGCTTCTCATGTCCTTATTTGATTTGTACCTTTACGTATTTAATGCACAACACGTCCTAGAACGCTTTCTCTATCAAGTTTTAAAAGCAACAAACGCTCTTGCAAAATACAACTTTGTTGCTTTATATTCATAGTATAAACAAGCGGTTGTCCCATCTGACGGAAAGAACTGATACACACTTCGTTCTTGTCCCTCGCCAACTCATAAACAGAACAAGTCAATCATATATATCCTCCTCACCGCAACAACCGTTGCAGGTACGTACCTCCCTCCAATCCACCCGCATTTCTACCTTTCTACCTTTCTACCTTTCTCAATTTTCTGATACTCTTGAACCTTTTCCCAGAACATAACCCCTCTGTTTCCTCGAGACTTCGTTGTTCTTTCCTCTTTCTTCAACAACACCAGCCCCGCTCACCATCCACTTGACGCCGTCCTCATAGGCACGTATCACCCTGGTAAGATGAGTTCCTTTCTTGACATTTCATACTTGTATTAAATCAACACATGCCTGTATCAGGCGAGTTGTTTCCGCATTCGTCAACCTTTTGCCTGCCCTGGGTCTAAACTCCTACGCGCCTTTGACTGCCACCTTCTCGACTAGCATTAATCTAGGCAATCACAGAACAACCAAGACACATACCCCTAAACCACACCTCCACGATTGCAAAAATGCCTGTCAAATGGGACGACAAAAGTGAGCGGGCCTTGTTGCTCGCAATTTGCATGATTGAAGTGCACGGATTGACGATCTCGGGAGCTAAGTGGGACAAGGTTGAAAGATTGATGAAAGCCATGGGACATCCAGGAGCCACCGTAAGTAATCTCGTTCTCGTCGCATACTATCACCGTTTCTAGAAGATAAGATTCACATGTGCGTCTTGTCGTGGAAATTTTAAACGCCGTCGAAGCGCTCCTATACAACACAGAGACACACACGTACATACACAAAGCCTTGGGATCCGTTGCTAATTTAGAGAGACACAGTCGTCTGGCGCTAGGTAAATTCATCACATGATAGCAGCTGTATATATCGGCTATGCTAACAAAATAACTCGACAGCCAGAGATGGTCCAAGGTGCTCGTGAGAGACTTCCTGAATGTCCATCAGACGGAGCTCTCCAATGATACCCCGGCCACTCCCGCTCAAAAGAACAAAAGACAATCGTTGAGCAGAGTGGAAAGAGACAGAAGATGTGACGAGGGGACAAGGAGTCGAGGACCGGTGTCATGGGTTGCGTCATTGCTGTTGATAACAGCCACGATTGAGGATTTGCCTTGCCAAACCTCTTATTACATACCACCATCGTCACCTCGTCGTCAGTATGGACTCGTAGTAGTCCAACACCGAATTCGCATTATCTCGTGGTTATCCAATCTGGGGCTACTCCCTTGCTTGTACTTCGGAGGCCTCCCACATTACCGTATCATGTTCACATCTGAACATTTAGGTTTAGCACCACGTCTCTGCAAGAGAGAAAGGTAGATAATACTTTACAATCAAGAAACGACGTATGATTTCCCATTGCGCGCGCCAAGTGTGAGACCCGTCGTACAGCCATGCGGCCCGAGATACCTACCTAGAAGCAGACACGACCCTCTGCCGGGCCCGATTGGTCCGAGTTCTGAGAACGTGGGAACGACGAGGACGGTCTCGAGGTAAACTCGATCCTTGCACGGCTGAAACTAATGCGCAGTCGACGGATCACCGTTGCACGTCGGACAGAAGGCAGAAGGGAAAAAGACCGCGAGTTTTTGGCTCGTCTCGGCATTGATAACAAAACATATCTGGCGCGCGGTGCATGTCGACACCCCCTCCGGAGGGCATCTCATGACCAGGCTCGGCATCGCCAAGTCGGCCCCTGCGCCTCGATGACCGGCTCGCGCTTAGATGTTCACGATAAAGCCCAGGCTGCAGACGGGCTCGGCATTTCAACCTTGGGGGGATACACCGCATGAGCGAAGCGCGGATGAGTTCTCATTACACAAGCGGCAGTTCGTACGTTCTGCCTACTGGGCTCGTATTTCAATGTGGCATTGGTACGGACCAGTGAATGGCCGTACCTCTTTCATACTCGGGCTGGTTGGCGAAAACATAGCCTCCCTGCAGCCTTACTGCGCGAACTCCCGCCGTCTTATTTTTATGGCCATGCAGGCTGACCGTTCGCAGTTTCTTGGTCCACCGGGGTGCTAATTTGGCCAGTTATCTGTCTGCAAGAGTCGTGCTGTGCACCTGGCACGAGACGATGGGCACTCTCCGATTGGCCATCAGATCTGCAGGGAAATGCGATGTCATGTGCAGGCTCGATTACTCGCGTTAGATAGTGATCAAGACGATGAGGTGAAGGAATCGAGCCAGAAATACTCAACAGTAGGTGAGATGATGCGATTATGCATGTCTCGTCAACTATGACCCATGGAGGTCTCTTGGGTTTCATATTCAAGTTATTTAGTCCAATGGCATATCCGATATCAACACAAAATAGCATTCTTTCGGTTGCCCATGGCGTCATGATGAGCTATATAATTACTCGTCTGTATTTTAATTTATTGCCCAAGACTGATATACTGCTGTGACGGGTTACTTCTTTCGGACACCTCGGATGCAGCCGACATAGCACTACAGGCTACGCCCGCAGTGTGGTCGCATGTGAGGCCGCTCGCAGCTTTGATGATGCTGAGTAAACGGTAATGCTGAGGGATGATTTATAATTGTCGACAAGAGATGCTACATCTTTGGGAGCAAAGTCCCGAGTACGAGTTGAATATTCTGTGAGCACAGAGATTCACGAACACTGCTTGAGTACATGCAAATTATGCTATGGCTGTGAGAAGAAACGCGCAGATTCGTGTATACCTCAGGCTAAACGCTGCCAAATGTCCCGTCTTCTAGCTATTGGGCCTAGCTATTGTGCGACTCGCACCTTGTGGAACGCGGCTGATTCCTGGAGGCTCCCTCTGGTCAACCTGGTATGACAAGGAAATGTGGTGAATCACAGGTTCCTTACCTGAAATCTCGTCCCTACAGAGTGTAATTATATGCTCCTGTGCCCTGTAATCTGGATTGGCTGTTGTGCATTGCCTCCTTAAGTGAAATCGTCCAAGAGGAAGTAGTTTCACTCACCCAGCACTCTACTGATGTGGTGACTTACGGGTCCATACCTCCACCATTCTCTAGCTATAAACAAGGTAGAGAGGAAATGGAACACGGCCATTTCGCTGCAGAAACGCACCTTTTGGTACAGAAACGAAGAATTTAGGGCCGCCACCTTCTGGCGCTTGCTAGTAGTGGCTGGCGTTCCTCCGTTGTTGGTATTGCCCATCCGACTACACACATCATGAAACAAAGCGACTTCGTCTGTAACAACACCAGATAGACCTTTTCGTACACTCCACTCCATCCAGCTCTCTTCATTCACAGTCCAGATGTAAACGGGAATACCTGATTGCTTCATCTCCCGAAGGAAACGAGCGCCGGACGACGAAGCCAGGGTGTGCTGCATCAGGCTGAAAGAGATATTGGGGATATCTACTAAGCAACGCGCATATGGAATAGAGAACCCAACGTGCGTGATAGGGTAGTCAGGAAGGTACGTCATGCTCAACTTGATATATGTTGCCTAGCGAGTAATCAGTCCTGTGCTTTTGGTATAAGGGGTTGTCCGTATAGGGAGTTTTCCGGAAGAACAGGACTAGCTTACCTTCCAACAACATGGCATGACTCTAGTGTTCCATGGCCGTTTACTAGGCACCGAGGCAAGGGTATCTGCTGTCCTTTTCATCATCTCTTCAGCATCGTCGTGCGTCTGACCAAGTGGTTTTGGTTAGCAACTCCAGTTTCTAGACACCCCAGTTCCAATGAACAACGCGGTTGTGTGGGCATTACCTTGATGTCAAGCATGAGCCATATATCTTCTAGTCCGGGCTGGTCCAAGTACTCTAATAGGTCAATAAGCCGAGGCATTGGCTGTCGAGGTTCACGGATGGTCCGTAATCTACTGATCTCACTCCAGTCGAGATCACGAACCTTGGCCTTGATGCCGTAGCAGCGCTGAAGCGTCTCATCATGGCAGAGCACCACGACGCCGTCACGTGTAAGATGGAGATCTGTCTCAAGTGCTTCAACGCCCGCTTCAGCCGCGGCCTTGAAACTTGCCATGGTATTCTCGGGAGCAACAGCACTAAATCCTCGGTGACCAATAGTCTGCGGCATTGACAGCTCCAGATGTGTGGCCCGTGGCCCCCTCAAGCCTCGTTTCAGCATGGCAGGGTTGGTTGCTGATATCCATCAGCCGATGCCGCTCAAAATAGCACAGGTATGTACGAGCGAGAGACAAGAATGATGGATCTTACCAGGTTCGTTTTCGGTACCTAGTAACGGACTCTGCTCATGTGGTGTGACTATGGAAGGATGTCTTATCGCCGTGGACATTTTACCCATTTGGTCCCATGCAAGAATAGGTGCAGAGGCTAAAGGACTGGCTGCTTGCAAATGCGGTCTTGTTTCAAACACAAAGCCTATGATAACAGGGTTTGCTGTTCTGGCAAACTAGGTCGTACGTGAATAATACAGGTCGTCACGTATATCTATCCATCTATAGTCTATTGTGGTGGTGATGATGTTATCGAGGGAAATTGGTATATATGCTAAAACTACTCTCGACTCGCACCCCTTGAGCGAAGGCGCAGAAGCCGAAGAGGTAACGCAATGGCTCGGATAATAGGCTCAGATAATCTGTAGCTGAGGCTGCAGGTCTGGCCGTGCACAAGGCTATCGGCGATTAAAACTTGTGATACCAGGCCAGCTGGGGGTTGACAGGTTATGGTTGAAAGTAGCCTTTGCTGGTTCACTCTCGGGGACGATATATTGAAATCTTGTGATTGGACAGGGCTTCTGCTGTCCGATGGGTCCTGGAGAAGAATCGAGCTAGATCTGCACGGATGAGGGCTACTGGTGTAGGTATTGGATATTGAGGCAGATGAGCCATAGGGAAAACTATCGTGTAATGGCGGTCTGCTAGTAGTTGATGTCATGCATATTGTCGTTACACTGAGAGAGAGAAGAATACCACCCAGGAGTGCAGTGACTCGATATGCCGGGAAATAGAGAAGAAGGAGCAGCGGCAGTAAAAGAAAAAAAAAAAAAATCAGTGCTAGATCCATCTTGATGCCCCCCATGACGAACGAGGAGGGCCATCCATAGACGTTCGGGTGCATCGGATACCGTCACGGCCGAGACGGCTCGTCTGGCTTTTGTCCGTCCTATCGACTAGGGTCGGAGCGGACAAAGGTTCAAAAGGCGCTGAAAGACGTGCCGGACACTGGTATGCTCCCGGACATAGCATGCAGGTCGCCTAAACGCCAAGGGCTGTTCTGATTGAACCACATCGCACGGTTGTGTTGGTGAATGTCATGCATGATCTAGATTGAAGGGTCGGGGCTTTGGGGGTTGGCGGGGGGGATGTTCGGATTTAACCGTGTATACTGTTTGCTGAGAGGTACCTAGCGTCGGGGATTACATGCATATTCAATGCTTCAATGCGGACCGTTGATAACGACATTGCTACTGGGCGTACCGTATCTTGTCTGCTTATGTATTGTTACCAGAGCACAAACAAAACGTTGACTGCCCATGACTTGACATTCCAAGTACAAATAGATAGGAATCGATATTCATCTTCTTACTGATAGTATTTTTTATTGATTTACTACATATTTGTATGTCCTGTGACTAGGTATGTAAGTACTACTGTAAGAGGTGAAAAAAGTATGTGACTGGTCCACAACCCTGCAACGTCGTTCAGAAAAGGTTAGAAATGCGAACGGATCATTCGCGAATTAGGGGGCAATGATGTCAAGAGAAACACAAATGCAAATGCAAATGCATGTTTCTCAGTTACACTACAGTACACTACAGTACACTACCTGCGCTAGGCTAGTCAGCTAGCTAGGCTAGTGCTCGGCTAGTGTACAGTTCCGAAGACGGAGAGGCGCAGTGCCTGCAGGATTAAGACACGCAGCTAGCCGGGTCCCAGGAGTTCGCAACTTTTCCTTTTCTTTCTTTTCTTCTTCTTCTTTGGACTGTTACAGAATCTCCAATAGTGCCATGCTCGCATGCCCAATCCTCAGTTTCACCCCGCAAATGGCGATGCTGATCGCCAAGTTATGATGATGGACTGCAGCCAACAAGAATTGTGACGGTAGTTACAAAAAAACAAGAAATCTACGTAGAGTGGTCCCCCTCCCACCCCTCGATTGGGTAAATCTGCTCCAATTGTAAATTGTAAATTGCAATTGTAAATTTTGTGGCAAAATAGAGTACGCACTTCTGCATGCAGTAAGATCCCCAAACTACATAGAGATATACGACTATTCTATAGTCGGATTGGCTTCTCCCTGATGCCTGCGAGCATCTGCCTAGAATTGGCCAGCCCATTGCAGATCGGTTATCTGACTCTCCTTGGCTATTCTGCGAGTCCATAACTCTGACAGACTGCTGAGTTGCTGTATCGATGCACACTAGATTGACCATGCTAGCCTACAATGGGAGGTCGACGTTTGTGTCAGATTCTGCGCGCGCTTGCGTGGCATTCACAGATCACGCGCTTTTGCTTTATATACCATGATTTTCTTTGATCGCGTTGCTCTCGTTCATCAGCTTTGCCACGAGCCATCAAGATATTTGTGCACTGCAAGACCACACTATAGACTCAAGGCGTTGAACATATGTACAAGGTATCGGTAGAGGATAGGTTGGAAAAGCTAATTCAATTTCACTGAGGCCGAATGAGACCAAGGGATCTACCCTAAATGTATTATAATCACTTAAATGGAACCGCCAAGGCAGAAAAATCTCACCAGACCCATACCAAGTGCTGTCAAGAGCCCCGCATGTATACAAGACAGGATATACCGTTAGATCCCAAAACCAAGCCTCCCAGTCATCATTCATAGAACACTGAGTCTAATACCTGTACCATCAAATCAAATGTGTTCGCTTAGTAACAGACAGGAAAACAGAGAAGTGCGCAAAGTGGGAACGGGCTGTCATCATAACCCTATACCCATATCGAGGCCATCTAATACCGAGAGCCCCTCGTTGCTGTTTTTGTGGGGTATCAATCCGCTTTTGTAGTCTTCGCCGTTCATATTGAGGTATAAATCATTGTTGGAGAGGTCTTCACCCGAGCTCAAGCTTTCATCGCTCAGACTGAGCACACTCTGCGGCGGGTTCGTGCTCAGGTCCAGGTCGCGAATGTTGAAAGTAGACAAGTCCCAAGGATCGGGTGTCCACTCCGTGTAATTGGTCGCTGCGCTAGTCGGCGTCTCCAAGGATAAAGCGGGCCCGCCATAAATGGCATCGTAGACGTTGATCTGACCGCCGTCCATTGCACCCAGCAGTGCCTCCCACTCACCTATCGAGATGCCACCCCCTGAGACTCCCTTAGTTGCCGGAGTAGGCGGATATAATGGGGCTTGTGGCTGATGATTAGGTGGAATAGGCTGCGAAGGTGGCATTTGGTTCTGATTGGGTGAGAGTGGCTGAGGATTAGATGCTGTGTTGTTGCCAAGCGAAAGATAGTCCATATTCGGTTTCGTTCTTGCTGTGGGCGACATTCCCATCATCGTTTGTTGGATTTGGGAGATAGAGAAGCGGTGGTCATGTTGTGGTGGCGAATGGCTTGCACTGCCCTGGTCGAAAGAAGCTCGCGACTGGGAGCGATAGAGCTCTGGTCGTGAAGATGAGCTGGGCATTGTCATACGTCGTAGTTTCTCTTGTTGGGAAAGAAGATCCGTCTCACTCATAGCGGCCAAAGTATGCCGGCCATATGGCGAGCCCTTCGTGAAAGCGGCCGCGGGAGGTGAGCCTCTTGGTGGCGCGGCGGCTGCCATGTCTGGACTCTTCTGCATTGATGCAGGTGATGATGATTCACCGACCATGATCAGCATTTTCGCCACTCTTTTTAAATCGGAGAGACCCGCAGCTCTGCCTTTTGCCAGCGTCCTCAGAACGACGTTGGTAAGCCGCTCGACATCCTTCATGAGCTTACTATCATGTTTGAGCTCAAGGCCCTGGTAAAGCAGGGTCACTCCACATAAAACAAGGATATCTGTCTTGTTTAAGCAGAAAGAGAACGACATGCTTCTTTCTTCAAGTAGTTGGACGATTTGGATAATATGTTTGCTCGAGTCAGCAGTTGCCAGTAGAGCCGGCGCAGCTTTGGCACCCAAACTCGAGCCAATTGCTGGTCGATAGATAAGCGTACGAACGTAGTAATACGCCAAGGCCTATAAGCGTTAGCGAGCGGAATCATGATTGGGTAAACGAAAATCATACCAAAATCGGAGACCTGCTTCCGGTGACATCTGTGGACGGTTTATCCTGGACAAAGTTGAGTTTGAGATGGGTAGGGAGAGCCTCATCCCACTCTCGGAGTTCTGCGTCAAGTAATGACATTTGTTGAAGAGAAAGTTCATGGGATGTGGCGGCAGGATAGATTTTCTCCAAGACATTACCCAATATTCGCGACAATCTGAACAAGGCGAGACCGCTTGATATCCTTGTATGTTCTCCAGGGAGAGTAGGCTGAAACCCCTTCTCAGTGACATACTCATCATCTGTATCTGATGGATATTCTGCATGAATATCTTCATCTTTCAACAACTTCGGGAGACCAAGTATGGCAGCAGAAAAGCTTTTGATGGTTAGTCAAGTTGTTCGAACGAGAGCGACAAAGAAACATACCAGTCAAGAGTATATAGCGTCCAGAAAACCTTCTTTCGCGTCTCGATAGTAAGAGCGCCGAACGAGAAGCGTTTCTGGCTCTGATGCAGGCCGAGCCGGTGGGATAACCCAACAGCGATGGCCTTGTAGTGCTGAAGACGCTTGTAGTCGGCTCGAATTGTGCAGTACACAAGAGCCAACACCAAACACTGAAGCGTGTGCATCGTATTGTCCATCATGACAGCATCCAACGCCTTCTGCCATTGTAACTCGCAGGCAGCAATCTGTTCCAGATCTGGATTTTCACTCGACAAGGCGGCAATACTGAAGACCAAGTAGAGCTGCGCGAGCTTGTGATTGTTCTTGATCTTATCAGAATCGCTAGCGAAGTCTTCATACAGATGCAGGAAGGTGGGTTTATGGAGAACTGGGAAAAGGGGTGCCCACTCCTGGAAGTAGACATTCACACATCTATCCGAGAAGAGTCGTGGTGGGACTCTTAATGACTGGGATGGAGGTTTAGCTACTAAAGGGTAGCATCCTTGGATGTGAAGAAACGCCTCCGGGTTAAAGTCCCCACAAGGCTTCCCGTTCTCTTGAATCTTTCGTTTGAATGTTTCTAGTAGCGATGTTAGGATGGCATATATGGACCGAAACTGCCGACTTACCAATGAAGGCACGTCCACTTGACGACCCCATGAAGTACGAATCTGAATTCTCGACACCGAGCAATAGCGGCGTCGCTTGTACACGAAAAACGTCTTGTTTCACAGGCGGTCCTCCTTCTCTCTCCGGCCTTGCCGGAGGCTTAGGACTTGCGCTAGACCTCACGGAAGGCGGGCGGTGACCATGCATTTTGGAGAGCATATCAATCTTCTCATCTTTTTCATCCAACAGGTCTTTCAGTTCTCGTACTTCAGTCTCCAACTGTCGCACTCTCTCCTCCAGGGATTCGGTATAGCCGCGAGGAAAGGCGCGCCGGCTCAGCTTGTCGCTAGTCTTACACTCGAAGCCGACATTCGAGCACTGTGAACATGTCGGGCGGATGCCGTCGCACCGTATCTTTTTGGAGCGGCAACGGTCACAGGCCTGGGCAATCCGGCTCTGTGAGCTGGTGCCCACCTTGATCACCTTCATTGGCAGGATACCGGGCATCTTGGCGAGCGATTATGCAGTGCGACCTTTTAGATTTGGGGCAGCTCGCGTAGATGTCGGAAGTCGTGGTAGCAATTGTCTATAGACGGACCGGACCCCATGGAAGACAGGACATTCGGCGGGTCACGACGGGAAGTGGGAGGTGTGGCCTTCTCAACAAGATGGAAATCCTTCTGATCCTACGAACGACACCGAACCACGTCAGATCACACGATATCCTCGCTCAGGGGTTCCAGTTCCTGCTTTGAGTCTCGGGCCAGGGCGTTGCGCAACGGTGTGAGTGAGTCAAGGCTGTGTTGTCGTGGAAGAAGTCGACGGTGTGAGGTAGGAGCAAGGTGGTGGTTGTGGTGGTGACGGATTTGGATTTGATAAGAGAGAGAGAGGAGAAGAGAGGGAAGGACGTTAGCGGTAGGCAGATGAAGGGAAAGAAATGGAGCCCTCGCCAGAGGCAGGAGTGAGCAGCAGCACCCGCTTCTCCAGATACCCTAACAGCAAAATTTGCGGGGCGCTGAAAAGGGCAGGCTTAGTACATGGCAGGAACACCCCGTGCCCCCAGTATCGTGTATCTCTAGCCTCCACTAACAGATTTAGCATCCGCTTAGTGTGTTGGGGGGGAAGGGCTAGGAATCCGGGGTGTTGGCCGGGGTGACGGAGTGAGGCCCGTTTTGTTGCGCACTACTCTCACTGCTCTAGCCAGACTCGCCAGATAGTCCCCCGTAGCGCACGGGGACTTGATTATATAGAATACTAGAGGATATTACGGACGACCTATACGTAGGTCACGTAGTAGTCACGCTAACTAGCAGGTACGAATCATCTACAGGTAGTACAGTACCAGGAGACCAACAGCGAATAGGTACCGGTAGTTTCGTCTTGTCGAGGCTTGTCGTTGGCCTGTCGCCAAGACCTGCCACATGCATTCCATTTCATCGAGCATCGTCAAGTCTCCCCAGAATCTATCTATCCCATATACTAAGTAGTATATGTCTACTATACATCTATGTTCGTCCACACAGATACACAGAACCTATCACTTATCTCACTTATACTCGCCTCGCTTACACAGCCAAGATCGTCAAGATAGTCGAGGTAGGTATACCGAGCTACTGCGCCTCTCTGTTGTGCTAGTAGGTAGTAGTATGCAGACGCAAGCAAACAGCAGCACGATACCACGCTTTCAAAACAGTGTATGGACATGCTGCCAAGCTGCAACTGGCATCCGCGCGTCTGTACATACTACTCGACTATGTATGCCAGGGGCCTGGTGCATGGCGTCTTTGCTTATCAAACAGACCTGGCCCTGGAGTTTCCGATGTCTGGTCTAGCCTGGGGCCGGTCTGGTAAGCTGACAACTGGCGGCCCAGAGTTTACGCGTATGGTGCAGTGCTGCTACCGTCACTAGTCTTCACCGCACCCCCAGACGTCTCGACTTCCCCTCGTGTTTGGCCTTAGGCTCTGCTTAGGTTCGTCTGGGGACCGACGCCATGGTACAGCTTCTTCCATGTGGCCGTGGGATCTTGTTGGTTTCCGCGCCAGATGACACATTCTAACCATGTAATGGCCGCACTAGAAAACCAATCTATCGGGCATCTTCCGTTTTGTTTTCGTCTGGTGTGTTATAGGTTCCAATGGCGCCGCAAAACAGATGCCACCTAATGCAGGACATATGCAGCAGATCCTCCTCCCACAAGTGCGGTCAAGCGAATTCAACACTAATCGCCTACCTGGGGGAGAATCCCGGACTAGGTATCCCAACCGTCATCACCTCCGCGCTGCTCTCGGCAGACTGGACTCTGGGGTAATATCCGTGATCCATGGCCGGCCAGAACTTGGCTCGTGATGTCCTGCCTTACGAAGGACCGCTCGGCCCCCTCTGCTTCTTCACGGACGCTGCTGGGTTTGTGGGCTTGTACAAGAACGAAACAGGACGGGTGTGGGAGAGAGAGGAAGGGCCTGCTTGGGTTGGGGTTGGCACGCGTCTATCGATGCGCTATTTCAATACTGCGTAAGCCAGTAAGGCATGGCTGGTTCATGCAGTATTTCCTACGTGATGAGAGTAGACACAGGACCATCTTCACTGGTTCGAAGTGATGACTCGCCACGTCCGGACGAATGGTGGTTAACCTCACTACTTATGAGTGCCGACTTCGCTGGACCCACGAGGCAGTAGATCTGCACGCCCGAATAGACCAAGCTTCGTGATCCTCATTGTGGGGTAAGTTAACCTTGGTTAGACGTTGCTCATCCATGCCTCCTAGTATTTCCATGTCATGAACATTTACAGCTACCTTCTTGCGTGGGTGAGAAACAGTATAGTCTATAATGCCGTCGAGAAGTGTCGTTTTGCTTGGTGGATACTTCGTACGACGAGCTAAAGTTGCCGGTGCATGAACACACGACGACTATTGTATACCAAGCAAACTTGTTGCATCAGATGAGATATTCACTTCCTGATTAGTGGCCCCTGGGTAGTGGCTATAGGATTGCATTCGTAGCATAACTCGATTGGGCACACCCATTGCCATCCTACCCAGCCAGTAGTAGAGTGGGAGACGTAATCTCGCATGTAACGAGACGGACGTATATAATTATTCCAATTGAGGGTTACTGTTGTCGGAAAGACATTCAATCACCGTGATACCGGATAAGGGCTGAAATAAATAGATTCAGGGATGCCACGAGGGTTCCTAAATATATTCTCCCAGGGCTGAGATTCCGGTTAAATTGCTCACCGGGTAAATGGACGAGGCGACAGCGCATGATGAGCCTCGCTGGCGGGAAATGGCCGCCATCAAATATTCAATCACCCATGATATTTAACAGCCGTTGAACAGCCGAGAAAATGTAGAATGTAATGAACGGTCATATCCGTCGATTTGATATTTGGAAGGCATTAAAGGGGTTGTTACGTATACGATATAGACATATCATCACACTCCACCTCCCGCTAGCTAGCTGACGATGAAAACTGACTCGGGGAGAAGAGACGGAGTTATTGTGAGATTTACAAGGATCAAAATACCGGAAATTACACTAATAATCTAAGCAATGGTGCAGGAAATTTCTCTATCCCTGAAACGTCGTCTAACGTAACAGGTGTACTATATCATTGAACTGGTATCTCTGCGGTATTAGGTGATCCCGTATCCCGTATCCCGTAAAGAATGATGTACTTCCAGGCTGCTCGCTGAATCGAGCCCCTACTCATTCTGTGCATATGTAGCCATACGGACGTAACCTACGTGAACGTAACATTGTACTGCTAAATTATGCGAAATCTTCCTCGTCTATGTCGTCGTTTTGGGTGCTGTTCATTGCAGCAAGATAAGCCGTTACCGACTCATCTTCGAAAAGCCGGGTTCTCTGCCAGAGAGTCAGTGATAATCCATCATAAACCAGTAGTTTTTAGGTTCCTGTCGTGCAATGAAACTCTGAGCAGTAACAAAGAAAAATATACCACAGGAGAACCGCACCAATCACGGCGGCTGCTCAAGATTTCTTACCTCTTGTTCAAGCATTTGGAATGTCGTTTCGAAGAGATCTTTCTCAAGTATCCTTAATCTTGATGCCGCTTGAGAGATATCCGGTCTCTCAGTTCCCGTTGGAACTCTCTCTACCGCCAAAACCTCCAAGTGCTCCTGGATAATTCCAAGTGCAACAGCAACGGCGCGAAGGCGGAAAACTTGGCATAAAGCGTGTCTTTGTATGAGAGTTTCCATAGCCCCGGCATTTTCGGTTACATCAGTCTCCTGCCAGAACATCCTGAGATCATGTGACCCATCAGTGCTCTGTGAGACTTTGAAGTGTAGGCCATCTTCATCATTCAGACACATCAGATAAATGAATGGAGCATTCCACTGCGGGACACCTGTGTCGCTGTCAGAGATCTTCAAGATCGGCGCAGATCCGAAGGCATAGAGCTTTGCTTTTGCAAGCGGATCATCTTCCATGGACTCTACCGGCAGGACCACACTTTGCGCGGTCGAGGCGGGGTCGATGAATCCATAGCTGAATAACATCTCGGCTGCTGATTTGTCGTGGCCATAATCGATGGTAATTTCATCCTGGGCAAGAACATTTGCCCCCTCGCGTAGAAGGAGCAGCACTTCATCTTCCGAGTTTTCTTCGAAATACGCCGTTGCTGGGCTAGAGTGGTTCGCCAGGTCCAAACAAGGCACCATTGACTCTCCTGACCTGGGCAAGGCTAGCGAGCGAGACCGGTAGAGAGCATCTAACCATATCCAGTCACTCAGTGTAATTACTTCATTTTCAAATAACGCGCTCCACTGCACAAGGTTTGTAGTCGCGTTTCGAATGTGATCAAATTCCTTCGTTAACGCAGCAAACTTGGCAGATATAGCAGACTACGATACCATTAGATATGAATAGCGACAGTATCTGCAGGAACTTGCCTCAAGCGAAGTGCCTCTTAGGAGAGATAATTCGGATTCAGACCACATTGTCGGAACAGGGACATGGCTGGGGAGGAGCTTCAAGTACTGAGTCCAAGCCGTGGTAGCCCCCTGACCCCCTGTATAATCCGGGGAGGAGAGGACAAGCTGTGTCAACAAAAACAGTAGGATGTCACCCCTAAGCGACTACTAGGTCAAAGATTTGTCAACTGGCCGGCTCGTCGATGAAGACTCGAGATCTCTACCTGGTGGCCAGCTACGTCAAGGAGCTGGCGGAATTCCTTATTCTCTTTGGCATACTCTTCGACGCCAGCAGCTGATAGGATAACTCCTTTCGGAATCGTAAGCAAGGCCGGTATTTCGTTGTCCGCGTTGTTCAGGGTTTCCTCGGCAATTAAGCCCAGCCCTTTAGCTTCAGTGTCTGCGGCACTGACTCCAGCAAAGGTGATGTTGTTGAGCATGCACCATGCTGGAAGACTTGATAGTGGAAGCTCTCCCCTTCGCATCTTGATTGGGCTCCGTTGAAAAATGAGAGTGCCGTGCGTATACCTAAGCAGTCCAAGATCAAACTCGAGGTGAAACACACATGATTGTATATAGCTGACTGGCGTATAGTGACGAATACTATTGGACGAATTAGTAAAGAAATATAATTTTTCGGTCCTGAATCAACTTACTCACTGAATTAGGTAGATATATAAGTCAATAAGACTTAAATATGCTTG
The DNA here is from genome assembly GCA_022578775.1 of Xylaria venustula. Taxonomy (NCBI): domain Eukaryota; kingdom Fungi; phylum Ascomycota; class Sordariomycetes; order Xylariales; family Xylariaceae; genus Xylaria; species Xylaria venustula. Next base: position 142,716 of record MU389364.1, on the reverse strand, counting down.
GTATACAATTAGAATGGTGTCTGCTTGTATGCTGCAAGATGCTATGTACCGTGTGAAGGTGGCTTACATCATGCTAAGGTAGCTCAGGGTACGCAAAAGATGCCCCGCGCAGGAATTTACATTAAGCCCCCCCACCTTGAATCATCCCACCCCAATAGCAAGTACAACCAAGCTACACCTGCCTGAGACAGTATCTAGAGTATAATTTTGCGACAGCGCATCTTATCTTTCGTCTTTTCTCCTCCCCCCTCAGCACCCCTCGTCAACGGGCTTCACATAGAGCGCTCATCGAGCCATGCCGCGGGATCCCTTGATCGGCCTGGTCGGCAAGCCGTCGGCTGGCAAGAGCACGACCCTGAACAGTCTGACCGACGCCACGTCCAAAGTTGGTGGGTTTGGATCCCCCGCCAGCCAGTCGAGCCGAGCAACGACGCTGATCTGACGCGCCCGCGCGCAACAGGGAACTATCCGTACGCCTACGCTTCCTCTCCACAGTGACAGCGCATTCTAACCCGATGTCTTGCGCGCAGGTTCACGACCATCGACCCGCAGCGCGCCATCGGCTACCTCCAGATACAATGCGCCTGCGAGCGCTTCGGCATGCAGGACAGGTGCCGCCCCAACTATGGGTCGTGCGTTGAAGGCCGGCGCTCCGTGCCCATCGAGCTCCTCGACGTCGCCGGCCTCGTCCCCGGCGCGCACCAGGGGAAAGGGCTGGGGAACAAGTTCCTCGACGACCTGCGCCACGCCGACGCGCTGATCCACGTCGTCGACGCGAGCGGGCGCACCAACGCCGAGGGCGAGAACACGCGCGGCTATGACCCCTCGCAGGACATCGCCTGGCTGCGCGGCGAGATCGTCCAGTGGATCAAGGGCAACCTCTGGGAGCGCTGGGGCTCCATCAAGCGCCGCCACGTCGCCGTCAAGGCCACCGCCGTCGAGACCCTGCAGCAGCAGTTCTCCGGCTACGGGAGCACCGCCGTCGTCGTCGCGCGCACGCTGGACAAGCTGGCTCTGAAGGAGCCGCTCGAGGCCTGGTCCGAGGAGACCGTCGACCGTGTCGTGGCCGCCTTCACCGACGAGAAGTTCCCTACCGTCATCGCCCTGAACAAGATCGATGACTCGGACGCCTACACCAATCTCATGAAGATCACCAAGCAGCAAGACCCGAACCTGGTCGTGGCCTGCTCAGCCAAGGCCGAGCTGTTCCTACGCAAAATGGCTAAGCAGGGTTATATAAGGTATACGGAAGGAACCGAATTCGTGGATACCCGGGAAGATCTCATCGCAGACGGCGATCCGGATGGCGGGGGGCTCAAGGAGTTGGATGAGCGGAACAAGGCCACAATCGAGGAATTCAGAGATATGATTCTGTTTAGGTACGGCTCTACTGGAGTTGTGCAGGTCCTGTCCAAGGCAGCTGAGATACTGGGCTTGGTGCCCGTCTTCCCGGTAAGGAATACCACTAGCTTCAGCTCTGGCTCGGACACAAAGGTCGCTTTCAGAGACTGTGTCCTGGTCAAGAAGAACTCGACCGTAGGCGAGGTCGCTCGAAAGGTCATGGGAGACGCCCCGATAGCCTACGTGGAAGGTGTAGGGAGTGTACGGGTATCTGAGGATGCGGTTGTCAGCCCAGGCAAAAACGATGTAAGTCTTCTCGAATTTTTATGTCAAAATCGCTCGCTAATCGCTTCCTATAGGTATTATCATTTAAAGTAGGGCGGGCTTAACGAGCTCTAAATTTATTATATCTGGTTATCTGCAATGCACCAGTCTAAGATTACGGGGTACATATACTACTTATGGCCATGGCCCGTTAGCTACACAGCTTAAAGCTTATCCTCCTCTATCAGAGAGATAAAGTTCAATCTTCTCTTGAGGCATCAGCTTAGAATTTAAGTAGATGGCATCTTGTATACAATCCGCCTAGAATACCTACAGGAATAGAGAGGTTGAGTCATCGCAAGAGCTCTAGCATATTGTTATCTAGAAAGTCGTTGTGCATTTCACCATTGCAATTCACAGTAATAGACTTCGAAAGCTGCAGGATTGCAAAGTTTTATTATGCTGGGTATCGAGGTTCATCCATCATTAATAGTATCTGGGGCTCGCAACTCATGGCCACGACCTGACATCAAGACGCATGCGTGAAAGAACTAGTTCCGTACCGAGACCCGCCACAAACAAAGAAAATATAATATAGTGATGCCAACCAATCGGTCCTTGTCTCTCGGGGTTCTGTATGGGAATCAACGTAGGAGATACATGCAAGCCGACGCAAGTGCAATTGAGTCGACAGCGATGAGCACGACGAAAGTGGTGGATCGAGGCAGTGATCAAGGATCACGGACACCCCCCACCCCACGCCGAGAGCGTTACCGCTATTAGGTTAAAAGTCGTACAGCATTGGTGTGCATCGCGAAGTGTGACCCCATGACGATCTTATAGTGCGTTGCCAAGCCCGAGCTCTAGTCTCTTTGTATGCCATAAAGACGAGGGAAAACCGAATGCCTTTCGAAAAGAAGTGTATGGGTATAGCGCGTTTGAGGAGAAATCAATCAGTCAATGGGCGAAGCGGCCCGCCTCATCTCTCTTCGCTCCATTTTTCCGGCCAAGCTTAATACTTTAGAATGATGTACCTGGATGCCAAGCACGTTAGCCATGATTTACGTCAGACTTGCTAGGGCGTTCTGGTGGGGTCAAGGTCGAGATCCCTTGTTGACAAGGAACACAGGGCATTGTCGGATAAGACGGCGAGCTAGGAAGTCTTGGATTGTACGTACAGCGCGTGGATGATACCCGGGATGTAACCCAGAATCGTCAAGAGGACGTTGATCAGGAAGTCGGCACCGCAGCCACGCTCGAGGAAGACACCGAGGGGCGGGAGAATGACGGCAAAGATGATTTTGCAGATATCGCTAAAGGACAATGATTAGTCGTGATGAAGACGTCAAGAAAGCAGCCTGGGAGTTAGTCGACGTACCTTGCGGTGAAAGCCATTTTAGCTGGATTGGTTGGATTGAGTGATGGTGATGATGAAGCAGTGGGTCGATGTTGAGAATTGAGGTGAGAATAGACGTCTCAGTGGGAAAGTGCTGTATTTATCTTCTGTAGTGAATGCTAGTCAAGTTGAGAATGTCAAAAAAAGGTCAAGGGAGACGGAACTGGGTGGTTGGGTTGGGCGGTGGTTAAATAACAAACCAAGCTTGTCGACTGGCCAGGAATGCCAGGAATGCCCAAGCAGTTACACGGTACAGTTAACCGCTTTTGTCACAGATTGCGTTTCTTGGGCCCGTGGAACGATTTCTTGGTTGGCTGGGTTGCCACTTTGTTTCTAGCGCGCGCAGTGTGTGTACCAGCAGCGGCAGCATGCACGGGTTCTGCACGGGGGTTTCTGTGTTTTCTGGCTGTGCTGGATGTTGGGCTGGGCAATGATGACGATGTGACCGTTGACGCTACCTGCATTCTTGGCTCTCGGCCCTGTCGCAAGCTACAAGCTACTGTACTAAGTAGTAGTGTATACACTGCGTCATCAGCCTCCCCGTGCACCCTACCCTTAGGTGGGACCGGCTAAGACGGTTTCTCGAACTAGGGGGGCTACTACCCTACCCTGCCTTCTGGATATAGGGACAAAAATAGGGAGTATACTAGATAAACGGTAACTTGTCTTTGGGTGGGCATATCGGTGTGCTATATGGTACCAGTATAGCTCCTGTACCTCCTTGCCAATATGTGCCTGGGTTCACCTGCTGTTTTTTTGCTTTCCAATCTCCCCGTAGTGTGGCTGGTTCTCTAGTTCAGGTAACAAGATAAGGTAGGAGATGCATGCTCTTTTCACTTGACATCTTACGTTGTTTGCGCTCCTTTCAGGCAAGTCAAGCAAAGCTAGGCCAGGGGTTTACTACCTAATTCCTTCAAATTCAACGAATACAGTACCAAATAAGGGCAGGTATAAGTTATCGTGTAGTTGCGCTACAGTTTCGTATTTCAATTGTCACATTACCATGGGCAAGTTTTGGATGCCGGCAATCGGCAACAACTCTAAGACATCATAGGCTGGAATGACATCATCTGCCCTACATAGCAACCATCCAATTGCTGCCTGCATTAGCGCCCGAGCAAGCGCCACACGCCACAGACAGGGAAACGAACGCACTCAGCCACATCGATATCTGCCTTATGTACTTGGTAAGGTAGAGGCTGTGTTTCAGCAATGCGCAGTAAAAAGACCGACCTAAATACCCCGCAAAGTACCTATCTAGGTAGATTTTGCAATGGTACATAACTGAGGCCCTTACCCCAGGGAAATCAAAGCCATGTCTATCTTGTGGATTCGAAACTTCGCCCCTAGCTTACGTACGACAGATTAACCGGAAATCTAGGCATCATTTTTACGTGAAGTTTCTGCTGGTAGCAGTCGTTTGTGGGCTACCTCAGTATTACACCATGAACAGCAGACGCTTGCATGCACTGCCTTGTTCTGAAAATTGCTCTCCTGCACTCCTTGCCATAGAATTGTCCTCAGTTCGCATGCGCCATGTCTAGTCTCACTCAGGAGAATATTGATAGTTCGGACTCACGAGTAAAAGAGGACTAGGAAGCTTGATCAACGCTCAAAAATCAAACCACTCTGCATAGTCCGTCTAAAATATGCGTCTGGCATAATTCCAATGTCTTAATTTACTTTACTACTGCCCACAGCATACAGATGTGAGCTCAAATAATTCGGCAATTTTCTATTATTAGGATTTGGATGAACAGCCGTCGTATCAGACCGCATTGTGGTACAACCTCACATATACTCATTCACTCCGTGGCTTGGTGATCCGCGACTACGGGGAAGGGGTTCCAGTCCGAAAACGCCAAGCCGGGAGTCCGACAGGATCGGAAAATTAAGAAGGATAGTAACATGAGCATCAATAGGCTCTCGACCCTGACCCCTCAAAATTACGGTAGTTGCGACTAATCTAGAAATTCTGAATCTCCAAAAGAAAAAGAGGCAATCCGCCATTACGGGGTTAAGTATTATGCATCTCGGAATAACGAGCTCGTCGAAACCGAACATCTGTTTATTAGTCAGCCCCTCCTCCGAAAATCCTCACACAAACTAGCGGTATTACTACTCAATAAGCAAAGACCAAAAAAAAAAAAAAACATCACAAGTCTTATACAACAGCAAGTCCTAGGGGCCGATAGACACCAATTCCTCAAGATCAAAAAATCCTTCAACCCCTAATCAGACAAAACAATGGCCCCTCCGACGCCCCTCCCGACATACGTCTACAAAATCGTCCCGGCGGCCCCTCCATCGCCGATCCCCGCGCAGTACCCGCTCTCGGAGCTGGACCAGAAAGACGGGTTCGTGCACCTGAGCATAGCGACGCAAGTGAGTCGTTACATACCACATCCTCCCAGAATTACACCACACTGACGAGTTCCAGATCCCGACCACAGCCGGCCTCTTCTTCAGGGATTCGACGGCTCTCTGGGTCCTCAAGGTCCGGTTCAAGCCTGCTTTCCACGGGGCTACGACCTGGGAAGTGCAGGGCTGTCCGCATCTGTACGGGAACTTCGGCGCTGACGATGTGGAGGATGTCAACGAGTTTACCCGCTCCGAGAACGAGAGCTGGGAGGACGCTATCGCTAGGCAGAGCGGGTTCTTAGTTTGAGATCATTTCCCTGAACAGATAGGGTCTCGTTACCTAAGCGTGGTATGAAACGCTCTCTCGCGCAGTATTAGAAAGTGGCGGGGTTTTATTGTTGAATAAGATGATGTACATGGATGGGTGATGGTGGATGGTGGCCTAGCGATATGATTCAACATCTCGATATTCTCATTGATTTACTTATCTAGTCACTCAATCTTAACGCAGCAGTAACCAATTGGTGATCTTCACGGAATATCTTGAGTGGTGGCTCGGTGGTATTAGATGTACAGTAGCATATGCTGCTTGAATGGAGTACTGCAAGCTAAGTTGCTCTGAAACCAAAAATTCTTTGAATTATTAAATATACATATGCGCGCCTGTAATGATTTTGCTCGTCCCGTCGGTTGGCTAGCTCACATCAGAGTAATTATTATCCAGATAATGGAGGTGTACTGGGTTCAGCTCTGATACCTTACTCCATAGGAACGGGTATCGGCAGTACCGTGTGCCGGTATCCGATCATCCCGGAGCTTCTTCGAAAACAGAACGCACTTTTTTGCCGAATCACAATTTGATCACGCTATCCGCAAACGCCAACGCTGAATCAACAGATGTCCCTCGGGTTTGAAGATTACCAGGGGCATGCTCGCCGTACTGCGCATAAAGAGGTGAATCTCTAGGCTCGAATTGGCCATGTCTCGGGATCATGATCTCCCAATCGGCGTCGTTGCCCGCAGGGCTCGACCGCCTTCTCAGGATTTATTTATTAATTTTTTGAAAATGTTGCTTTTTTGCCGTTCCTCACCGTCGTGATCCCCATCATCTGAGTAGTGGAAGCCTGAAGAAAGGCCCATTGTAGTTTCGGAGTCCTTTGCCCGGCTAAGGCTCTCCGCGTCAGCTTTTAGTGGCTGTTCAAGACCAGAATGTGCATCGTGGGATTTGTGATCCACCAGCTGGGTCGCGCTGTCAGCTGCAGACAAACTCGAGAACGGCCGTGCCGAGGAGATCTGATTCAGCGTCGCTTCGTCGAGCTTTCCCTGGCTGATGGTCCGCCTATGCTTGCGGAGCAATGACTTGCGCGAGCGATGCAAGCTCTTGGCAGGGTCAATATGCTCGGCAGAAATAGCGAAGCCCGGGTCGATGATAGCGTCTGGGTGTCGCATCGATGTCGTGCACGTGGCAAACGAGTCCGGAAAGCCGGTATCATAGTGACGACTTGTCGGTCGACTGTCGTTGGTGCTATAAGACGTCGTCGACATAGTGGTAGTGGTCAAACTGCCTGATGAGAATGTATAGGAGTAGGGTCCTCGCAGATCACTAGTTGGGCTTTTCTTAGTCCTCGATAGGGAGAGAAAACCCATAGCGGGTTGATGGGTTAGGAAATTGCAAGAGGATGATAGAGTTTTGAGGAGATTCAGAGATCAGTGCGGCCCAGCCGTGATATATACAAAGTAATAAGATAGTTTAGCGTGAAGTCTTGAAAGCTTCTCGGGGGGAGATGATAATTGTCCAAGGGGAACGTGACAGGGTCAGGTCTCCAAGTTCCAATGAAGCGAATAAAGCTGTGGTGTTGTGTTGTTTTGCTGCTTTGCTTTGGGAGACATGACTTTGTGGGGGATGTAAGCGACTCAAATAAGGAGTCAGACAGAAAAAAGGACAGCGGAAGCAGAGCGAAAATCAAGCGAAGCTTATATCGTTAACTCCAGGTATGATGCGGGCACGGTGCGGTTCGGCATCATCTGGCCGAGCTCACTGGCCACGACCAGGCGGGCTCACTGGATATCTCGGCAGTCCCAAGGGAGCCGGGTACTGTAACAAGACAAGAATGTGGAATGGACAATGATTTGATGCAGACGTCTCTCTGGCCCCAGTCGGGAAACAGCAACTTTGCATGACAGCGGCTTAGACGGCGCCTAAGGTCGTAAGCTCTACGCCAGCTGCACATCGCCCCCTTCGAGATGACGACGAGTTTCAAACCGTCATGATAATAGGCAGTCATATGTTGCAATAGTAAAATCTAATAACGATCATAATGTGAATGCCTGCTCACCTGAACAGTTCCCCTGGATCCAACGTCCACTCCACGGCCCGACAGTCTGGACTGAGGGTTTCAACGCCAAGAGTCTTGATAGTTCCTTGGCACTGGGTTGGGTTGGGGGGTCGTTCGTTCGGGTCTTTTGGGGTGATGGAAATTGTCCCAAGGCAGCACCAAATAACACAGTCCGAACCAAGCGTAGGCAGACGTACTGATAGGTTGATAGGTGGTTTAGGGCGCTACAGGAGAGCGCTAGGGAGGGTAATATAGAATTGACAGGGACTCTCTTGGGGGCACTTTGGTAGTGGAAGATGCCGGAAGTCCCGCGCCCTGCTTGGGCGAATACTGACTGGTAATACTGTACAGTACCTAAGGTAGGTGATAGTGATAGGTGAGTTGTAAGTGCACACAGAACACTTCAAGGGGTGCGTACCGTACTAGGTATTTAATTAAATAGGGATTGAGGAAAGGCGGGATGACCGACTTTTTATCCTCTCTCGTACCCAGACTACCTACCTATTTGTCGATTGTAACTTGGGTTGCCGTCGTTCCGGTATCAGGCTCCCTCTACAAATAGCGCCCTGTAAGCTGTGCATCACCGCGACAAGCTTGATCACGTACATTAGGTGGTCTCAAACCTACAGTACCTGGTCGTCTGGATGTACCTTACCTGTCCGTCGCTGAGGGTGACTAGTTGGCTTATCTAGGTAATTACTTATTATCTCTCCCTGACACTACCCTGGGATCCTTTCCTCTGGGAGTTCCTTCAGGCCTTTCTTGGAGAAACGCGTTTGAATGTTGACAGGAGCTGTTGTTGATCTCAGAGTCCTTTCCCGAAGGATCGCGGTGTTACTGGGACCTGCATCTTCGCCAGGTGGCCACGAACCTAACGCATCACAAAGCGATTGGCCATGGAGGCCAAGAACCAAGAGGAACCTCTTTTTGGCTGCTTTGGTCCGCCAGATCGCTCTGTATACTGCAACAGCTAGCCACTATTTCTGGTCGGAGTTAGTTCATCAGTCGACAGCTCACGATAGACGGACGACTGTCAAAGATGGCAGGACCGATAGAACAAACGAGAGGAAAAAAAGAAAGCCGAGACTTGCTGGCGGTGTATCTTGCATGCGCCATGCAGAGCAGTCTACGCCAGTTAGAGCATCGACCAATACACGATTGGCTACACGTCGGGTAAATGTCTTTACCACCTGTACTTATAGGTAGTTGTGCTAGTCTAGTGACATGTCGGCAAACTCGGCCTCACCGTAGCAGTTCCGGAGCCGGGCTGCCGATATATCTTGAACTGTCTGTGTTAGTTGGGTAGAAGTTAGACAGTATGGAGACACCGAGTGACATGCGGTAGCTAAAGACGACCCAGCGTGAATGGACTTTTACTAAGTAATTATACTCGATGCTAAGCTACCTTGGTGTCAGCTAAGTTGATTAGTGATATACTAGGAGAGCTCCTCGGACAACATGAAAAGCTGGCAGATCCCTAGATGCTCACTAGATATCTAGATATTCCCCGGTGATTTCCAAGAGTCTGGTTTAGATTCATGAGGGCTGTCATACGAAACTCAATTTTGAGCGCACCATCGTTCAATTGCAGCGGATCCATGATCCTTTGATTTATACATCGACATCAAATCGTAAATTTGTTGCATGCTCCTACTCTTCTTGCTTTGAGACTTTGCTGTTCAAACTCGAGTTGTGCGCCTGATAGTCTTAGCGTCGCTTCCGTTGAGTGAGTCTCGATATCTCTTTAGATAAACAAGGGGTGCGCGACTCAACTCATATCGCTACATGATCTAACAACGGCTTAACCATCCACGACTCGAGAAGCTGGAATGTCAATAATCCACGGCAGACTGTCCACGGGAAGATCCTGCTATTCAGGGTCCGAGCTACCACAAGTCGGCTATGAGCTAATGTTATAAGTGAGACAGGCCTATGATTATGGTTAAGCACATGTATGTATCACCCAACTCAGTTCGGTAGGTTCCTAGGTATCCTCACCTACATGCAAGGAGTTCATATCGCGGTGTACACAGATGCCCAGTGCGACCGGGTTTGTTTACGTGCAACAAGAGGTATTTTCTTTTTTCCCCCTCACCGTAATACCTACCTATGTCTCTTGTGGTGCTTAGTGCAAATAGCTGGACACCTCCTACAAGACTCGTGATATAACTCAAAAGTTTAATATGTATACATGACGTCATCTGGTGGCACGAATCTTGCCCCCCTCTCCCTGGTTTAAGACTGTATGAAACGGGACATCCCTCGAGAAGTGTGAATCCTTTCTCGTTTGTCATCGCATCAGCGAGGTAGCTGGCTACCCATCCAAGCTGGCTTATTGAACCAACCTCTCAAAGACAGCCCCAGGTTCCGTGTCGAGCGTGCCCAGGGGTAAATTACTCTTCAATTACCATTCTACTCTCGGTAATACATTGAGCGAATCTTACGTACGACCTTCAAACACACAATCCGAAATGGACCCGTCATTTGAAGAAGTCATGGAAAGCCTCAGTGCGATGCAAGACAAAGCCAACGAGCAGCATCGCGTCGCCATGACCGAAGCGAACGTGCCTCTTGCCACGCTGGGCCGTGATCACAAGCTGGCCATGGATGAAGCTGACGCACGGCTCATCGGCCTGAACCATTTCGAGCAGGAAGCTGCTGGGAACAGTGAGCGGTTGCGCTCTCACGTTATTGAATACGAAAATGAGATGGCTGAGGCAGATCGTCGAATGAGGAAGTTGAGCTCTGGGAGCGAGCGTCGGGAAAGTCAGTAGAAAAAGTTGGGGGGGTGGGCTTCTCAAATGTGAACATTCTTCACCAGATTGTCATGGAGATATTATGTATAACAATGTACAATTAAATACCGCAAACTGGTTTATGAGTGCACGCACAATAGTAATAAAAGTCTTTTTGAGGACAATTTTAGTTATAACATATTATTCAACCCATATCGCTGTACACATCTAGTATACAAGATAGGAATCAACCAAATATAGATGATTAAAACACCCACGGATTCTTTCCACGGGGTTCGAGTTTGGTATATAGCTCCCACATCACTCCCGTAAGAACCCAGTCATCCATCGCTTAGCGTAATTAAAACAATATCCAACCCGACACACGTCTCGCATTACTTTTTGTGATTTAAGAATCCCTGGTCGACCTTGTTAAACTCCATCCCTAAAAAAGTCCACGTATCAGAGAGAGAAGGGGACTAAGATTGTTTCGAAACTTCGGCGACGGTTTGACTCATGATTGTCTAGGAAACCGAAGTTCAGAAGAGATTCGGGGGGAGGTTGTGCTGGGGGAGAGGGGGGAGAGGAAGGATCCGGAAATAAGAATCGATTTATAGAAAAAGGGAAATGAGACTTACAATAAAGCCAATGTCAAGTCACCATGAATGCGCGCCTTCAGCGTGACCTCGACCTCGAGGTTCAGGTCCAGCCTTAGCTTCAAGGTATCACTCTTGCCACCGTCGTTTTGCTGCTGCTGCATCTGCTGTTGCTGCTGGAATTGCTGCTGTGGCATCATCTGTTGCTGCTGTGGCATCATCTGTTGCTGTGACGTAGGAGGCATCATCTGCTGTTGTTGCTGCCCCCTACGAGCCATCTGTTGACCGCCATTATCGGTCTCGTCATCCGGCTGAAAATCTTGACGGCGACGGTTTCGGCGCCGCTGGCGCGCGGGGCGTGAGACTGAGGCTTCTGATGGTGCCGTAGACTTCTCTCGTGTCTGTGTCTGTGTCGGAGGGCGCCGCTGGCTCTGCTCCCGCTGCTGTTCCGGCTCTTGCTCTTGCTCAGGGGCAGGGGACGAGTTCCTGGACTTCTCTTCGCCGCTAGAAGACATGATGATGATCGTTCAATATGAAATCTCGTATTACCACTGAAGATATATTGGAGAATGATTTGATAAAATAGCTTCGAGTTGTACGCTACTGCTGAAGTGAATATTCTAGTAGAGTGTAAGGCTAAAATAACAAAACGTCTAGATCGACGGACAATGAGAGGGGCGGGCAAGTCTATATATTCTATTCATACGAAAAGCGAGCTACAGCTCTGCCACAGGTCCCTACCTGCATCCCAAGCCCGTGCTTTCCCACCCGCACTGTCCGCGGTTGGGTGTCATATCGTGCTACTACAACGTCACAGCTGTGGGATGAGAGGTGGAAGAAATCCTGATTTCGGCTGGAAATCTGGGTCTCCCCAGCGATTGCAGATCGAGATGACAGACAGGTTGTGGGCACTTACATCATGCGCCACACTAATTACGCCGGGGACATACATCATGGTGAACCCTGGCCCCTTGTCGTTTGCCTTCTCTTAGCGTCGGAGTTTGGGTGAGACGCTTGATGAGACCCCTGTCGGTGAGTGACGCTTTGTCCCTGTCATCCAATCCGCACCTCTTCAGAGGGAGCGCAGACGTGAAGCTCTTATTCGTGATCAGATGGGATAACGGGGTATCTTGGCCACGTATCGTAGGACCGAGCTGCATTCCGGCATGCATAAACCTAGCTGTGGCTAGATGCCCTTCTGCTCGACACATTTTGATGTCGGCCTAGATTTGGATAGTAAGTAGGTAGTGTCTGTTTGAAACAGTTGACGGAGAAGAGCCAATGGCCCGCGCCACCAGAGCTCGAAGTTGCTTAGCATGATACCTACATAGGTAGCTTGCGAAGATTAAGGATGTTGATGTATTAATGTCAAATGCTCTTGAATAAATAAGCTTTTTGCTAGCCTGCTGTACTAGCTCGACTAGTGAACTAGGAGCTGTGGGATAACCCGGGGTACTCGTGTAGAGATGGTGATCCAGCACCGAAACGGTGTATATAGATAGCTATTCATCAGGTCTGAAATTTACCTACAATGAGTACTCGACGGCTCTTTCCGGCCGTTTGGGAATCCTTAGAGCCTAGGCTAAGTAATGAGGAGGTTGACGGTTCAGCTACTAAGAATGGATAAATTGAGATCTCACAAGAAGATACACCTACTGTTCTATTTCGTAAATAATGTAACAGAATGGGGTATCCCCGCGGTGTCTCCATCGCTGACAAAACAACAGCGGCGTCGATTTCCGCTGTGACAGACTCTATATGTTGGAAAGTCTATGATAATTAATCAATTCATGGTGCCTACACAAAAGCGTCAGCTACTTGTTACCATCCCCATGGATATTTGCTTTTAGGTTCTCCTAGCCATAACTCCCTCCAAATCATAGCTTCATTAAGTGAACCAAGAGACCTATCTGCAGCCAGGTAGAAATTACCGGGGCTCGGCCGAGCGAGTTTCCCAAGAGGTAGAAGCTATTTCATTTCACCTAGATATATTCAATAAAACCATTCTCATTAACACCTGGGGTAGATGGACAATCAGTTATCTTACAGCCTCGACTGAGAAGTCATCGGCCATTCGGAAGACTAAACCTTGATACTTAGATAGTGTCTAGCGGGGTGAGAATATACACGAAGTAAAAATAGGCTCACAAGTCACTATATCAGTAATTATAAAGAACATTACCGTGACATATCCCCGTCGTCGTATTAGAATGGTACCTTATACTCAGCGTGGTTTCATCAACTATCTTCAACTCAATTAGATTGGATATTGTGCCCTTCGAACCCAGAGGAGTTATCCCTCGAATTCTGATGTAACGCTGTGCCTATTCCACTGCTACCTTCAAGCTCTGATAAATATGAAAGATGGGGGCTATGAAAGTTATCCGAAGTTGAAGGACTCGATACAACGGCTGAAGGTTCACGCGAAGCTCGGTGTGAATTGGGGCTAAGAAACGTATTTTTCTCGACGGGTGATGTTGCTGGTCAGTAGTTAGTGAACAGACTTGCGAACGTGGCTCATTCCCATTTATACATATGAGCAGCTTTGAGAGGGTTTATATTTACCTTGGAACGCCCCATTGGATTGTACAGCCTCTTCTTGCCCATAGCTTTCTCGGGCGTGCTCTCTCCGCTTTACCCACAGATAGGCCGCTATGACTGCCAACAAGACCACAACACCGGCTACCGAGATTCCAGCAATCATCCCAGCCCGCGCACTACCATCCCTGGCCACAGGACTCGGGCTTGGGCTCTCGGTTCCTGTCGGCAAGACGCTTGTTGCCGTCGTCTGAGTCGTAGCGCTTGCTGTTGTCGTCTCCGGCAACAGGAACTCACTAGCATTCTTCGAGTCTTCGCTCAAGATGGCTGGGACGAGATGACCTTCCAAACAGCCATTGTTGCATGGATTGTTCATACAACAGCCGAGGAATGGTGGCTGTGCATTTTCGCATGTATACCAGATGCTGCTGTCGTAGGGATCGGCACAGCTCTGGGGTAAGAACATGCCGCCGCTCGAAGCACTGAAACTGGCGCTGGACAGGTTGGATGTTGGGCACTCGCCGTCTAGTGCTGCACTACAGGGGTCCACATGACAGCAGCCGATGAATCTTGTTGATGAGTCTTGACAGATGTAAAATTCACCGCCCGTTGGGCAGGATAGCCCGAACTTGATGCGCGGATCGTCTGAGGCGGCCATGGTCTCCGGGTTGACGATACAAGGAAGGGTGGGATTGAACGAGGCCTAGAGTTGATCAAAGAAACCGATGGACAATGTTGGGGGGATTTCAACCAACGAGACAGCGAAAGAAAAGACGCGTTTCATATAAGTGAGAATGAAAGGAGCTTCACTAACTTATACCGTATGTTCTTACGAGGACAAGATGACCGATGTCTCTCCCATAATAGCTAACTACTGCAGGTATCCGTCACAAAAATAGTTTGTGAGAGTTCAATCGGAAGACATTTCGGTAAACAATATTCCCACTGGATAATTCACTTTCGGCGAGACACTTTGTTGGCGGAGGCGCATGGGTACACCTGCCCAACATACACTATTAATCCTGGCTTCGTCTGAAAACGACGTGTTAGCCCGAGATTAGATTGGGCGTTACACCATCGCTCCCAATTGTTCACCTTTTCGCTAGGTTTATACAGAAGTTGGAGCACGACCGAGTGAAAACCAACAATAAGAAATGGCCTAACAGTAAGTAGGCCATGTTCCAGTACACCAGGTAGGTGGATAACTAATACATGGACTAGCAAGTGACCACAGTGCTATTCGGTTTCAATTTGGCAAAAATAGTGGCTTTTCTGTGACCTTAGCTTTTCTTTGTGCGAGGTAAGCTGATGTGATAGCTGGAAAGATGTCATTCTCCGGATCTCTGTACTAGAAGTAGGCAGTTGACCATGGCGAGGCTATGCCGTGATGTATCAGTTGAAAAGTGTAATATGCCGGTGCACTTACCTAGGTAATGAGATTAGCTTATTGCTAGATATAATAAAAAAAGCCACTTCTATAGAACTAGACTATGCATAGCCGGAGACTTTTCAATTTGTTGTGTAGTGGGACACTGAAGAAGTGGTTGTTGGTAGCTAAAATAAATCCTGTACATAACAACAGTCTTTGTCGGAAGTCTCCGGAGCCTTTTTTTAGACACCAATCGGTAACCAACAATTGACACATCGCCTCGCGTGTGTCTTGAATTCAATATAACAGACACGAGTGTCTGTGCGCTGACAAGCCGTTTTCAATATGTTTTGTTGCGCGCTAGCAATTTGGTCACAGGATAATTGGTCGCGTTGGGCCTACATACATGGACTAGCAAGTGACCACAGTGCTATTCGGTTTCAATTTTATTTCTCAAGTTCTTTCTGGCGTCTGTCATTGTTTCTCTGAGTGCTTCATTTCGTACTAAGGCTGGGCGGCACATCATCATCTCCCGTTCCCCACGTCGTGCTCTCCTTGGGACCAAGCGTGAGTTCGAGCGTACCGCCATTCAGGAAGAAGTCGTGTGTTAAGTAGTTTTTCGTATACTTCTTTCCATTTAAATTGGCGCTCTGTATGTAGATGTTTTCGAACGAGGCGTTGAAATTAAGATTCCGAATGGTTGCTGTATTGCCTGTGATGCCGTTGGTGATTGATACCGAAGGGAAGAACGGAGGCGTGATAAAGTAAACGTCTTGGCCGGGGTTCGGGAAGATCCCTAGCATTGCGAGGGCCACAAATGAGCCCATAGCCCCTGAATCATCATTGCCAGGAATACCGGCCGTCGTGGTGTTGAATTGGCTTGGGATGTAATAGTGGGCTCGCTTTGCAGACAGAGCCGGCCGGCCAGCATAGTGATACTGGAAGATGGGGAGGAAGCCTTGCTCGTCTCCGACGTACAGTAGACCGCTCTCATGGAAAAAATCAAGACGGCTGACAAACGTGTCAGGACCGCCTAAAGTAGTGATAAGCGTAGCCATATCGTGCGGGGCAAAAAAGGTGTAGAGCCAGGAACTACCCTCGTACGTTTCGTGGCCATTCGGGTTGAGATAGCAAGAGTCGAAATTATTCAATGGTGAGCAGAAATCCGGATCTTGGAAACCGAAGGTGGCATTCAAGAACTTGGGTTGTAAGAAACCAGTGAAGTTGGTATCAACGCCGTTGATGGAGGAGGTTTGGTCCGACTTGTAGAGATTCTTCCAGTTACCAGACCTCCCGGTATACTTCTCATAATCTTCATCCTTTCCTAGTTTTTCTGCCATCTCCGCGATACAGAAGTCATTATAGGCATACTCGACTGTCCGTGATATGCTGCGTGTGAAGAGACCGTTCCCGTAAGGATCGAAGTCATCTGCGGGGATGTAGCCAAGGTTCTTCCAACTGTATAGACCGCCCCGGCCTTCATAATCCCAGACTTGACTGTAAAAAATGTGAGTATTACTTGCAAATGTTATCAATATTGGATTGGGACCTGAACTACTTACGGCTCAACTTCTGCGTCCTTTATCAGTGCTTCGTATCCTGTATCCCAATCGATTCCTTGTGTGATATTCTTGAGGTATGAATCGACAAGTACTATATCGGCATTCGAGCCACCTTGTGTCCATCCTTTAGACAAGCTCATTCGACAATCCGGAAGCCACCCCTCATGCCGATAGATGTCGATTAGAGAGCGGATCATGAGAGACTGTGAGTGCGGGTCAACTAATGTGATAAAAGGATGTATTGATCGGAACGAATCCCAAATACAGTAGTAAGAGTCGTAGTACGGTTCGTCGCTCTCCCAGAGAGGGTTTTCATCCGTGTAGTCTTGGGGGCTGATCATCGCCCTGTAGACACCACTCCAAAATATGGTCTGTAAATCATTCAAATCGACCGCACTAGTTGAATTGGAGGATATAGTAGTATCAATCTCAATTACGCTGAGCTTCTCTTTCCATGCCTTTTCGGCTATTGAGAGAGTGTCCTGGAAGCTGAAGTCTGGGATCTCGGCTTCCGCGTTTTGACAAGCCTTCTCAGGACTTATGAATGAAAGTCCAACTCGTGCCGTTAGCTCATCGCCTTTCTCGACTTCTTTGAACCACAGATACTTGATAATAGGGGTCAGTAGGTTGCACTCGTAAGGTAATATACTTTGATACCGTAAAAGATTTCAAGACAAGATTGCGGCTCAAGCAGCCCTGTTTGCGCTTATATCCTGGAAGCCCTTGCGAAAAGACAAAATACTTCGAAATTACTCACTGTGCCAGCTGGTATCGGGGGAGAATTCCCGTCTTCTTGAACAGTAATATTCTTCGGCTGATTGCCGGCCCGAGTGTTGATGAATACACCTGTATCACGAATCGACCCTCCTTTGAAATCTGCGCAGAAGTGAAGGGTATATGTTCCAATACCAAATGATGGATTGAAAATGCCTGTGCCTGTCATACGACCAGTTTCGGGATCTACCGATGCACTACCATTCTTACGAGTATCGGGAAGATCAGTCAGATCAACGAACAGAAGAGGACTCAACGGCCCATCGACAGCAGCGTCACTGGTGGCGTTGTCGAAGAAGGTGAATTTATAAAGAGCTGTATGATTCGACGCAGTGATTTCGGCATTGACACCGGATTCAAGACCAATTGCAAAGTAACCTGGGCGTGCAGACACGCTCCCCTCGACAACACCAACAGACCTTAGAGTCTTCGGAAAAACACACCCGTCTACAGTGTCGTTTTGACAGCCGGGATGCACAAATATAGGGAAGTTGGCTAATGAAGAAGCGCCGCCCGTGCCAGAATCATGCACTTGAAGACTCGAGGTCAATAATTGTCATTCTGGATATAATAGTGAGGCGATCAAAAACACTGGAAGCTCCCAGCACACGAACTCTGCAAGTAGAGAAGCTTCTCAAGCAGGAAAGCGGTCGGGACATGAAGCATACGGCGTTCGGAATGACTCACTGTGAGAAAATCCTGTAACTGGGCTCCCATTGGAAGCACTATGAAGCTCAGAGTCAGCAACTGAGCAATGCCTGCATATGTTCGCGTTGGTGTAAGGCAGCCTCCCGTTTTTTTTTAAAAGTCAGAAGGAACCTTGAAGCCCCTGAAAAGGCTGAATAGGGAGAGAGTAGCCCAGAGAGTGACTTACTATCCGCCCTGGTTATCTTCGGTTACGTCCGCTACGGCCTTGGCCATGCCTGGAAGCTACTCAGTGGAAGCTCATACAACGTCTACAGAAATCTTTCCACAGGAGATGAGGGGCGCAGGAGTATGACTTACCGAAGGGAAGGGTTGCCCCAGCAAACACATGGCCTTGAGTAGATGCTAATTAGAGACTTATTGCAACGACGGCAAGGGGCCAGACGTACCGCCATTACGAGTTCCGATGAGGGGATTGACAAAAGAATAACCACCAGAAGCGCCAGTAGTATTCCGAGCATGGAGAGCCGCGAGCGACGGTTCGAGGGATGCGGCTACGGCAGAGTAGAAGAGCAATGACCGGAAACCCATCTTGTCAGTCAGACCACTTATGACCGTCTCTCGCTTGCACACGGCATACAGCGAGTGACAGTTTCTAAGAGGTAGAAAAAAGCTATACAGTAAGGCCAGCGAGGAGAAGGGCCATACTCATCGTACGAGGTCCGAGGTCCGGGGTGCCCAAGGCTTGAAATACCTGCGGCCGCGGTGAAAGACTTCTCGTGGCTCCATCTCGGGATAACGTTGCGATCTCCCTGAATCCACAGCAAGTGCTACCTAGCTACCCCAATTGCCCATTCTCCCTGCGCCGACCCAGGGAGTCAAGTAAGTAGCTACCGAATAAGGCAACATTGGGGCGATCAAGGAGCATCATGGAGCACGATTCTCCATCCACGTGCATATGAACGAACCCATCTACCATGCACCTCTCCGAGTGTTCGTGTATACATGCCACCATATGGTGTAGTGAGTGTATTGTTAGAAGTTGAGACCTGACAGGCTATACAAGCAGGTAGCTAGGGGAAGACTTACTCTATAAACCCTTATTTTGCTCGTGTATAAGTAGGTAACACCTCGTGGAATAGGCCATACAATCTATATCGACCCCCATTCCAGCTGTCACTAGCCAAGTTCGTCCTAGATGCCTTAGTTAGTGGCGGGAACCCTGCAAGGCCGTAAGGTACCCATTGCTGCGGGGTTAGTTTGCGGGGAAGAGCGAGATTCCCCACTCCATGTACCTGTAGCAGAATTGTAAGACTGGGCAGGACTGGCGAGAACTGGAGCCGTCTATTGTAAGTACACACCTAAATGTATATACATATGGGCTTGTATGGTGACATACCTAGATCATGATACGATGGCCTAAGAACCTGCCAATAAGAGAATGACGATCGTGCCCGATAATATGGTAGGTAGCCTTATCTTCACCCACGAAATACACAATTGTTGCCTTGTCGCTAAGAAGGAATGCCTGTGGTCTCGCCGAACAAAATTGTTTAGCCAGGGCACTGCCAGGGCTCGCCAGGTTGCCTACATTCCTAAGTCTTATCAGTAACTGGCCTTCAAAGACTTGATAGCCTATCCATTCTACTACTGTCAGTATCGAAGTCTACGGATGATTCGTATGCTGAAGTCTCCCTACCTCGGCGATTTACAAAGTAATAGATATTTTATCTTGGGAATGACCCTGTAAAGTCCTGTTCCTTCTTGCAGATTAGGGTTCATCCAGTAGCATGGTTCCTTTAATCATTCCTCGGATCATGAGCGTCTACAGATGTAGCTACGCCTGGCTTTGACCTTCCAAGAAGCCGTCGCCAACAGAGATATCGCTTCTTTCTAAGATATGGCTATCCCAAGAGGTAGGGGAGGACTCTGCCAAGAGATATTTAACAGGGCGCAAAAAAACAAAATGAGCACAACTATAATCTACAATATAGTCTCAAAAAATGAATCGTTAAAGCCTTACCTATTCATGCCATATGTGTAGTAGCACATGATACCCTAGCCTAGATGATCGGGTTATAGTGCTACAAAGCGAATGTGGGAGAAGGCAATTCTTCGAATAAGTGCGCCATACGTAGATATACTACTCATTGTGAATGCTCCTATGTCAAGTACGCTCTACACTGGATAATCTGAGTGATACATAGGAAGCTAAGCTGTGTTATTTGAAGAGACCTGGGTAAACTTTCAAGTACAACTTGGTATAGTATTATACACTTCAACAAAACAAACAACTCTAAGAGCCGATGATATACTACAGCAGAAGGCGCTACATCGTAAAGATCAATGTAGTACTGGGCTTCTCGATGCCTTTCTTATGCCAGGCGGGAAATCCGTTCGATTCGTTCATACAAATGGCATATTGATGGTAAAGGTTAAAAGTGAAATGCTCAGATCCGAGGTCTGGATAACCCAAGTAGATTCAGAACTGCAGCCTACCCGAACTGTAGCAGTACGTCATACCGTGGATTTTGTTGGAGATCCTATTTCATGGAATCATCTTCTCCTAATATTAAATCTGCAGGCTCAGGATTATGGCGAAGGACAATGTATACACCATGAATACCAAGCAGGCTTTACCCGAATAAAAAGTCGACGAGGCAACTGGGTATGCACCTAGATAGGTAGTACACAGATATGTATGGTATTATCTAATGATCTCCTGATATCATTTATACATTTACGTACAGAGGAAATACTGGTGTGAGATGAGTCGTTCGCTGTTAGAGTCTCTTTTTGTATAATAGTGTCACTTGTCACTCACTACTAGAATATCACATTGAGAGAGTGAGAAATTAGGTTACAAGAAAACTACTGCCGTTCGCTTTCAAAGATAAAACAGAAAACTTCCTCCGGTGTAGATGAGTTCTTTATGAGGGCATTGAAAAGATGTAGTCGAGTGCCCTGCTATCAAATTAATGCAGCGAAATATCTATATGGGTAACTACATTAGGGATCTAGACAGACGCTGCTGTGGGGCCATTTACGGCCTAGCAGCCCAGACTTTCCACAAAACGGCCGATGTCCCATCCAGGCACGCTCTCTGATTGGCTCAATTGGCATTGTCGGCAGAAAGCTACAGCAAGAAAAATTTCGAGGCCTCGAAATTCTGCACGCTCGATTTGGCTCAATTATATCAGAAGGGTCGAAGCGACGAAAATTAGTCCCTACCACGACACCACACAACCATACCGGCAATTTGCACCTCTGCGCGCGCTACAATTTCAAAAGCCACTGCTTTTTCTTTCGTCGAGGCAGTTTGCAATCCCGACCGTCGAGGGGGCCCCCAATTAGCCGCCAATACCCCGAAGAGAGAGGAAGTAGAGGCACGGCCGCAACAAAGTCGCGATCATGGGGCCCACGAAGCCAGAGAAGAAGGAGAAGAAGGAGAAGAAGCGCAGCGATGCGGATGGTGTCGGCAAGGTGAAGAAGGACAAGAAAGATAAGAAAGAGAAGGAGAAGCTCAAGAGCGCCGTCTCTGCCGCTCTCGATGGCCAGGACGACGCCCCCGTTGCCGTCACCGTAGAGGAGAAGACGACCACGACCACCACGACGATAGCACCCGTCGTCGGTGCCCTGGTGCCCTTTGCGAGACCATTGGCCGACGACAAGGCCACTAAAAAGGTTATGAAGAGCGTGCGGAAAGGTATGGAGACTCCTATTTTCCTCATCGTCTACTCCCATTATCCCGTCCCTCGCGCCCCTCGTGCTTCGCAGCCGGCGAGAGAACTCTTAGCTAATTCATATTTTCCCACTACAGCGGCTAAGAACAAGACCCTGAAACGCGGCGTCAAAGAAGTCGTCAAGTCCCTGAGGAAATCGCCCGCCGCCGGCCCCAACAACACCTCGTTCCCGGGCGTCGTCGTGCTCGCGGGCGACATCAGCCCCATGGACGTGATTAGTCACATCCCCGTGCTCTGCGAGGACGTCAACGTGCCGTACATCTTCGTCGCCTCGCGCGCCGAGCTCGGCGCCGCCGGCAGCACCAAGCGGCCCACGAGCGTTGTCATGGTCACGGAGAAGCGCGTGGGCGGTGCTGCCAAGAAGGGCGGCGATAAAATCGACGAGGAGGAGGGCGAGGAGGACTTCGCTGACGTCTACAAGGATCTCGTGAAGCTTGTCGAGAAGGAGTCTAAGGCTCAGCTGAAGATGATCGTATGAGAGCGTTCGAAAAACGGGAGAGATGATCAGAGAAGACAAGTGCGAATGAGCTGATCGCTTTGCATATTTTTGCAGCGCTGCAGCTTAATGTTGACAACTGTCTATGTGACCAACTACGTATCCCTCGAATAACGGAGTTGAATGGGACAAGTATGTCTGAGATTCAGCCGTGGCTTATCTGTTTGGGTTGTGGGTTGCGCTTGTCTGCGAAACCACTTCTACACATCCGGCCCGAGCTGAGGGATGTCATCTTAGTTTACTTCACACACGAGGACATTGTCAAGAGTATGGTGTATCTCAAGGCACTTATTTGATATGAGCCACGAATACGTGGGTCATCGGCGTTCAAGGGGTGCATGTTGAATTTCTTCAGGTGGGAATGAAAATAATAAAAATCCATTCAAAAATTCACCAGAAATGTAGAAGATATCGACTTGTAACATTGGTGTGATTCAAGATATTTTCTTAGGTAACCAATTAGTAGTACAAGCGTACACCAGCTTCTGTGGCCGATTATGTGCTCGGCCTAGGTTTCACTATCAAGTACACATTCAGGAACAGCTAATAGCACAGTCCAACACTCTGGATCGGATTCTCATTAAATCGTCAAACTAAACACCACTCCATTGCTCCTTTACTCGAAGGGGCTGGTGCGGGTACCCCACCAGGTGAGGAACACGGAGAGACCGATTGTCTCGACGGCCTTGGCCAATGAGCTTACGGCGACGGAATCGACGGCACGCTTCTCAGTGAAGAGCTGGTTGAGGTACTAGGGAAAGGCAAGTAAGTTGTGGTTCTATGTCCTTTGCGACTCAATCATCGCCATGGGGTGGGTGACTTACGGTGGGAGCAGAGGTGGCGAGGAAGATCAGGGAACCCAGGTAGGCGGCGCCCTTGTAGGTCAGGGTACCGGTGGCGTTGATGAGAGCACCGACACCGTACGCCTGCAGCGCGGAACCCACGAGCGATGTGCCCCAAGCGACGGCGGCGCCGGTGGCCTCTCTTGAGCGGATGAACTCCTCCTTTGTGTTGGCAACCTTGGCGCGCTGGTAGGTCTGGCCGAAGAGGGGAGTGAGGACTGTGAGCGACGTGTTAGTTAAGGAGAGCGCATTTAATGGAGAGGAGGAGATTGTAGTCCCACTGAACTGAATGAGCAAACGTACCGGCTAGCTCAACACCATGGTTGAAGACAGTGCCGAGGGCGATGGCCGAGGGCTTGACGGGAGGGAGGTCTGAATAATGCTGTTAGCGGTTTTTTCATGTCCCCAAGGCACACTTCGAATGCAATCGTTTCCGAGAAAATTCAGAAAGAATGGCAATCGACCAGCCAGCGAGTGGGAGGAACGTACAGTGCAGAGACATGTTGACAGACTTGGATGATGATGATGATGATGTTTAAGGGTTGCGGTTGCGGGGGAGATACTAGATGGATGGATGGTTCACGATTGTTTGACTTTGTAGATGATACAGTTGAGAGTTGCTTCTCGGGAATGCTCATACATTTATAAGAGCTACACAAAAGGAAAGAAAAAGGGCCGAGGGCGATGACGACAACAAGCTCGAGCTTGGCCGGGAACAGGAACAATGGGATAATCCGCAAACTGCCAGGTGTGGTGTCTAACTGCCCGCAGTAGGTAGGTATGTGGCTTCGATTGTTTCTCCAAGTATATTCGCTAGTCTTGGTGCTATTTTACGCCCGCCTCGATTTTTTTCTCCCATCATGTAACCATGATCGTGATTCATGGCTGTTGAGCTCCATTTGGTACGAGAGGGAAGCTGTCTGGGTGTTTTATGACGTAAGAGACTCGTGGGCTGGCGGGGGACACTGTGCACTTTTCTCGGGGCAGTTCAACGGTTATGGGGCACCCAGGCAGTACTCAGGTACCTAACCTAACCGGGCAGAAGCCGGGTCACTACCGGGTCCTGAACCAAGGCACTTGTGGCTGGAAATCACCATTACCTCCACCACTTCATTCCACCAGTGATCTCATGTCGTAATGTGTTCTTGGTTGGGGGTAAATGCTGAGCTAACTAGGTATATACATAGGCTCGACAGGTAGGTAGGTACTTACATAAGTAGACTTAGTAAAAACACTGCCCTATGTCGAGGCTGAAGCTCTTGTCAGGTCGTATTCTTTTCAGCCGTGACGGTATGCAGCCTTGGCTCAAAGGCGGCTATTAAGCTGAGGATGTATAAATGAACTTTACGCTGCAGCAGGTGAGAGTAGCGGCTGGGGCCATGTCTTCCTCTTTCCCTCGAACCTTTTGCTCATGAAGTAGGTCTCTGTCTCACCAGAGTTCATACGACATAGTACTTTGTCTTCACTTGAGTAGCGGCGAGATGATTGGAACTCACTCTATTTACCTCTGTTTCCGTGCCGGCGCTGATAGATTTATCACACTCGTATGATCAATCAAGCATTCTGCAGAAGCACACCCCCGTGAATCGAACAGCGTGACTGAGTCGATCAGCACACAACATCATTAATTTTTTAAAAGACGATATCTAATATTTGCCTTCCAACAGCCTTATGTCACATGCTGGCCGTCTTCCCCTCCTCTTAACGCCAATAACGCCCTCACATCGGATGCGTATTGCAGTCCTTCTAGAAATGGCACCAGGTGAAGCAAGTCGTTATCTGTCGGATCACTGATCCAGCCCTGTATGGGTATGGCATTATCTGCATTTCATTAGCAAATGACACGACGATTCCCCGAACGTCCAGCCATACCTTGATGGAACATGTAGCTCAAGGGGCTGTTATCCAGAATCATGACCTTGCTCAGGTCTGGCTCAATCGAGCTGAGATCCTTGATGAAAGCCCCGTGTCTAAATGTGCAATGCTGTCTATAGTAACGCCCCGAGAAAAACTTCCTTTCCGATTCAAGCCAGTCGATGACCGGATCGGCATACTCCTGTACGGATGCCGTGAAAACGACCAAGTTAAACCATTTGCAAACCTTTACCATCCGAGTCAGTCAGTCATGGACTCGTGGTCGGGCAACATGGACAAGCCCTCAAAATTAAAAATTGACTCACTTTTCGTAAGAATTCGTCGCAGTGCGGCCGCTTATGAACGTAATACAAGATAGGATGCTGAGGTCCCAGCATCTGCTGGCCTCCACTTCCCGTGTATGCTGTGTTCAATCGCACTTCTACCATGTGCCCCGAGCCCATCCGGCCTCCCTTGGACATGCTGTGTATCAATGTTTCATCAAGATCGAGTATCAGAGTCTTCAGTTGCTTAGGGTCTTGAGGCTCGAAGGGCACATAGGATGGCTGGCGTCTCGGTATCAACGGTCGAGGAGGGGCCGGGGTCTTGGGATATTTCGTTAAGGCGCCTTGAGGAGAGGTGGGAGACTTGAGATGAGCCGAGAGTTCTTCTGTCACATCGCCGCCCCGGGCAGCGTTGGTGGAGTTTGTTGACTGGGTCTTTCTATGTTTTCTATGGCGCATGGCATCGTCGTTGTGAAGCTTGATACGAATTGATCTCCTGGACGGGACGATTTCCTCGGCTGGCTGTAATGACTTTGATCTGGTATGGAGGCGGCTCCCTTCGGCCTTTCCACTGGCATCGGATTCTGACCCGGAAGAGACACCTGAAGATGACGAGCCGGACGAAACCGTGCGCCGCGTCGCAGGGGGGCCACGTCGACTTCTCGCGCTCGGATTACCCAGATCTGGCGCCGTCTCTTTCTCGTTACGGACGACTTCCTCTTGATAATCGGCAGCAAGCTTGCGCGCATCCCCCCCATAGACACCAAACAGCTTCTGAAGTTGATGAAACGGGGCGAAATTTCCATTGGCATCGTATAAACAGGCAATTAGATAGACCCCCGGGGCGGCAATGGTGGATAGAACCCAGCGTATCGAGTTGAAGAAACCGTGTGCTATGCGCGCAGGATAGCGATGCCAGCTACGAGCCCGTGGTCCCTTCTCTCTCGTCTCTCTCTCCTCTAGCAAGGGCGAGGTCTCAGTGGTGTCGTCCGAGAAGGCGTGATCGGCCGCTGTCTCGAATGCATGGTCGTTGGACGGCTGGTCTGCCGTCGCGCCTTTATCCCTAGTCACAGTGTCGTCTGAAGGACTAGCAGAGTCGGCAGATGGTGCAACAGCCAGGCCGATGTGGCTGAGAGAATTGGTTCGCGAAGGGGCAGGGCTTGACGTAGGAGACACTCGCGTGGATAGGATGTTCAACGAGTTCATCTTCTGGTCGATGGGCAATCCATCAAGACTCGTCCGGGGGCCGCCAAGCAAGGAGCGAGGATGGAACGAGGCACAAGGATAGGAGGAGGTAAAGGGTTGGTTGTTGTGGTGTAGTAGCGAGGCGGGTAGGAGGACTGACGTATCGAGCCAAACAAGCTGCCGCCAGTCGAATGTTGGGAGAGAGGGGCTGGGGAGCCCGAGGAACTGGAGATGATAGGTATGGATGTGATGGGCACTTCCGTGTTGGGGTCGTCGATGAAGATGGATCCCGAGCTGGCCGGTCGCTCACTCGTTTGGTTCGTTCGTTCGTCACCCGGGAGGCCGTGGACTGAGTAAGGGGAGGTAGGTAGGTAGGTGAACTAGGTGGACGGATAGGCAGAAATAGAAAATATATTGTAGCGAGCGGATGGCACTCTCGACGAAGTCAACAGGAGCAGCTATTCACAGCATTAGTTTTACAATAATCGAAGAACGAGTAACCCGGTCTATCTTCTTTTCTATGCGCTAATGGGCAATGACATGGAAGCAGAATATCTAATACGACGTCGCAAAGCTGCTGCCGGGTAGATCTAGCTGGAGGCTACCTACAGTAGGTAGTAAGAGAGAAAGCAGCCATTTTCAGTGGCCACTCGCTGCCGGATATGCAGATTTAGCTACTTAGTACGCAGGCGCAGTTACCGTGCTGAGTTGCAATGCAGCGGAGGAGGTACCTACCTCGCCTACCTACGGTGCCCGCTCAAGCACGTTAGGGGGCAGTCCAGGGGGCTAGGGCAGCCACTAGAAGCCAAAGCACACGCAAATGCGTGATGTAGGTGTAGGCAGAATGTATCACGGTAATTGTATTTATTCAACATACTTCCTAAAATAAGCTATCGATTTTGCAACGGCCATTACTTAATTAGTGTCATTGTAAATTTCTTATTTGCAACATTGCTTGGATATTCAGATCAAGATGTCCACAAATAAAGTATTATAGGGTAAGTAGGGACCCCTCGACCAAGGCCGCCCACTATTAGCTGCAGAAGGTACCTATACTATCTCACCCGCATTCGCTACCTTTGACACCTTGCTGGGTACAATTATCTTGATTGATTTAACGCTGCACTATAAGTAGATGCGCGTAGCTTAATGCGCTAGTGGAGTACTAGAACGGCACTTTTGCTGATGGCGGCACAAGAAAATGCAACCTGCCGAACATTACCTTGTGATTGAGTCACTGCGCAATCAAATAATATATCAACCACGAATTGTCTTCTCATAACCACGCACGCGCCTCACTTTCTCTCTCCGAAGCTATCTGTGCACCATTGTCCCATTTCATTCAGACTCCTAGTGCGACGCATCTTTGTGAAGCTGAATTGCGGTCTCCCAAACGTTCCTCCCCTTCTCTCTCTCTCTCTCTCTCTCTCTGTCTCGCGCCATCGTAAGCAGCGGCACGACCCCTCCAAAATCGCCTCATCCTGAACCCAACCCAGCCCATTTTTGCAGGCGTGCGCGAACCCTTTCCACAGGGACCAATGTCCTCCCACAAAGGGGGCTATACCCCTAGCCTCGAAAAGTTCCTCGATAGCCTGAAGGGCCGACCTGTCCAGGCGTCGGTCGAGCTTCTCATCTCGTGAGTGATCTAGACGACCTACGATGATGTTTCGCCCAATGTCACAAATTGCTTTAGACAAGTGGTTGGTTGGCTAAGCCACTGACTGCATATGTGTACTCTTAGTCTTCTACGACGGCGACAGATTACAGGCGCTGAGGCTTGTGCTACTGCGACCGCCCACATTCTTCTTCAGGTTGTCGCTAGGGACAAATGGACCGACGTCGATCAGCTCCTCGGCCGCATCCAGCTGATTGGCAGGAAGCTCGCCATCACACAGCCCCATGAGCTCGCCATTGGCAACGTTGTGAGAAGAGTGCTCGGCTTGATTCGTGATGAAGCCGAGGAAGACCGGAACGATGCTCCCACCGACTCTCCCCGTCCCGCCTCCCCCCCGGCGCCCATCCCGAGCCATGCGAGCACACCTCCGAGGCCTGTGCGCCCGTCCAACCCCGTCGTTGTGTCATTCGCCCGGACTCAGTCCATGTTTAACCTCCTCTCCGACCCTAATGTTCTTTCAGCAGCCGGGTCGAACGCATCGACCCCGGGTCAGGTTTCAGGCGCATCCACCCCGATCCTCAACTCCCAGACAACGAATGTATCGGCTCTACGCTCCGAAGTCATTGATGGCATCCAGGAGATCATGGACGAGATCAAGATGGTCGATGAGCAAGTTCAAACTTATGCCGAGACCTTCATCCACCCCGGCGACTATATAGTGGTGTACCAGCCGTCAAGAACAGTGCAGAAATTTCTGACCCGAGCCGCTTCAAGGAGGAAGTTTACCGTGTTGCTCGTGGTCGATCCATCTTCCGCTACAAGCTCGGACGGACAATATGCATCTTTGCTCAAGTCAATGGCGTCTAGCGGGTCAACTGTCATCACCGTAATGAACGCTGGCCTTATGGCATATATGTCGAGAGTCGACAAGGTCATTCTGGGAGCACGAGCGATAACTGCGCAAGGTGGCGTCATTGTTGATTCTGGTGCTGCAGCTATCGCACGAGCCGCCCGAGAACGTCGAAGGACCGTTGTTGTCCTTGGGGGTGTGTATAAGCTGAGCCCCGAGAGCAACCTTTTGTCCGAGAGCAAAGTCGAATGGGGCGACCCCTCCAAGTTTGTCGGTTTCAGAGACGGAGGTCTGGTATCACGCGTCGAGATAAAGAACGCTGTTTCCGAGTTCCTCCCGGCCGACCACGTTGATATCTACATCACGAATCTGTAAGCTGCTCCCCTCGTGTGGTGCGGAATGCGCAAAGCTAATATCCTACGACAGTGGCGCACATGCACAAGATAATCTACACACAATCATTGCAGATCACTACAAAGAAGAGGATATCAACTTCGATTTGTACGGAAGGGCACAGAGGTGAGCAGTGTTTAGATAGCGGTAATTGCGAAAGAGGCAAAACCATCCATACGCCTCTTTCAAAACATTGATACCGGCCGGATTGAGTAACAATGGCAAGGGTTATCTACCTCTCGCCTCTATCGCTTGGGTGGCTCGGGACAAGGCCGAGAAGGCTCGCTGAAGCCCACGTTTCGCAAGCGGTCTTGTCCCAGTAGTTCATTGATGATCCGGTAAGGTGTACCCAGCGTAATATACATTGGCGAGAATTGGGTATATCAATTAAAGTGGCCGCGTCACCTTGCTAAGCTCACTGTTGCATTCGCAATTACTAGGTTAGCCGAGGGTTAGCTAGCCTAGCTGGGCTGATGTGCTTAAGTCTGGGGTGGCCCGATCAATCGGAATCCTCCACCAGATTCGGGCCACTCATCAGACGTTGAACGAGCCGGGGTCGACTTGTAGGCAGCAATATATCTAGCTTGGTGAGTGAACGAGAACCCCACGTCTTTCGCGAGCTCCGAGAGAGATGACTGGGGGGGTAGGGGGGTAGGACAACAGCTTCTCACCAAGCAGATAGCAAGTACGCAGAATATATTTTTCGATCAACCCGTGAACCTAGCGTCGTTGCTTTGTTCTCCATGTTAGATCCATTCCATCATTTCATTTGTAGCACAAATCCGTCGCCTTTTGTCTTCTGACGCTGTAGCGCGTTCAGCTACCTATCCATTAGTACATCCACCTGCTCGTAACGAACAGTTGTAATCCCAAGTCCAGCTATGGAGCCTCATGAAGGGCCTGACGGCCTCGACGTCCCACCGCCGCCTTATTCGGAGACGGACATTTATTCTCATTCACACGGCTCGCGCTCTCAACAGCTGCATGGCGCTGACGATGATGTGTCGATTGCTCCCTCCTCTTCACACAGTAACATCATCGACACCCCGCCAGAGTCACCTCACGATGCACAGTTTAACTCCGCCGGACCTGGCAGCAACAGCCAGCACATAACCGCCTCGGCTCAGGACTATTTTGACTCACGTCCTCCTAATCGGCGGCCGGGCCCAAACATAACTATCGTCGTTGAGGTCACGCCAGATGCCGTACCGTCTGATTTCCCGCTTCCTCATTGGGCTGCCGACCATGACGTGTCCGAGCAGGACTGGCAGACATTCATAAACTATCTCATCCCGGGGCATGCAGCAAGAACGAACTCACACATCATAGACCGCAAGCTGCGAGCCGAGGGAGATGCTACGTCTTCTTCTGTTGATGATGGCGTTGCTCGGGCCCAGCTCACACCCCTGAAGTCATCACCGAGCGTGTCAGTCAGTCCGCAGAACACAGAGGCTGTCACCCGCGAATGGAACCAGGGGTTCTTTGAGCCCCGCGGGGTGACGATACATAGCGTATCGCCCATCGGACCCCCCGCGGCATCAGAAACACAGGAACGCGGGACATCGCGGGCCAGTCCAGCAGATCCGGAGCATGGCCAGAGTCCACCACCACAGCAGTCGAACAGCTGGTGGAGACAGCAGCCGGGCAGCTGGTGGAGAAACCCGTCCGGCTTCATCGACGGGAACAACGGCAGTCTTCGGCTCGGCCCTCTCCATATCGAGGGCGACCGTGTCGCGCTTGGGTCTAGGTTCGAGGCTGATCGCAACGGCGTCCGTTGGCGCGGACAGCCGAATACTCACCCGCTATTCGAAGCTTCCTCCGGCGGCGTTCGTTGGGGCGAGCAACCTAGTCCTCATCCACATCCACCTGGCCATCAAACTGGCACTTGGGCTGGGCTTTTCGGTGCGACTCGTGGCCGCGGTCGCGAGCATGGACGTGGATATGGGCGTGGACGTAGGGACCATTCCCGTAGCTCGACGAGCTCATCATCTTCATCGTCGTCCTCGGATTCCGACTCCTCTATCGGGAGCCTCCCCGATTATCACGACCTGAAGGACGTGCAGCTGCCGATCACAAAACACGCAGTCCAAGACTGGCTCTCGCACCCTGAGCAACCCATCACGAAGGCCATGCTCAAGCAGGCCGGGGCCGAGATCAAGGCCGCCAAGAACGTCCCGCCCCCACCGTATGACCCGTCATGGGACAGGTCGCGAGAGGCGCTGCGTCGCGAGGTCAAGGACCTGCTGCAGCAGTTTAAAGCCCTCAAAAGGCAGCAAAAGGCGGCGAGACGGAGGTCCCGCAAGGAGGCCCGCCAGCAGAAGCGCGCCTCGAGACGCGAGCGACGCGAGCACAGACGGTCCGAGAGACATGACCGTCGCGCCTACGACCACGAGAGCCGCCGAGCGGAGCGCGCGAGC
Organism: Xylaria venustula; assembly: GCA_022578775.1. NCBI lineage: Eukaryota > Fungi > Ascomycota > Sordariomycetes > Xylariales > Xylariaceae > Xylaria > Xylaria venustula. Next base: position 111,120 of record MU389364.1, on the reverse strand, counting down.
CGCCGTGCCGAGCGCGACGCTGAGCGATATACCCGTCGCTCTCGCGCTCAACCAATGACCCCCCCGGTTCCTCCTTCTGTGCCTGGAGACGCGCCTGCTCCTTCTTTCGCCGCTTTCCCTGGTAGGTTTGCGGGGCCCATGGGTCGGGGCGGATTCCTCGGCCACCGACCTTCTCCACCGACAGGCTTTGGCGGGTTCCGTCGAGGAGGAGGAGGAGGAGGAGTCTTCGGTGATTTCCGTGGTGGTCGCGGCCGGGCTCGCGGCCTGGAGTCACATCACGGCATCATCGATCGGGCGAACCGCGCCGCGGCTGAAGCCGTGAGCGCCGCTGAGCAACAGCGCGTCGCAGCGCTCATGATGGCCGAGCAACAACGCGCCGCGGCCGTCTTGGCGGCAGGAGAGCACCGGCGCGCAGCAGCCGCCGTGGCCGAAGAGAGCCGGCGTGGGGCGGCTAAAGTGGCTGAAGAAAGCCGACGCATGGCGGCTGAGGCTGTGGTGCGTGCCGCTGTCGAATCGAAGCTTGCTCAGGCGCGTGCATTGGAGTCGCAGATCGAGGTCCTCGAGGCGCGCATTGCTGCTGCCGAGGAGAAGATGGCGCGCGGCGACAAGAAGAGCGAGAAACGGGATGGTGATGCCCACCGTGATCGGGAGGCGGTAGAGCAGTTGGAGGATGAGATGGAGCTTCTTTGTCAGAAAGTCGAGACCTTGCGGTTCGAGGCTGATGAGGAGATGGCGAAAGGCCTTGCTGAGGGGGAGGGGGGATGGTGAGGATGGCAATAGGGGAGTCGAATCTCATTGTTGTATGGGTGAGTAGACTGGTTTGTCTGTCTCCCTTGCCGTTATTAGTGTTTCCTACTGGTTGGTTCTGTAACGACATATTTTTGCAAATACCATATCGCGTGGCTATTCGATTTTTTCTGCTTCATTTCCTCTACGCCTGGGGTTTATGCTATGTAGGCGCTCAAGAAATTCATATATCATAAGTTTCATCGTGCCGCTGTCTTTTTTGTCTACCGCCTTGCCTCGCATGTACATACTATGCGACCTAACCGTGCTCTGAACTCTTCATAACTCATCCCTCTTATGCCTGCTCTGCACGTACATAGCCCCATCACTCATCCCTAACATCGGGCTAGTCCTGTTGCCCTCAAACAAAGACCCTTTCGCCCCATAAATCGCAGTGTATCGATGGGTTATGTCACTGCCGAGTCTAGGAGTTATACCCGTTCACACTCTACACCTTCTTCCCCTTAACCCAATGGAGTTGTTCTCTTCCCTCTTTGCGCCATCTTTTTCTTTGTCTTCGTCTCTCGTGGCGTCTGATTCCCCTGCAGCTGAGCAAGGATAGACCGTGCAGAAGAGAAGCTGCACTCACCCTACGAGTGCTTGCTCTCGTCCTTCTCCACAAGGGCTGAAACACCGAGACCTCGCCCTACCTTGACCTTCTTCAAGTCCTTCTCCCGCACAGGCAGGGTCTTGCTGCCAGCCTCGCCGACGGGTTCGCCCTCGTCGGCATTCTCGGCTTCGATGGCCTCGCGGATCTGCTCCCGGATGGTAGATAGATCTAGGCGCATGCTGTAGGCGTCCTCGCCGTCGGCGTAGTAAGAGGATTCAGTCTTGTCCTGGTCGAAGCCGAGCGTCTTGGTGTAGAGGTGAATGGCGGCCTTGTTGGATACGCGCACGTGCAGGGAGACGTACTGTGCGCCGAAGGTCTCGACCATGGCCAGTTCTGGAAACGCAGGAATCTGGTTAGAAAATAAAGTGCACTATATGTTACGTGTCCGTCTGGACGAGGCAAGACGAGGGGGAAGAAACGTACGACTCTGGCGCATGAGCTTCTCGGCGATGCCCAGACGGCGATGTGTGCGCATGACAGACAGCGAGGTGATGTGGCCGTGCTGGACGCCGTCGGTAGGCTCCTCCTCCATCTTGGCCAGAACATAGCCGACGATCTTGGGGTAGTCGTAGGGGGTCTTCTTGGGCCGTGAGACGTCGACGGCAACGTAGCTCAGCTGGGGCCATGAGAGCGCATGGTAGAGGTAATACTTCATGAAGTAGTTCTCGGGGAGGTTCTCGAGGTTCGCATGCTGGATCAGCGGGATGTCGCTCGGCTCGAGGCGACGGATATCCATGGTGGTGTTTGTATTATATGGATCGCCTCGGTATCTTGAAGGAGGCGGACAAGCCTGTATGGATCGCTTTGGTGTCGTGTCTATGCGACGTGTGGTTGTGCAAATTAGGCTAGTACCTCGATATCGTTGACTCAAAATTGGACTTAAACTCCAATCGGCTGGTGGTCAAGTTGTTATGTAAGTACAGTAGGTATGTAGGTATCTAATCTGGAGTGCCAGATCCGCCCCTATAACCTTTCAATGCTTCAGGTAGGTAGGTTGTACCTACTGGTGGAATGGACAAGGACACGCTTACTTCAAGAGGTCCAGTATCTTTAGGTAACCTTAGCAGTACTTGATGCGCTGTACAGTGATCTGTCCAGGTATCTTCCATGCAGCGCCCCGATTTTAATGTCCTGATTAGATAGTCGCATAAATGAGCACTGACTGAGGTAAAATCGCCTCGGACGGCGGGTCAAAATCAGCCGAAACTTCCCCTATTTCTGGGGTAGCAGAGGGGTAACTGTCCAAAAACCATTTTTCTTAATACGACTACCCCGAAGGGTGGTTACTAATGCCATATAAAGACTAGCTTAAAGCGAAAACAGCTAGTGTGCATAGCCACTTTAGCCACATCGCCTAGCCACTGGATGTATTCTACCTACCTATTACACCTACTACACCTACTACACCTACTACACCTACTACACCTACTACACCTACTACACCTACTACACCTACTACACCTACTACACCTACTACACCTACTACACTTA
>MU389364.1:0-108137 GCA_022578775.1 Xylaria venustula | reverse complement strand
CCTACTACATTTACTACACTTACTACACCTATTATACCTGTCACAAACGGCGCCTGGGTATGTCTGTCGGTAAGTACTAAAAATACTATATTAATTATAAGGTGACCAAAGGGAAATTGAACACCTAGGCCAGCGCGCTGATTGTACGGAGTTACAGCTCCTAGCCCTGTGGGCTGTTTTGTACGCTAGTTATCCGCTAGTAAGCTGCTAGTTAGTTGCTAAGTTTTTGCTAGGTAGCCCAGGCCTAGCCCAGCCACTTTAGCCACGCCTAGGTGGCTGGTGCCTCGCTAGTTGGGTATTTAAGCTGTACAATCAGCGCGCTGGCCTAAGTGTTCAACTTCTTTTTGGTTACCTTATAATTAATATGGTATTTTGAGTACTTACCGACAAATAATGCCCAGGCGCCGTTTGTGACATACGGCTTAAATACTTAGGTATTTAACTACTTAGCGAAGCTTTAGCCACCTAGGTGGCTAGGTTAAGTGGCTAGGCTAAAGCTTAGCTAAGCCTAATTAACTAGCAAACACTTAGTAAATACCTAGCATATAAAACAGCTTACAAAGCTAAAAACTATAACTATACTTATTATATTTATTATATTTAAGGTATTATATTTACTTAAGTATACCTAAGTAGTAGGTATAGTAGGTGTAGTAGGTATGGTAGGTGTGGTAGGTATAGTAGGTATGGTAGGTGTAGTAGGTGTAGTAGGTGTAAAAGGTGTAGTAGGTGCTGTAGGTAGGTAGAGTACATCCAGTGGCTAGGCGATGTGGCTAAAGTGGCTAGTGTTGTTTTTTAGCGCGTTTAAAAAAGACCTTTGGGGTGTATGTAGTTGATGAAAAAAGGGTTTTTGGACAGTTACCCCTCTGAGACTCCGTACCTATTAGACCTATTAGATCTACCTTTCGCAAATTCCAGTCCCAGGCGCGTATACTTACTTTAACCCCACCAAGCTCATATGACCGCGGGGCATTCTCGCTTTCCCCCCTCCATGCCCCTCCTTCTATGCGCCTACAGGTACCCTCAGTAAATGGCTGGCTCCTTCACAGCTTGTTGCTCTCTAGCTATTGCCTGCATGACAGAGAGAACCACCGGCTGCGGGTCAGAGGCTTGCTCGTTCCAGCAAGGTGCGGCACCGAGAGTACTGGCTTAGAGAATGGTTAGTTCCAGCCTAGTTGGAGAAGCTGGCCGATCATCTAGCCGACCGATGGGATTGGAGGGAATTACGTCTGAAGCTTTTGATGGAACACCTCAAGCTGGCAGACAAGCCCTTGTGATGTATAAGTGTGTGTGTATATATACATAAGTAGTGTTCATATGCAAGATGGCATCCATATATATCTGTGGCCGCCGTATCATTTTCATTCTGTCGCTTGCACCCTATGTCCTTGGATTTTCTCTCCTGATCCCTCTTCATCCTGCTCTCCTTCTCTCTACTTGTCCTGTTCGCCGTTTAGACTTGAAGGCTTGATTAGATAAAAATGGCACCAGCACTTCATGACAAGCTCGCCATAGTAACCGGCGCTTCAAGGGGTAAGCAAGAACCCACCATCACGACCAAAGACTACCGTCTCGTAAAAGCGGTACTGACATTTCCCAGGGATTGGTGAAGCGATTGCTACCAAGCTCGCCTCTTATGGAGCCAATCTAATCCTCGGTTACACTTCTGCATCTTCCAAGCAAGCCATAGAGACATTAGCCAAAGACTTCGAGTCAAAGCACAGCATCAAGACACTTATAATCCAAGCTGATCTCGGAACTGCCGACGGGCCCAAATCCTTTATCGAAGAGGCCAAGAACAGCAATGTCTTCCAGAAACCCGATGGATCGTTCCAAATAGATATCCTCGTCAACAACGCCGGTGTTTCTATCAACAGTGTGCTATCGGGGATAACGGTAGAGCAGTTTGATTACAGCTACCGAATCAACGTATTAGGACCCTTGCTTCTCACGCAGGCTGTGGAGCCCTATCTTCCGCACGACCGATCCGGCCGTATTATAAATATGTCGAGTGTGAGCTCTTCCACTGGGTTTTCCGAGCAGAGCGTCTACGGCGGGACCAAGGCGGCTTTGGAGGCCATGACCCGGACATGGGCGCGTGAGCTCGCGGAGCGTACCACCGTCAACGCCATCAACCCCGGCCCCGTCTTGACCGAGATGGTGAGTAGCCCCGTGCACCAATCAGTGAGCCGTCTTGGCCATAGACCATAGACCATAGACGATCATGCTGCTAACCCATGATTGGACAGTATGCCAGGAACAGCCCGGAAGTGAAGGCGGGAATCAAGGGATGGATCGACCACACGCCTCTGATGCAGGTGCGCCCAGGCATCGATAGTCAAGAATTAGTTGATGAGGCGAAGACGAGCGGTGGTCGGCCAGCATACGTTCACGAGATCGCTGGCATCGTCGCCATGTTGGTCGGTGAAGATGCCGCATGGATTACTGGACAAGTCGTCTGTGCCAACGGCGGCATGTTGCTATCGCATTAAGATAGAAGATGATATTCTCGTGGACTGGACTAGTTGTCGTAGACGGTGACGGTGAAAATCACCGATAGAGAACTGTGCAAGTATAATGTATCTGTTGCTTTCTACCTAGATATAGACACACTATCGAGGTCGGGGAGCAGTTCCACATGTGCCATGAAAGTCTCGTGAGCATTGAATGAACCCGTCTAGGATATATTTACCAATGAGGAAAACTAGCCTCGCCGCCAGTACTCAAGGAGCACATACCTCTCACTCAAAATTCTGCCAGCCAGCAAACATCGACGTTGCATTGCTCTCATTTATGCATTATGAGAACTTGATGCCGTAATGTTATAAATAAGATAGACTGGAGCAACAAACACCCACCTAGTGTCGCTGATGCGCTCCCTTGAATCTGTCGTAATTCTCTACATAGATACAAGAGAAAAGGTAGGGTGACGGATGCTGTGGCAGGCGTTCTTCTGTACATGTACAATAAAGATGGCACCAGCTCTCTTTAAAATATTGCCTAATAGAGTTAGCCGCAAGATTGATTCACATATTAGTAGTACTGTAGGTGGGAGGTACTGGAGCAATTCGACGTGCCCCTCCATCACAATCCCAACTCTTTAAGCAATCAGGCTCAGGCACACAACAATTCTTGTTTCGAATCAAACTTTCCAGAAGCACGAGAAAATATAACCGGGAATTCTTGGCTATAAGAACAATACGCACGCAGCTCACAATCCTTTATTTTTTGATTGAAGAAAATATTTCAAAAAGTGGGGTTTGGAAGAGACAAACCATTCCCGTTCCATTAAGAGAGAGGTTCATTTCATTTCTTGCCATGGACCCCTACGATGATCCATTTGATGACCTCCTCAACCTCGAGGAAGAGTATTATGCAGAAGGATATGATGAGGGATTCAAAGATGGCATCGAAGCTGGCCGGATAGAAGGTTACTCGCTGGGTCTGCAGAAAGGCTTCGAGAAGTTTGTCGAGGCCGGCCGTCTACGGAGCAAAGCCATGGTCTGGGCGAACCGGATACCCAAGTACCAGCAGAGGCGACAAGAACAACAAGAACAACAACAACAACGACAACAACAACGACGACGACGGCGCAGCACCTCAGAACAACAGCCTCAGGAGGGAGATGTCGAGAGCAAAGTGGAAGGAGAAGAAAAGGAGGTGCTAGAGAGTAATGACGGACGACTACCTCCTATTCACAGCAACCCGCGTTTAGAAAAGAACATCGAGATGCTCTACGGCCTCGTCGAGCCCGGGACTCTGTCCACTGATAACGACGACGAGGCGGTTAATGACTTTGATGGCCGGATCAAGGGCGCAAATGCAAAACTCAGGATCATTGAGCGAGTCATAGGCGAGGGGACGACAGGTCTGAAAGGTACTGCATCGGCATCATCGGCTCCAGCGAAGAATGAGAACATTGAGGACATTGGAAGCATACGGCAACCGGCTGAGACGAATTCCGTAAATATTTGAGCAGTCATGGTCCATTCGACGAAACAATGCTGGGAGCCTGGTAGAGTTGTGGCATAATGAGAATGCAAAGAACTCCGGATGAGATTAGAATAGCGCAACTGGCTTCTATATAGTTCATAATCACAATTGTGGAGATAACTCAATGGCAATTGATGATCATGTCGTTGAAAAGTTCGAGTTCTCTAGGGAATCTAGGACGCAAAACAAACTCCATATGTACACAAGTAAAATCTAGGTACCCCATTCTCCTTACACGTCCAATTCATCTATTGAAAAGACCGGCAAGGGTAACTATAATTCAGCAATATTAGCAAGCCATCCACCATGAACAAACTCCCATACCCAGGTTTTCTCATTCAGAACCAAGGAAACAGATGATGTCAAAGACTTACTCTTCAGGATATGAGGCCTCCTCCGTCAGATCGTATTTGTACGCCTCCCACTTCCCATCCGTCTTCTTGCGCTCTCCGCTCGGCAGAGGTGGCAATCCATCGACTAAGAAATCCTGCTCGGCAGCCGCAGCCGTGTTCTTCTCAAAGTACGCCGCGAGGCCGCCGGACTTGCCCTCCTCCGCCACAGCGACGAGCTGCTTCGCGCCCGCATCGCCAATCAGCTCCTGCTTCGGCGCAGCGGCGCTGCCCACGCTCAGGAGCGCTACGGCATGGCCCTGGTTCACGATGCTCAGCTTCGGGTAGGCCCGGCGGGCGTCGCGCTTCCAGTACGGGTTGTCGGCGATGTCGCCCGCTGGCAGCGTCACGGGGTCGTCGTAGGTGAGGGGGTCGAGCGCGCCGGGGGGCGGGTTCCGGAAGTAGGGGTTCAAGGGCACGCCGGATGAGCGGTTAGGGTCGACGGCGAAGACTCGGCGGACGCGGTCCCAGATGCCGGTTGACTCGAGGGTTTGTTTCTGAGAGTGACAATCCATGAATTAGCCGGTCGGCTCTCCTCCGCGGATGCACCCAGAAAGACGGGGATGGGTGAGGTCTTTCCATAGCTCGGCAGCTGGATAGATGCGGACCGAGGTCGTGGTTGTTGCACGCCATTGAGGACGGTCAGTGCCGCGAGAAGAGGGGATACACACCTGGCTCAGTGGCACGACGCCCCGTGCAACTTTCGCTACCGCTTTCGAAGCCATGGCGGCGATATGAGGATGGAAGGTTGCTGTTGGTAATGTTCTTGATATGGTTGGGTGAGGCTGTCCAGAGCCGCCAAGTCAACCAAGGCCGGCCGATTTCCCCGAGGTATTGCCGCACCAGGCATGTTAACGTGGAGAAACGTCACTTCCAAGTCTGATGCATACATGTTTGTACACTTACTTGCCGTTTTTACTAGCTCTCTTCAGAATTAATTGCCACATGTTTATGTATCACGAGGATCATAACTTAGTATTGGACCAGCCTCTGATTCTCTTCTTCCTTCTTTATCTCTATCTTAGGTTATCACTGGTCAATGTCACTCGTAACCCAATTTGATACTGACATTTTACCGTTTAAGATACTATCATAGCTTCCGTTTATCATATGAAGATTGTTATGAGGATTAGCCAATAAACAGCACGGATGATAACTTGCAAGAACATTGTAGGTAGGGTGTAGCTCGCAGGCCGTCCGGCCTAATTGGCATCTTCAGGCCTACAAACCTTTACCAAAAGTATAGCAAGAAAACGCTGTTACGTTAGTCCCGTCTTAAGGGCACTTTAAATGCTGAACAAAGGGAAATTGAATTCTATCATTCCGCGCTTGGCACACGCCGATCTATTGATATACACGGAGCTGTCTACAGGAAGTAACGGGTATCTACCTCATCATCGACAGAGCTCCCTTATTCCTGGCCCTCGTACTCCTTGCGGCCCGCCTTGGAGTTTAGGTAGTGGTTTCTAGACACAAGTCAGACTGGTGATTCGCTGTAGTAGGACGCACGTTGCATCGGATGCGAAAGATATCAAAGGTTAGTGGTCCGTACCTCTCAGTAGCCCAGGACATGGCGTAGTAGAAAGCGATGAAGGGAGGCGCGAAGTAGAGCACCTGCTTGCTGAATCGGCGCCAGGTGTTGAAGACGGCATCGTGGGCGGTGCCGGCGAGCGGGTTCTGCCTGTTGGCGCTCAGGGTGTATGTGATGATGCCCTTCTGCTTTTGGCCACCTGTGATTCCAGCTGGTCAGTCCCGTGATGCAAATTCCAGGCGTCCGGCTCGTCGCAACGTCTCGCTTCGTGTATGCCGAGGCATGCCCTCTTGATCGTCCATATTCATCACATCTTCAGGTTCCTCCTGACCCAGTACCCTAGCGATTCCGTCCATGCATTGATTGCGTCCGAGATGCGATTTTGGAGAAAGGCAATATTGGAATTTACTAACCAAAGTTGCCCCATGAGCCGAGGTACCTATAGCAAGGCTGTTAGAACACGATGACTTGTATCCAAGAGAAGATAGTGACGATGGCCTCCTCTCCCGAGAAAAGCCTCACAGGGTTCGGGGTGCACCTACTTGTTAAAGCGACCGAGGGGAGCATCGCTGCCGCCACTTCGTAGAATCTGGGTAGGACGCATCGTGACAGACGGTGTTGAATTGACGGGGATGGGGTGTCAATTGAAAGTGTCGGGTCTAGTTGAGCAAATCGGGAGGTAGTGGGCGACCGGAAGTTGGAACTCGATGAAGATGTTGTCGGCCTCAGCACCTGTCCGAAAGGGGTTAGTCACGCAAGAGTCCCGAGCTGGAGACCCGCCTTAAAGTTAACCCGTCACAGCAGTCACAGCTCTGCGCTCTGCGCCCTGCCCCAGCTTTCCTTCCTACGCTTTACCATTGGTTATCCAAGCACTAGTCTGCTTCTAGTTAGAGACACACTCAAGCGGTACAGCAGAGTGTATGATACTATTCCTCTGAAGTTCTCCACCTCAAAGAGCTGTATTCACCAACTCGAGCGCAAAACCGCAACCCCAGACAACATCTGAATACGCTATATCTCTCCCACCGCAGCGCCCTTCTTTTGTGTTAGGAACCAGAAGAGAACTTAGGACATCCGGGAGGGAATTCTCGAAGAGGGCCGAACGATGGACCCGCTTATCAGGTCAGCATCACGACTGGCAGTCCCGGCCATCATTGCCGCCGGCGTGGTCCAATCGAGCATCTACGATGTCCGGGGTGGAACAAGAGTTGTCATATTCGACCGACTACAGGGTGTGAAGGAGGGCGTCATCAACGAGGGCACGCATTTCTTGATACCATGGCTGCAGCGCAGCATCCACTTCGACGTCCGGACGAAGCCCCGGAACATTGCCACCACGACCGGTAGCAAGGATCTGCAGATGGTCAGCTTGACGCTCAGAGTCCTACACAGGCCAGAGGTCAAGGCTCTGCCCAAGATATATCAGGTGTGTACTCATTCCTACTATCCCGGACCGCCGCTGTCGAATGCGGAATCACATCTTAAGCGGGGGCGATGGGAGCGCGGCCGGGAGAATGTAATTGAACGTTCGCCGTGGAAGTGTCGGAATTGGTCCAGCTGTATAACAACATATATACAGTCGTATACTTCAAGAGTTCTGACTGACTCATGCGTGCATAGAACCTCGGGACCGACTATGACGAGCGTGTGCTCCCCTCCATCGGCAACGAAGTCCTCAAGGCTATCGTAGCACAATTCGACGCCGCAGAGCTCATCACCCAGCGAGAGGCTGTATCGCAGCGCATCCAGGCAGACCTGACAAAGCGTGCTTCTGAATTCAACATCGCTCTGGAGGATGTGTCCATCACCCACATGACCTTCGGCAAGGAGTTCACAAAGGCTGTCGAGCAGAAGCAGATTGCACAGCAGGACGCCGAGCGTGCGCGCTTCATTGTCGAGAAGGCTGAGCAGGAACGCCAGGCCAACGTCATCCGCGCCGAGGGTGAGGCCGAATCAGCCGACACCATCTCCCGCGCCATCGCCCGCCATGGTGATGGCCTCATCCAGATCCGTAAGATCGAGGCCTCTCGCGAGATTGCGCAGACCCTCGCTACGAATCCCAACGTATCCTACCTCCCTAGCGGTGGCAAGCAGGGTGGCAGCGGGAGCAACTTTTTACTGTCTGTTGGAAGGGCATAAAGTAAAAGCATAGGTAAAGACAGTATGTCACGTGTCAAGATGATTGATGGGAATTCACAAAACAAAAGCCAGGAGCAAGCCTCCCATGTACATTATCAAGGTATTGCCCGAAGTTCTCCACTCGGGATCACAATTAATATGTGCTACTACCACTCAAAAGAATTCTTCAATGTTTGCGAAGTACTATCCTGACTTATTCCCACTCATGTCAACTAGCAAAAGCCCCAGTCTTGCCGGTCTCAGAAGAGACCATCCGTAGTATTTGTCTAGCGACTTCCTATGTCAAGGTACCTATCCATGGAATTTATAACCCATGTCGTCAAAGCTCTTGAAGGCCCTCAGTAATAGCAAGCTTGCGCATCCATTCTCAGATCCTGGGCGCTAGCAGCCGTGACCTGTTAGCCAGTATACTGGCCCTAAGTATGAAAATTTAGATTATCAGCCGCCCTTCTGATACCTGTTTACACACCCCTGCTCCTGAGGTGTATAGCTATTCTTATCACCTATCGTCGTATTAAAAGCTTTGACGGTCACTGAGATTATGCCCCTTGATCTGGGCGCTTCCAACGACGGTCCGAGGCTTCAGGAGGAGGCAGCAGCTCTCCGCTAGTACCCACGGTCCAGCCCTTCAATTGCATAGCCTTCCATTCATATCGGATCTTAAGCCGAACTAAGTCACCTGCCGCCTGTGCATCCTCGGCACTGTCATGGCCTTCTGCAGCACCCGCTCCAGTGTCGACCTGAATTTTCCGGCCAAGCTTTGCCTCCATTAGATACTTGAGACCGTGGCGCATAGGAAGGCCATTCTTATGCGGCCAGAGTATCACTGTATCGATGCAAGTTGGATGTATAATGCGTGCGGCGTTCAAGTCGTTCTCCAGTCCATGGCCGATGAGGGGCGTCTCCGCACTGATGATGGTAAAAAGTATATCTCGAGCGATCTTGGGCGATGCAGCTATCTTCAGCTGTCGTTGAGGTTTCTGAGTGGGATCTTGCGCTGGGATCATGGTGGGTTGGTGATCGGATCCAACTTCACATCGCTCTGCTGAAGCTATGTCCTCTGGCCGCACTCCAGAATATCGGGTATTCAGATCTAATACCTCGCCTGCTGGTCGAACCAAGATATCGAGGAGAGTGTCGCCAGCAGGCCAAGACACAACAGTTAATCGGATTAGCTCCAGACCGAAAACAGTATATCCCATCTCACAATCAAAGGACACGGCACGGTTCTTTGGCACCTCGGGGTTGATCGGAGTACGAGCGAAGTTGAGGACGGCGGCAAGTCTTTTGGGGTCCGTGGTCTTGAAAACGTGGTGCTGTGCTGTTGTGCAGCCTCCATCCTCATCATTGTAATTCCTCTGGCAGCATTTGTACCGCCGCTGAGCCCTCGAGCGGTCGCCCGGCGCGCGGTCGAGGTAGTATAGTTTGCCGGGGTGATAAGTACAACTTCCGTTAGATGCTAGAGCGCCGTCCTCCTCTCGACGACCAGGAAACACCTGGAACCTCCTTGTACACCGGTCACAAGTCTCCGTGTTTCCGCAAGCCTTGACAGCCGCCTCAGCAGCCGCAATATCCTCTGCAGAAGGTATCTTGGATATATAACCGAATGGCTCGAGCGGAGCCAAGTCCAACACTAGCCGAGGCAAGAACTGAAGCTCCTGAGATGGATTGAGCCCCGTTTCAATCGACTCTACTGCTGCTATGGAAGATGGATTCGCACTGTTGGGATCGGCACTTTGAGCTGTTTTGGATATCTCGTCTTTCCATTGAGCAAGAGTCATCCTCTTATAAGTCAAGATCCTATTCCGTATTGAGGTGTTGTAGATAGTAGTTTTCTTGGTAGCTATTTCCTGCTCCTCATCAAGCGTTTTGACAATGAGTTCCTGGTCAGATAGCAGCCACTTCTTCTCTTCTCCCTTAGCTACCTTTTTCCATTCATCATTCAGTCGTTGAAATTCCTTGTGCAGGGCTTTGACCAATGCTACGCGGGCGGGATGGCTCGCCGGAGCCTTCTTGAGGAGCCGAGGGTTGAGTGATTCGGGCCCTCGGCTGGATGCTTTTGGCTGAGGAGTAGAGGCTAGACGCGGCGCAATGGCCGGTGCCACAGAAGCCGCTGCCATCGACTGTTGTTGTTTGGTCTGGTGGCTGGCTGCAGGCTTAGTGGTTTCAATGGATGATGAAGGGCTCTGTCTCGAGGTGCGAGAGCCGCTCAGATGGATGGTTGCGGATGTGTCAGCAGATGGTCCTTTTCTTTGTTCTCTAGACTGCGCTTTAGGAGTAGCTGGGACGGACGACGGCCGGAGTGAGGCAGTAGTATCATCTACGTCGAGCTTGACTCGCTTCCTCTGGGGTTCCGGTTCTGCAGTGTCCTCACTGTGCTCATCAGGGTGTGGACGAGACGTGGCTAGTGTCTTCTGCGGAAGCCTGTTATTGATGGGTTTATCGTTGGTAACTTTATTGTTGCTTTGGCTTGCATCGCGGGCATGGCTGAAGAGGCACTGAAATGCGGTGCAGTTGTCACCGGCAGGGCAGGGCAGGCTCTTGAGAGCTGCCAGCGTACTTGCCATGGTGAATGCACAGCACGCAATGCGAAGCAATCAGATCAGCAGAATGAGGGAGAGAAGATAAATGGGACACGGTTGTGAGACAATGGTGACAAGAGGGAGAGGTTTCGGTGTGACCTGGTTCAATGGTAGCGCGTCGGATCACCGAATATAGATCAATAGCAGGCACGTCGTCACATCGATAGCCATGCACGTCAGAAGGCCGAGAAGAATGGATCTAATGGTGGAAAGACAACGATGCGGCAAACTAGAGACGGTGGTTCTGATTCGGACGCCTTCAACTTTCTTGACTTAGAGACGAGAGAGTGTGTGGCATAGCAGCTGCTTTTCTTGCCGTGCCTAAGGTAGGTGGTACCTGCCACCAGGAGCAATCGACTTTCGGTCTAGCCAGATACATACATATATATATGTAGATAGACCTGTATCACATACTACCCTTTTTGACGCGAGGATGAGAAGATGAGAAGATGTGAAGCAAGCCTGGCGTTGCTGAGACTTGGTGAATTCCTAAAGTGATGGAGAAAGGTACATACAGGTATCGGCTACCTATCGATATCTACTAACAGATAGTGGAGGTACCGGTAGCTCTAAAAGTTACTGTAGATGCCTCAGGTCTTAGCTATCATAGGTCAGGGAGGCATGTATCAGACTAATACCTATACGGTTATACCACAAGCAGCAGATTCACCTAGGTGGGTATGTACATTTAAATGTCTTCAAAGTAGAATACCTAATGCTATCTCGATAGTCACAACTTGAAGTCTCAATATTAGTCGGAGGTCAATATTCGTTCTATTTGTTTCCTTCGCAAAAAAAGTGTAGGTGTAGGTGTAATCTTATTACTGGTAGATATTTCCTACAGTATGGCCACTAAGCAGCTACCTATTAATAGCTATTCCTATTCCATATACCTAACTAGGATGTTAGTAACAATAAGGTAGTCTGTCGAGTCTGTCTAGACGGGACTAATCAATCCTTCTTCTCTTTGTTCGGCCAAATGATCTAAACGTATGCTCAAAGAAACGACAACGTTATGTTCCCGCTGCATCATAAAATGAACCGTCTCAGATGGTGTGCAGTTACCTAACCAGATATACTTTTAAATACCTTTTGAGTCTCTACAGTCCATTGATGGGTAAGTAAGAAGCAGTCGAGTAATCTGCCTTTATAAATATACCTACTAGGTACGTATTTGGAGGCTATCTCGCATCTAGACCCCTTACAGTACTGACAGTAATTACTGCCCTTACACTTTTATAGTACACTACCATGTAAGTAGCCTTAGGTGCCTACCTGAGTATGTAGGTACCTACCTACACTTCCAAGATTCTTGGCAACACCCAAGCCACAATACCCACGCCAGCATGTTTTGCCTGCCGTAACTTGCCATGTAGTTACAGGATTTAGCTTACAATGTGACCCAATGCTTCCCAGCTGAACCGGGCATGTGAACTGCCCGTCTGCCCGCCGGACTTAACGCTGCACCAGGCAAAGCCGACACAACATAGCGCAACTATTTGTTTTATACATGTCATGGCGGCCCCCTTTGTCTCGTCGGTCTGTTTAGTCGACACACATAAATCTCCCCAGTTCCTGTCCCTCCCGCCCGGTTGAGACAACGCGCAGTCTCAAGCCATCATGAATCATGGAGTTTAATGGAGGAAGCCCATCCGCAAATCACCTATGCGTCCTAGTCCACGGAGTATGTCTCTCCTCTCGATGCTGCAAACACTTGGATATCTATTACAGGCAGATGCTTGTCAATTCGATCGATGGCTTTGCTGACTCCCAGGACAGCTATGGGGCAACCCAAACCACATGAACCAGGTCGCAAAGGCCCTGCGAGCTGCCTATCCCGAAGACCAACTCCATCTCCTCCTTGCGAAGCGCAACAGCGGTAATTTCACCTATGACGGCATCGAGCTCGGCGGCGAGAGGGTATGCGTCGAGATCGAGGAGGAGCTCGAAGCGATCCGCCGCAAAGGCGGCAATATCACCAAGCTGAGCATTGTTGGATACTCGCTGGGCGGACTGGTTGCTCGCTATGCCGTTGGGCTTTTATCAGCAAAGGGAGTGCTGGACCAGTTAGAACCAGTGGTATGCGCTGCCGCTTCATCTCATCACGGGACTCGGGCGTTGCGACTGACATGCAGATGGACAGAACTTCACAACCTTTGCAACACCACATCTTGGCGTGCGTTCAGCCCTTCGAGGTTGGTACGACAAAGTATGGAATAGGTTAGGAGCCAGGATATTATCAGAGTCGGGTCGCCAACTCTTCTTTGTCGACAACTTCCGCGATACCGGGCGGCCGCTCCTCTCTATCCTCGCCGATCCTGACTCTATATTCATCACGGGCCTGAAGAAGTTCAAGCGCCGAACATTATACTCCAATATTGTCAATGACAGAACCGTCGTCCACTATACCTCCATGATAACCAAAACGGATCCATACACAGATCTGACCAAGATCAAAACTAATTACATCAATGGATACGAAGACGTTCTGCTTGACCCCACAAACCCCGTCACACCTCTTCCACAAGCCAGCCCTAAGTCCATGGTGAGCTCAGTGGCTACCAATGGTTTATCTTATATCAAGAATGGGCCATATGTGCTCGCGCTCAGCATTCTTCTGCCTATCGGGATCACGGCCTTCTTGCTCAACTCGGTCGTGCAAACAGTCCGAAGCACCCGGCGCATTCAACTACACGAAAATGGACAGGCCGGAATTCAAATCGAGAAGTATCGCATGCCGCTCTGGATGAAGGAGTTCCAAGGCACGGTCGAAGACGTATACGAGAACTTGAACAGCTCGCAGAAGCAGGCGTACCTGACACCGCCGGGCGAGGAGAGCCTCGATGACTTTGACAGCGACCTGGACCCTGCGGCGACTACTGTCCTTGACCTCGAGCGCCGACAGTCTCAACCACACATGCCTACGCTCGCGTTGGCTCCTTGTCAGTTCGATATGATCACGGCCCTGGACGGCGTTGGCTGGCGAAAATACCCAGTCTGGATTCATAAAGTGCGGCACAGTCATGCGGCTATAATTGTGCGCATGGACAAACCAAGCTTCAGTGAAGGGCTCATCGTGTTGAAACACTGGCTCACTGAGGAGTTCCTCATATAATCATTTGGTTTGGATTCTGTTGTATAACATGCTGGTATAGAGAGGCGTTCGGGGTAGAGCGAGTTTTATCTAGATGCTAGTCTATTTTAGTCAGAGGGCGACCGGGCTTGGGGCACATATAGAAAGCTACACTAAGGGATGAGGATTCCTATAGCTTGTATTAACATGGCTAGGCTTGAAGGATGCATAGCGGTATTAGGTAATTAGGCGATTTGGGCAGAAATCAACTTTGATGAGTTCGTTGTAAGTAGATTATTTTAGAAGATTTTAAAGTGCCCGAAGGCACACCTGATGTACCCATCAGAAAGAGTACTTACATTGAGTGTTTATAGACGAGGCGTCCAGCCACACTTTGGGTCAGCTGTCCAACAGCTGCCAGATTGTTGGTCCAATAGCGTCAAGCATCCCTAGGTAGTAAACATTGGAGGAGCGATGAAACTGTACTCTGTTCTAAACATTCATTGAGAACATTCTATTCTACTCTACTTTCTTCGTTTCTTAGATGACTGCAGGAAAAGCTGTTGCCACACTCACGGCCAGAGTAGACGAAAATGTTGCTTCGGCGGCTCTCCCCGGGAACCCTAACGGCCAGGCCGACAGCTCATCTGTCGCAGCAGATTCACGGAACAGCCCCGTGTCTCTATAGAGGCGCGGGCTTACGACATGGGTATCGAAAACAACAACAACAACAACATGTGTCCGGGAACTATTCCAACTACACACCCACAGGCCAATATCCTCATTATGACATGTACGCTCAGCCGCCTAGGTCGCCGCGTGACAGCCGGTTCAAAGACATGGCTATCGGCTCGGGGCTCACCATTCTTGCGTATATTGCATACAACGCCTACAGATTCTGGCAGGTGTTGAAAGAAGAGAAGGATGAAGAAAGGATGGCCAAGGAAGTGAGGGAAACCGCCCGTCGCTATAACTATCTGATAAAGGCAGCCGATGACGGTAGTGAAGAGGGCACGGAGAAGGCCCGCGCCCTGTTCAGGGAGCGCACGTTCTCTGTGGCACGCGCGCTGATGCCCGACGAGATGAAGGCCGGGCCTTTCACCGACTTAGGCCCCTTGCCCATGCTCCCCGAAGACCACGATTGCCCGTGCCAAGAGGCGCAGAGCATTGAGGACTGCCAAACGCTGATGCTGATGCCGCCGCAGGTCAACGGGGAGCGGGAGAGGCCGAAGAAAACCGAGGAGGTTAAAGTGAAGCGCGGGGGGACGGAATGGCCTGTGGTTATAAATAACCACTTGGTACTGGGCGTAGACATCTTTTCTGGTCCATTGGTAGTACCTAACAGACCTGGAAGTGCTACCGCCCCCTACCAGTCCCGATTCAATGAGCTCCTCTGCCGCTCCCAGTTCATGTTACAAAAGCTAAGGGAGGAGGGCACGATAGAGGGGGCAACGTTCGTGACGGTGATTCTGCGAGACACCGTGTTCGCGTTTATCAGCGATGGGAAGCGTATTGGGCTGGTCGGAGACCATCCCATATTTATTGAAGGGGGTATATGGGCGGAGAGGAGTATGCCTGTATAACTAGGCAGTCAAACTTGTACTACCACTTGATATCCATGGCTGTTTATCCACATCTTCCTCCCCCTTTCTTCATTTTCTCATTCCCTCCATCTTTTTCGTTTCGTTTCTTTGCCTTATATCCTTGATATAAACAAAAACATGAAGCTACGTATACAGAGCACAAAAATGGGGATAGGAACTGGGAGTGGGTAGTAGGTATAACCTTCATGTGACCTGCCCATTACAATAAGATGTTAAGTTACTGTAAGTTTTAAGACCGACATTTACGTGGCAAAATCCCTGTGCTTGTTTTGCCGTAGTCCACATGGCGTCTCGGGTTAGTACATTTTCATAGTTGCAATTGGTATAAGTCACGGAGTAAGAAATGATGCTAAAGACTACTTAAGATAGAGAGAAACTCTCGAACTGGAGCTGTCTGCCGTCTTACTGTAGAGACAAAGTATTTCTGTGTTGATGATGTAGGTAGGTATTCCTTAACACTTGGATTAGGAAGCATTGACGTCAGTGTTGGTAGGTAGGTACTTCTAGACCACGATCTAAGTGGGCCAGGCTCCAGAGGCTAGTGTAGTGGATACTTGGCTAGTCTAGCGCAGGTACGTATTTGCGCGACCCCTAAAACACGACCCCTTGATATTCTGAAGCCGCTGGCAGTCAATGGGATGAGCAAATGCCTTTTCTAATCAAATACCTACTCTTAGCCGGTTCGAGTTGAACCGTGGTGCCGGGATTCTAGTGTATATTGCGCCAGGGAACACGACAAGTCCTCGCCACGTGTATGATATCCCGGATCCTACGGAATCTACACAGCACTATGGCGCAGCCCGCGGCCTCGACGCAGCGGCGTATCACACGCTCATCGCTTGCCCGGTTCGCATACACGGGCACGCCAGATGGCGCAAGAAGCGCGAAATCGCAGGATCTTCATGAACCTACCCAGAGTCCTGATATCGAAGACGTGATACCCGACACGGAATTCTCCTCGGCGTCTGCATCAGTGTCGTCATTGCGGAAACGAAAGCGGACCATAGCCGCGACATCTGTTCCCAAAAGTGCGCCGTCGACGACAAGGCGCAGGGCCACAAAGGAGTTCAGAGGTGGAACGAGCGGCGATGCCGCGATCAAAGTGGAAGTGAAATCCGAGGATATCGCAACAACGAGTATCCTGCCCGCTAAACCAACAAAACGTCAGCGCCAGCCTGCTCGGAAGATAATGGACCCGGCAACGGGCCAGTCAACCATCAGCGCGCCCAGCGACTGGGAAGAAATGTACGCCGTCGTACAGTCCATGCGCAGCGAAGGCGGCGCCGCCTCCAACGCGCCAGTAGACACAATGGGATGTGAACGCCTAGCACTCTCCACCGCATCACCGCGCGACCAGCGATTCCAGACTCTCGTAGCACTCATGCTCTCCTCGCAGACAAAAGACACCGTGAACGCCGCAGCCATGCATCGGCTCCAAACAGAGCTCCCACCCCACGAGCCCGGGGCGGCCCCAGGCTTAACCCTCGAGAACATCCTCGCCGTCCCGCCGGCGCATCTCAACGAGCTGATCCGCGCCGTGGGCTTCCACAACAACAAGACGAAGTACCTGCAGCAGGCCGCCGCCATATGCCGCGACGCGCACGGCGGAGACATACCCGACACCATCGAGGGCCTCGTCGCGCTGCCCGGCGTCGGCCCCAAGATGGCGCATCTGTGCCTGTCCGCGGCGTGGGGCCGGACCGAAGGGATCGGCGTCGACGTGCACGTCCACCGCATCACGAACCTGTGGGGCTGGCACGGCAAGGCCGGCTCCAAGAACCCCAAGGACACGCGCGCGAAGCTCGAGAGCTGGCTGCCGAGGGACAGGTGGCGGGAGATCAACACCCTGCTCGTTGGGCTGGGACAGACTGTTTGCTTGCCTGTGGGGAGGCGCTGTGGAGATTGCGAGCTTGGTCTGAGGGGGCTGTGTCGCGCTGCTGAGAGGAAGAAGGTTCTCGAAGGACGCAAACTTAGGGAGAGTGTGACTGCGGATGTGAAGGGAGAGACTGTTATCAAAACCGAACATGAGGAGATTGAAGAAGTGGAGAAAGAGCTTGTTGTTAATGAAGTGGTTCATGACCCGACGGATGATGAGAAAACAGCTTCAACTAAAATATAAAGTTTTATAATAGTCACTTAAAAATTTGTATCAAAAGGGCGATGCAAGAGGAGAGGTATGGTATAATGTTACAAAGGGCAGTCAATCATATACTGCCAAGGATACCCTTTCAGCTGCAATAAATCACATCAACACATCAGTTTGCATGCACATGATTGAATCGATTGTCGAGTGTTTAGAAAGCGACACTGCTTTACGCAAGTGTCTCTGGTGAGATTGACATCTATAGATGAATTGATATGTATGTACAAGACAGCGAAAACCGACATCTATTCTCGCTCGGTCCCCTTACTCTGTCCTGCTCTACTCTAAGTAGATTGTAAGAATATCGGGTATTCTCAGAATGACGAGTTGATTCAAAGTGCACATGGCGTCAAGCCCCCGACATGTATTCAAAGAATCCAGATACGAAAATCTAGAGTCGGATGCATTGCAAAGCCATACTGGATATGATTTGCATACGCATGTGGGTATAAAAGACGTTCACGTGCCCAGAGGTGTAATTCCACGACGCCATGCGCTTAGTAACCGAAACAAAGTACTGATAATGGGCGGTGAAGGCGTTTGTGTTGTGTTGTGTATGCCTCCACCACTAGAAAGATCATAAAGATAAGAGGCGGGGGAAAGTAATGTCGTTAGTGGTCATTTAGCCACAGTTAGTGGTGCCCGTCCGCATTAGTCGACCGTCTTATTTCGTCGCTAACATGGCTAGCTCGTCGAACACCGAGTCCACGAATGCGGAGAGCCGGGTGGTGGCTGAGCCGTACCGAGCCATGGAGGGCTGGTAGACAGACTGATGGATGGGGTGGGTGGGTGATTATACGCCCCGGATGACTTGTGTCCTCTCGGCCTCGAGTTGCGCAGCGTTGCGCTCGTGAGATTCTTTCTTGCACTGGATGCATTACAAACGGACCAAGTTAGCAAGAGTATGCGAATGTAGCACGACTATCACGATTCAGGGAATACACCATCTTCGGAGAGGTACTCGGCTAGCCCGATGAGCCACCACTGAGTCGTATCTCTGACTAGCTCGCCCTCGCCACTCGCGAGGGAAGAGGCATAACCACTAAGACGGGGGATGGAATCGTCGGGGGCACCTGTGACAGGTGGAGTGAGACTTACGTCTTCAAGACCGGTACATTTGTGGTCTTCCAAGAGCCGGTGCTTCGCACAGAAGTGGCCGTCACAGAAGCCGCAGTCCCCCACGATCCGCTGTGCTGCGGTCTTGCATTCCTTGTATGTGCAACGCGGCTTTACAGGCATGTTGGCGAGTAGTCGGTTCAGTACGGTTGTAAGAGGGTGGTGTAGAGCGTGGCGTCGAAGTGAAGGTGCTGACGAATGGGTCGATGCCGAGACGGTTGACGTATCTACGGTTTCGTGATGGGGTGGCCACGTGGGTTATGAGAGATCAAAGAACCACGAGCTGTTTCTGGGCGTCTTTGTGGTTGGTTGTCCGTGGATGCCGGTTTAGTCGGGGACTGACGGCAAAGTATCAGGAACAGGAAGCTAGAATCTGGGTCAAAGGAGAAACAAGTGTCAGCAGGCGTGGTTCCTTTTGTAGTGTACACGGACGGCGCTATTAGTGTAGTGTAATCAAAAAGTCATAAATGACACGATGACCCATTGAGGACCCCTGCACTCCGGGAGCCAGGGAATAGGTTTGTATGGTAGTGTATAATAGGTAGTGTAGTGTAGTGTAGTGTATGGGTCAGCCGCCTTGACCAGGAGGCAACGGAGCAGAATGCAGAAGACGGAAATGGAATGCGATCTAGGATGGCGTAGACACACGAGCGTTGAATGGCACCATGCAGGGAGTGTGGCGGCACGAGTGAGTGTGCAGGTAATGGGCGGGTAATGAGCTGTTGGTATGAATAGCTGACCTACCTCGACAATAGGAACCCCGGCAGGATGCAGGGCCAAGACAGACAGACAGACAGACAGACAAGACAGAGGTGTCGGTGAGACGGGATACTGTAGAGACAGTACAAGGGGCGAAGGGCTTAGGGCGAGTATGTGGGGGAGTGGAAGCAGGAAAACGAAAAAGAGATCCAAATAAAGGGAAGATGGCTACAAGTGTGAGAGACGAGGGTCGGGTTATAAGTAGGTAAGTAGGTAGATGTAAAGAGACGAAGAAGAAGGGTCGCTGTGGAGCGAACGGAGACACGGAGAAGGCAAGTGGAAGGGAGCAAGCACATGGAGGATGGAACCAGGTGTGTGTTGGTAGTCGGCTCCTTTCCTGCTCTGCGTAACCGGGTCTAGGCCGGCCAGGACAGTAGCGAGAGTAGGTAAGTAGCAGGCTCGCCAGGTCAACTGACTCCGTGACGTTGGATGGATGGGCGGCAAAGGGTGGAAGCATCAAGAAACACGCTACACTAAGCCATTAGGTACTATACTAAATTGAGTGGTAATAGTATACCTATATGATAGGTACCGGTATTCATGATGATTGAGTAGGTACGGATCCGGGATTGAGTCAGTTGTACATGTAATAAGTGAATACACTTACAGCATACCTATGACTAGTCTAAATGCATTGCAGTGCAGTGCAGTAGGTATGTATAATCATCAATAGTAATTAAAGATAACATATACCTACCTATACTTATATAAACAGCTCGATCCTCCTCGTAATATCTAGGTCAGTCTATGCTATTCCAATACTATCTACCAAAAAGACGTTCAAGGGATGTACTGTAGAATCAAGGCTCTCGGCTCTCTCTCTCTCTCTTTCTCTCTCTAGGCTATCCTGAGAATGAGGCGAAAGTCGGCGAGTCAACTGCGCCCGTCTTTCTGCCCGTCTGACGATCTACATCTGCCTGCATACAAAGTACAAGGATGCAACGAATGATGCCGGTGGATTCCCCCAACGATACTCCCTGTCCCGACGCTGTCCCGATACGGGTTGGCGTTATGTACCAGGGATAAGCGGTTCGGATTGTGGTTAGTGTAGATCCCTGGGTAGTGCAACGTGTGTGCCTGGTCAGAACCTGGTGCAGGTGCATATGTACTAAGTACGCAGTACGTGTACTACTGAGAACCGGCCATAATAACCACGTCACGAACCAGGTAGTGTGGGCAGATATTATTACATATTGATAGGTATATCATGGGTGGTGGTCGTAGCGTAGTCAAGTAATGTACAAGTCGGAGAGCCTGAGGTTATAGTAGGTAATCTGTTATGTGAAGCTTATATAAGGTATACACTGCTTACAGAATGCACTCTCAATCCAACGCTGTCAATGCCGATTTGCCGATGACGATGATTCTATTGCGAGGCTCCGAAAGCGGGACGCAAAGCTAGGTATCATATGCACATGTATACGACATTTTCCAAATATGTAGCGTACCTATTAAGTACCTAGGTACTTATAGGAATAGGCGTGATGAGCACATGGAGATAGAAACGCCTCGCTTCTCGGCTGTGGACCTCAGATACTAAGCGCTGGTTTTGCTGTAAGACAAAAAGGCTAGGAGATACTGTAGGCGGACAAGGACCGTAGTGTCGTACTGCGTCCAGCGCACAAGGCAGAAGAGGGCTTCCGTCAGCCAACTAACTGCGCTCTGATTGGGAGAGGCTATGAAGATCGTTAGGAATTCATGCCCCACAGGGGTCGACAGCAATCCGGGCTAAAATGCAGACAAAAAATGGGGGTTACTCCCAGGGGCATTTCTCATGCATCATACTGTACTAACTAATATCAAATGAGCCAAAAGCGAACAGCCATATAGCGCTGAAAGGATTCGAACCTAACTCACTATATACCACATCGGTCACGGCACCCTAACTATATCTACTAGTAGCATGGTGGCACACATGCATACATACCCCCTGGCTATCCAGTACTTCTACCATAGGGCATAACACTATCGGTATCTACAATGACATCTGCTTCTACACGTAAGTATGCCGTATTGTACCGATTTAAATGACGATACCCAGCGTACCTCGGCGTCCTTGAGTTCGTTCGGCCCGCTAACTAGGCTATCATAAAAACGTCCATAGTGCGTGTATAGACATTACATATATATACTTTATATAAGAAGCCCGGGAATCCGAGACAATATAGGGGTAAACCCGTTAAGTGGAGGATGATAGTCTCCAAAGACAAGCGGTCTACGATGTAGTGTACTGAAGTAAGTCTGTAGGAACCTGCGGCTATACATAGTCGCATTGCATGACCGACTGCTGGCGGCTAAGGTATTTACTTATTTATATCTAGTTTTGTTCGATCCATCCCCGTGTGTGGACAACTTGTCGATTTACATGGGGTGGTCTGTCTTCAAACTTGGTATGTGGTACCGATTTGCTACCTATTGAGATTGGAAACGAGGCCGCCAACCCGCTGTGCCACTGGTACCTATCGGTTGTCTACATCAGGCACGAGAGAATGATAAGATAGAGAACAGATGCACCACGCTGCGGATCTACTGCAGGCGAGGGTGACACTGCCTTGAGGGGTGCTCAGACTCTTGGTCAGATGAGTGATGGGAGATTGTCGGTTACCGGTGAGGTGCGATGCCTCCCTTTGTCTCTGAGTATCTACATAGTCACATCGACAGGGAGACCGATACCTTGCCGTGCTCGCCTCTCCGCCGCGCCGTGGCATCAAAACGGCTAAAGAAAGGGAGAAAAAAAAAACTGGCGACGGTGGCAAAGGCGTAACGGGGGGCTGGGGCCTGGGGGGCTGATGATGGAGCTGCATGGCCACGGGGAAGAAGTTGTTGTTTGCATCTCGGCGACCGCCCACGAATCCGGCACCGACCCGGATCGGGCCGGATGCTTTACTACTACTGGTCGGGGTAAGCAGCTAGTTTGCTGTAGACATCTGCTCATAACCAGCGCATCCTACCGCCTGCTGCCAATGAGTTGGTCGCACGTAGAAGGGAGAGCCCGGGTATAAGCAGCGTCCGATTGATTGATTACCTATTCCTGGAACGCCAACGAGAAGGGACAGGCAGGCATAGAGTCTACCTAAGGGCGTTACCATAAAAGTATAGGTACACTATACAAGCTCACATCGTGGCTCGAATCAGGATTGTCGCCAGACCTTCCATCTGCGCCGAAAGTCAGACGCCGTCGCTTATTTGCGCCCGTGTTGATAGCGCATGTACCATATGAATGTACACCACCAGTACAAAGACGACGACGCTGACGATAGCATGTGCATAAGACTTAGTATAATCTACCACCTAGTCCAGGCTTCTATTCAAGACAACAAGCGCCTCTTAATGGTGCAATTATTGGAGTAGGTACCTAGGTATCATAGTGTATCTTAGTAGGTACTCGACAGGTAATCGATCCATGTGCACTACCCACACCGCGCTATAAGCGCCTCACATTTCCTTGCACGATGTAACGTCAGGTCAAGGGAAGGCTGTTCCGGCGAAGCGCCCGGCTTGTCTACAAGATCGTTATACCTATTATGGTGAGTATAGGTATACCGGTGTCATGTACTTACTACTTATGTACTGTATCTGGCCTGGTAGGTAGGTATAACGCTACCGGTATCCCACGAAAGACATACCTACTCCCTCGCAGGACATCTCATCATTTCACCACTTTATTTTGCTCTTCGTCCACCTCACCACCTACAATAACACTCACTGCATACAGGCAGGGCGCTGTACCAATGAATGTACGTAAAGATTGGTACTCGTACCGGTACAGTGCATGTTACAGATCGCTCATTTGGGCTGTTCTTCGTCAGACGTATGGCGTCAAAAGCAGGCATTGAACATTTTGGATATTTGGTCAGTCATTGCTGCGCATTCCTGCTACCGGTACTAGGTACAGAGATTCGAATATTATTTTATTTATTTGCTTTTCTCCCTTACTTCATCGTCACGACACAACGTATGCAGTCGCCTGCCTTCATTTGCTCGAAAGCTGTGTTGATGTTGGCCAAGGGTTCTCGGTGGGTAATGAATTCGTCCACCTTGAGCTTGCCATCCAAATAGTCAGACACGAGGCCCCCCAGTTGTGATCGACCCTTGACACCACCGAAGGCGCACCCTTTCCATACACGACCCGTAACCAATTGGAACGCTATTTCATCTAGTCAGCCTCGAGCAATAGATACGTGTGACAGACCATGAGAGTGACTTACGGCGAGTCGAGATCTCTTGGCCAGCAGCGGCAACGCCGATGACAATGCTCTCACCCCAGCCTTTGTGGCAGGCTTCGAGGGCAGCTCGCATAACGCTAACATTACCAGTGCAATCGAATGTGTAGTCGCAGCCGCCATCGGTCATCTCGATGAGCTTCTCAACAATGGTCTGCCCTTCCAATTTGGTGGGGTTGACAAAGTCAGTGGCCCCAAACTTCCGGGCCCATTCCTCTTTTGCCGGGTTGACATCCACTACAATGATCTTTCCTGCTTTCTGAAGAACGGCACCCTGGACGACAGATAGACCAACGCAGCCAGCGCCGAAGATGGCGACATTAGAGCCCTCCTCACACTTGGCCGTAATTCTAGCGGCACCGTAGCCGGTAGTGATACCGCAACCTAACAGGCAGGTTCTATCCATGGGAGCATCTGGTTGGACGGCAACGACGGAGATGTCGGCAACGACAGTGTATTGCGAGAAAGTTGATGTCCCCATGAAGTGGAGAAGGTCTTGGCCCCTGGCCCTGAACCGCGATGTGCCATCAGGCATGACACCTTTTCCTTGGGTTGCTCGAATCTTTCCACAGAGATTGGTCTTGCCTGACTTGCAGAACTTGCACTCTCCACATTCTGGTGTGCTGTGGTATCGGTAAGCCCCAAGAACATATAGCGTAGTGGAATAGTAGACATACTAGAGGGCGACAACATGGTCTCCGGGCTTCACGTTGGTGACGCCCTCACCCACAGACTCGACGATGCCGGCACCTTCGTGTCCGAGGACGACGGGGAACGCGCCCTCTGGATCCTTGCCCGACAGTGTGTAGGCATCTGCGCAGGTTCTTAGCAATGGTTCGGACGTGGTTCGGGATGTGGGCTTGGCGAGGTTTTACCGGTATGGCAAACACCAGTGTAGTAGATCTGGATGCGGACCTCGTGCGCTCTTGGGGGCAGGACCTCGATATCCTCAAGAGACAGCTCCTTGCCGGCTTCCCAGGCGACAGCGGCCTTGCAAGTGATTGTCTGCAGTACGGAGGCAACAACACAAGGTTAGTTTGCTATGCCAAGAACCAAGAACCAAGAACCGAGACCGAAAAGAATGGTTGGTGAGAGCAGTATGCACAGAGGGGAGAAAGGGGGAGAAAGTGCGTGTAACGCTTTGACGTATCATTGCGCGGGGTCGAGAAGGAGGTCGAATGAGGGTGAAGAGGGGCGTACCTTTCCAACAGTGTCAGCCATGACTGCGATGTGGATGTGGGTGTGGCTTTGGGTGGTACGGGTAGAGGCGAGGTAGAAGCGAGAAATTGCTACAGCTTCTTTCTGGGCAGAGGCGGCGAAGAGGGTGAATTTATTACGTGTCGTCGCCGGGCAAAGGAGCTGGGCAAAGGAGCTGGGCAAAGGAGCTTGGAAGGGAAGAACCCCGCCTGGATATTTGCCTGCATCGCCGCATCGCGGTCGCGCAAAAGGTGGGGGAGCCGGCACATCGTCCACCCACTCGTTCACTAACACTACCAATGACACCAACGATCCTTGGTGTGTGCTTGGAGTTTTGATGTCATGTTGACTAACCAACCTACATATTATTCACAGTGTCCGTGGAATCGGGACTTGGACAAGGGGCGTTTCCAATTCTCGGGCAACCATCCGTCGGGACATAGGTATATAGTTGGTTGTCCACACATGCAGGTTCCCCTCACAGCCTATACAGTTCCGAATGATATGAGCTGGAACATGTCTCTTCGGATAGTTGGCAGTGGGGACCAGGCTAGATGACATTCCGGGGAACTAGTCCAATGGGGATATCGCGGACAGATAGCTGGACGAATCTCGGCATCTCCTTGGGAATAGATAATACCATGATAACGGCGTGACTCAGTCGAGACTTGTGGCTCAGAAGTCGATAGGCTTGAGGAAAATGGAACCCGATAAAAGAGATGGTGTAAAAGGGCTTTGTCATATATATATTTTAACCGTGCGTTTGGAAGATTTAAACTGAACTTACTAGGAGGTAGGGATAAAGAGGAGTGTGATAACTGTATAAGAGGTAGGTGATGCCAGATTAAAGCCAGAGTATTTAAATCTATGAAAGATAAATCGTCTTGCTAATCTGATACCAATGGGACGGCATCATACTTATATACACTTACCTGTATGTAGCGAGTGCCCCGTGGGAAAGGGGGACCTTGAGGGCTACAATACTATCAAAAATCTGACCCCTATACTTAAGATATATAATGTGTCCATCACTGTTATAGCTGACCTACCAGATTTCAAGACATTCAGAAGGAGGAACTCTATGTATGATTGGCAACTACCTCATAAGAGTTATACTATAGGTATGTTCAGGCAGCTGGGTCATATATATAAGGAAGTAGGTAGATAATTATGTTGGTTACTGACAGACCCATTTACCGCCTCAGGTAAGTCGGAAGGTATGTGTGTTCTGGTAGGGAACAGAGCTAGGTACTACAACTGACAGGTAAATAGAGGATTAATCTACAGACATACGTACATACATTACTTACTCCCTTAGGTAAGTGCCCAAATAGGTAGAGAGAGGGAGGGAGAGGCTCGTGCTTGCCATAAGGTTGCAACACATTGTGGGTCGCGCCCGACCGCGTCTCTGGGGTAGCTTCTAGCTTCCAACTGATTGCCTACACCTGCATGGTTCACTCGCGTAAATTTTGCTATCGTTGAAACCCACGACCTGTACCACACACCAACGAACGAGAACGCCCACATCTCATCCACCAATCCACCGCCGCGACTGAGACCTGTAGCTGTGCAGGTTTGCATTATGTCTGTGCGACCCAGTCGCATTTGTATTGGAGCCTAACTGCAAAGTCGCGCGCGCATCCAATCGAACGTTCCCGAGCGGTGGTCCTGCATTAGCCGCCCTCGCCAAACATGGCCTTCCGCTGGTCAGAACTGGGCTCTTCGCCCGTCGCCTCTTCGCCTGCCACGCCAGACAGAAGTTCCAAGAAGGGCTCAACTGCCTTTGGATTCAGTGTCGATCATCCCTCGACGACCCCTGCCGGTCCACCACCTCCTTCTGCATCATCTGCTGCCACATTCACCCCCATGGGCGATCCCTCGCCCTCCTTCCTCCAAAGCTCAGTTGGCGCTATGAGCAACAAGCCAAAAGCCCCCAATTTTGGTAAGCCCAGCCTGAGAAGCTCCAAGTCTAGTTCCAAGGGAGGCAACGTGCCCCTTGGCAGGTCCATTCGGGGTTCCGCCAGACAACCCTCGAGCCTGAGCAGAGAGTATCACGGCGAAGACGACCAAGACGCGGAGGGGGATGAGGAAGAGGATAGAACCCAGAACGTCCCCGCTGGGCGCTCCGGAACCTTTGCCATGAGCTTCGACGATACTGACGGGGACGACACTGAGCCCCTTGACGAAGAAGAGCACGACGACAATAATAATAGCGAAGCGGAAATCGATGTCGGTGATGACGATGACGATGGTTATGATAGCGGTGGTGGAAGCGACCGCCAGGCAGAGATAGAAGCCATGATGGAGGATGCGATCGAGTACGACGTCGAAGAAGATCTGCTGAGAGAGATCGCCGAGACGGGCCCTCCTGAAGATGTGGGTGATGACACAGATCTCCTGATGTTTGCGACGCCAGCTGCGGACAAACGCATCAGAAGGGAAGCTGACGACATATTTCGCGCTTCCGCCATGCACTCCACTATGACTCGAAGGAGGGAAGTCAAACATGCTGTCCTTGCAAAAGACTTATACAGCCACGTGGGCTTTGCAACCACCACGGAACCTGATGCTGTTCTCCTCCAAACAGAAGACATCGTGAATAGACTCTATGACGAAGGGGTGGGCACCGAGGATGACGAGGAGAAGCTCGACAGCACCCTGTCACAGGCCTGTCTCAAACTCGTTAACGACGTATGGACACCGCACGTGGAAAGTCTGCCCACAGCCCGCAACGAGCATTCAGCCAAAGTCGGGCCCAGCTCCGATGCACCCGCCTTTGCAAAAGCCCTGTACCTAGCCAATCTCATCTTCCGCATACACCACACGCCACCGGTCCGAGACGAATTTGGGGGTTCAAGGGACCCCCTCCTCCCCGAAATTCTATTTAAATGGCAAGAAGATGAGCACAATATGGATGGTAATCAAGTTGAAATAATCTTACGGCATCGGCCTGCCCCTGCTGGTCATGGTTTGTACTGGCAGGCCGTGTTCAACGCGCTCGTTCGTGGTAACATTGCTGGGACTGTTCGTCTGCTGAGAAATGCCGCTTGGGACTCAGTGAAGAAGACGCCACGGAACGAGCCAGCGTATATCGGCCAAGCTCTATCCAATATAAAGCGCGCCGTTGAGGATCTCTGCCAAGTGTTGGAGGGATGCCCATCGGTCAGTAACAGTAGTTGGGATATCCGGAGCAGTGACTGGACTCTGTTCCGATTAAAAGCGAAGGGAGCTCAAGAAGCCCTTACGAGTTTCGCAGAAGGTCGAGATCGACCTAATTTTACCTCTGGTCAGGCCTCCAATTCAGCAGGAGGCAGACCGTCGCTTGCCGGGCTTGCGCGGAAAGCAGAAAGCCAGATTCCTTGGGACGTCTATGAAAATCTACAGTCCCTGTATGCCATCCTTACGGGCGACCCGGAGGCCATCCTTGCCGCTGCCCAGGACTGGTGCGAAGCGACAATCGGACTATTTGGATGGTGGGACGATGGCCACAACAAACGGAGCCGAGTTTTGTCGCATTCGAGATCTGCTCATTCGATTTATGGAGGCTCAAATGATGAAGATTACTTGGATCGGCTAGCTTTGTCCCTGCACACTGCAACAGAGTCAGACTTCCACTTTAATTCGGCTGATACGGTGGAAGTTGGTGTCGTGTCCGCGTTTGAAGGCAATGTCGAAGGCGTAATTGGGTTCCTTCGTCTTTGGTCGCTTCCAATCGCAACATCGGTAGCCGAAATTGCTTCTCTCGGGCGGTGGCTACCGCCCCCCGAACCCCAAAACCTCATTAGCATGAGTGAATTTGACATGGAAGAGCTGGAAGTCTTAGGTATGAAACAGAGTAGTGGCCCAGACGAAAAGGACGGCATCAAGGACTCAACTCTCATCTACTATGCCCGCGGGTTGAGAGACCGTAACCATGTGTCCGGTCTGACCGCTCGTGGTATAGTTCACCGAGACGGATGGGAAATGGCAGTTCAGGTTATTGGACGGATGGACTCACATGAACGCTCTGAGCAAATGGTTCAAGAACTGCTGCAAAGCGTTCTTAAAACCGTCGACGAGGACTCTCGCAACACGATTGACAAGATGTGGAGACTTCTGAACGACCTCGGTATGATCAATTTTGCCGAAGATACAGCAGAGGTACGCATACATGCGATGTTCACTTTATTTTTTGGGGCGCGCCCTCTTTATAATGAAATATACTAATTTGTAATAGACATTTGGTGACATTTTAGCTAAGGACACGTTTCGCTTCGGCGAATCGCTTCGGTATTATGCCCTGGCCCATCGCCCTGGAAAGATTCGAGATGTGCTCAATACGTTGATGTCGATTTCTCTCGTCGAATCCACCGTATACCCTCCAGAGAGCGAACTTGATGACACTCTGCGAGGACTACTCAAAGAGAGGACAGCAACACTAGAAGATTTGGCAAAGCAAGACCTTGAAGCCGCAGAGCTCCTTGGCAAAATGCTAAGCGGATACGCAACCCTCAGGCAATTCTACGAATATCGTGAACGTGACAGCAAGCCCCATCAGAAGTCTCTCCTCCGCCGCCAACAAGCCGCTGCTGCCTTGACAGCCGTAATTGCGAGTGCAGATGATAATATTCGAGGTGGCTTATACGATGACACTCGTGATGCTGTCGTCAGCGAGGACTTCCTGTTGGCATTACTCGGCGAAATATCAGTCTTTGTGGGCCAATCTCCTCCCGTGATTACCCTTGAACAGATTGACACACTCCTCAAGGCCATCGAAGATATCCAAACAGTCGGGAGCAGGGTATACGAGGTAGCGGACGAATTCTTCAAACTAGTGTTGGCATCGGGGCACGGAAAAGGCTCTACACCAGCAAGTCTCTTGGGCCAGTCGACTTCGTCGCTGGGGGGGAGTTTTGTTATGACGGGCAGTTCTATGATTGCTTCTCAACTTCACAAGTCTGTCATGAAGAGTGGCATGATCAAAGGAGGCCTCAAGAGGGCCTGGGATTGGAGGACAACGGTATTTGCTGCCACCAGCTCCGGAGAGGTGCTCAAGCAGTTGAGACTAGGTCTCACAAAGGACTTGGCAAACCTCTGGCTTGAACAAGCCGATAATGTCATTGTGTAATTCTGATCCTTTCATAGAAAACAGTGGGTATCGAAAGTTTCTGGCGGCTATTATACGGCGTTGATAACAGAAAGCATACACTGAGTTGCATAATACCAATACCATCAGAATTGTGGCTCTAACTCATTTTGCGGTAATTACTTGATAAGATCTGGTTTACGGGGGTTATTTTCGCTGCTTGCGGATTAATTTTCTTGAGTATAGAAGAGAGAAGCATGATCAATACCTTACACAAAGGCACATTGCTGAATATCTGGAACGCAGTGTTTGCGTTTCATTGTGAGGTCTTCTAGGCTGGTGACCAAATAGATAACCCACCTTTGCCTCTCACTAAATTTTTGCACTTCTTAAAATTGGATGGCTCACACTGTCTCTCATGCGACGCTGGCTATAATGGAAAACACCAGGTGGACATCTCGACCGGTGACCAAATAAGGAGACTTAATAGAATTGGACGAAGTGGTCAGTATAATCGGCCCTAGTAGTGTCTATGTAGGGAGAATGGAAGAGGCCAGCGTGTATATAGAATTTCCCAGTAGGATGACTGTCTGCCCGCGTCTCGCTGATCTATCTTGACCTTATCACGATGAATAGATACCGGGAATCAAATGTAATGAACGGGTATCAACTTTTCGATTGGTTTCTGTGTATACCATTTATGATTAACTACATTTTTGCAACTATCATATCACGTTGACTACTCTAATATCGATACTGTCGACACAGGTGCTCAAACAGAGTTCCTTTTGAGGCGAAAGCAGCAATATCGTTGATATTAGGCAAACCCTACAAGATTACCACATTAAGAGTCAAACTACGCGATATGAATATAGTTTACGCAATATGGATAGGGATCATTTTATATGATGAGTTTGGCATGAAAGGTATCGTGCTTAATACGTTAGAAGCCTTTATGCTTATTTACTACTGCCACTAGGGTTTCGTGGCCCGTCGACAGCCCTCTCAACATGGCCCGCGATGCCTTGCTTGCTAGCATCAAACTGTGACCCGATTGCGCCGTCTTTACTGAATGGCCCTCCTATCTTCTCACCGATCTTGCCGATGGCTCCTTCGGGGTTGAAGGGCTTTCCAATGGCCCCTTCTGATGAGATGACTGAGGGATTCTGTGGCACGATGAATCAGCATGGGCACAAATCATTGTGCGAGAATGTTGTAAGGTGACACATACCTCTTTTGGGATAGGGTTCGTCGACTTGCTTGCGCCGATGCTATCGGCGATGGAAGTGGTCTTGTCTGGCATGGTGAAGGAGTTTGGGATCGTTTGTGAAGATTGGCGGTTGTAATTGTAATGTATTGAAGTGTAAGGGTGATTGAAAAGATGATTGATATCGGTGAGGAAGTTAGATTATTGCAGTGAACAACGTAGGTAGTATGCTATTATATAGATACATATTGCATTGTCTTGGGTGAGTATGTGGTGGCCTGAGGCTAGTGATATCATGATTATAAGGGTCCAAAGGATATTACGTCTTCATTAACCCACTACAATGATTTGCCCCAGATGATGATCCGGCCCTCAGTTCTGGCCCAGGCTAGCTTGTTAGGCATGTAGTAAGTTGACCTTGACATCTAGTTAGCTTGTAAGGGTCATCGAGTCTTTTTTTCTGGGCCATGGAAGTAACCAATTACTATGACGACAATACATGCATCCCCTTCTCGAAGGCCTTAGAATATGTGATTATGTATATAATAATATATGATTTAAAGGGGATTTACACAAGTTATCGGGCGAATTTGGCCGCAATGCATGATGGACGGCATGACGTTAACAGGCGGAGCCAGATATTGGCAATAGGCTTCAGCTCTATTGCGACTACGTAGCATTATGACAATAGGTAGATGAATTAGCTTCTGAACCTCTTCTATGAGCCAACTTGTTGTAAGCACCAGTGGAGTTATACTCTTATTGGATTGATTTTAAACGACAATAGGCATACGATAGGAGCCTGGCCGTGGGTAGGGAAGCCATCCATCGTCAACCACCAGATTATCACACTCTCATATCTGCTCAAACCGATCAGCGTATAAACGAGTTACAGGAATCGGAGCTAACTCTTCACTGGTACCCATAAAAGCGATCACGTTAGATGACAAATAATTGTCGGGCCGGCGCGCCAGACTTTCAATCCTTTCTGGTTCGTATAAACCAGCCACGACAGCAAGTTATTGCCCAAGAGGCTATGTATTTATAAGTAATTTCTATGCCACTGTAGTGGGTACTGATAGTTTGAGGTTCTAACTAACGGCGGCTTTCCGTGGTATAATTCCGGGCTAGAGGATTATAGACAAGTGAGAAGTAGCTCTAGCACTCGCATCTGCAAGTGCTTGAGTGGTTGGCGATGAGGGAGAGCACCTGTGACGATTACTTCAATAATTAATAGATCAAAATGGCTGGATATCAAACGAAGTCTTCATGATTACGGGAAGATCAATGTCTCTATTGGTTGGTGGGGACTATGCTACTTTCGCAGTCGCTCGGTAGAGCTTTAATACTAGATTATCACAATACAACACTTGCGAACACGTAAGTCCCCCTTAGCATGTATTTGGAAGCACCACTACAATTCACTAAGGATTTCAGGGGATGGTAGCTCAGCACGGATGGATTATCATGTGCCCATTTATAGTTAGTCAACCGCCATGAGCTCTGGCAGGCCCCATTCTACACGGACAGCTGCTCCACTTCGTTCTTGTTCGATAGATCGTTGCTCTCAGATGGCTAAGATGATGGTAGGAATCGGAAGCGTATCTATTTTCTGGACAAACTCCTATCCTGAACTGTATGCTTACCAAGGACAAGCCTCATTCCAAGAACGGGCATTGTCTCGGTATAGTAATTATTCAGTCGCTCGTGTGTGCAGACCAAGACTCGGCCGTCGTCTATCCCCAACCCTCGACTCCCACTGGTGTCATCTTTGGTGAGATATCTTGCCGTTACTGGTCGACTCAGCTCCCCCGGTAAGTGGTGTAAGAGTAGGGTGACAGCAGCAACGGGACGTGGTAGTGCTGGCCCTTATCGACGACAAATGTCACGACAACCTCGGGGAAGAATGTGTTCCCGTCCCCAAAATAGGAGCCGGTATCGAAGCGGAGGGTCCAGGTCGACTTGTCTTCGACGGCGGACAGTACGTCGTCTAGGGCGTAGGTGGGGACGTCGCCGGCCTCGCGCGCGCTGCTGTAGGGCAGCCAGGTCTTGATACGACCGTCGTCGTCGGTCTGCGACTCGAACGTCTTGAGGGGCGCGTGTCCCCCCTCCAGCTTGACTCGGATTCCCTTGGCTGGCTTGCCTATCGACGTGTCGAGCACGTGGCAAGTGATGGGGTCCTTCTCGGCCGCCATGGTAGCAGTGAGAGCTGCAGTGCTGGGTGCGTGCGTGTTTTCCGAGAGTAGACAGTAGCCAGTAGCCAGTTACCAGTGGTAGTAAACTTCTTTTATTTCCCTTCTCTTATGACCTTCTCCCCACTGTTGCTGTTGTTGTTGTCGGTCAAGGGTTAGGATTTTACGAGGATGGTAGATCGGGAGGATCGGGGGGGTCGGGATGTCTATGCCTTGGCCTCGTTCACGGTCTGTGTAGATGGGACGCGCTATGAGACCTCTGGAGGATTCGTCTAAGCTACAGTACGTGACTGCGTAGATCAGGCGGGCTCGGGTTGAGCAGAGGAGGCGAAGCTCTGCTCCCCGTGAGGCAGTGAATGCGGGTGTCGCCGTACCTACCGCTACTTGGGCCAAGTACATACCTAAGCTAATACCTCCCCTATCCACCGATAAACGGTACCTACATCTCCTCGAGCGTAGTTCGCAAGTGTAGTTCACCTAGAGCAGGTAGCGGAGGTGTACGGCATGTTCGGGGGCTGCCGGCCGACTGCTACTTGCTGATCAACGCTACTGAAGTACACTATCAGGTGTACTACCTGCACGATGGACCGGCGAAGGTATGGTCAGAGGGATGGTGAAGAGTGCTCGAGTGCTACCCCGCCCCCACCATGGCTGTAGCGGTCCAGAGCTGATTGAAGCTTCAGTGAGGGGCAACAGGGGGGTTGGCACATTCTGCGTGCCACCTACCGAGTGTTAACCTGCAGTCCATCCCAACATCTTTCTAATTTTAGTAACCTGCTGAGGTATTGATGCCTCTCACTACCACCCTATGCATACCTAAGTGCTTGGGTTGGCAACTTCGTGGCTCTGCCAACCTTGATTGGCCCCTTGATTGGCCCCTTGATTCGGTACTATCATGAGTTTTGTTACACTCATCTTTCACCGCCATTCTTATTATATATCGGTCATATATACAGCTTAGCATCGCTATCTACTTACCTAGCTAGTATGTATGGACTGTCCTTATCTTCAAAGTGAAGTGACGTAATGCAGCACTTCAATTAAAGAATACACAAGGGATAACTTCGTAGCGAGCTATGTGCTTCGAATGCAACAGTCACCCAGGCTCGCATTCCAATTCCAGTCAGGGAGAGCTTGAAGTGAGAGTGAGTAAACCTCGGCATACGACGTATTTTTGCCTGAATACTTAGAAGTTAGGAACACCAGCATCTGCTCAGTAAATCAGTACGTTATATAAGTTCACGAGAATGGGCGGATGGATAACTGAGTTACCTACTTACATGCGAGTATCTTGTGAATGGTGGTGGTGGAGAGGCTAACTTGAGGTGAGTTACCCGGGAGGAAGGTTTGATTCTTTCCAGAGTGTAAGTGCGTACTTGAGTGTACTCATCTGCTGTATGTAAGTTTGCTATCCGCGAAAGTACTTAAAGGTAGCTAGCTAGTGCATGTGGGGCCCCGGTCCCGCGCACGCATCATCCTGGTCGTCCGCGGGGCATTAGAAGAAGCTTGATGATTCCATTCGTCTTTCTGCTTCCACGGCTCGCGCTACACCATATCGATCCTCAATTCTGTTTCGACCTCACTTTCGCCTTCTCCTTAGCAACCTTGAACACAATACCATCGTCCTGCTTTGAAACTTCCTGGCACTGCGTTGCATCTGTGCCTTTCTTTTCCTTTTCCCCCCTGCAGCCGATTCATTCGTTGTCTATTCATTCATAATTATCGTTGCTATTCCCCATCATGTCGGCAGCAGTTGTATCTTCCGACGATGACGTCTTCGAACCCACGCTCCAGTCCATCCTCGACCAGAAGACACTGCGGTGGATCTTCGTCGGTGGTAAGGGTGGTGTAGGCAAGACGACGACGTCGTGTTCCCTTGCGATCCAGCTCGCCAAGGTCCGCCGCTCCGTGCTCCTCATCTCCACGGACCCTGCACACAACCTATCGGATGCCTTTTCACAAAAGTTCGGCAAGGAGGCGCGCTTGGTCGATGGCTTCACAAATCTCAGTGCCATGGAAATTGACCCCAACGGGAGCATTCAAGATCTGCTAGCAGGACAGGGCGAGGATGCCGACGCCATGGGTGGCATGGGCGGCATGATGCAGGATCTAGCTTTTGCCGTGAGTACCAAGAGAGAGTCCGATCCGTAGGGCGCTCGGTGGAATCGGAACGAGCTAACTTGCGCGCTACCTGCCAGATACCGGGTATCGACGAAGCCATGTCTTTTGCCGAGGTCCTCAAGCAAGTCAAGTCCCTCTCCTACGAGGTCATCATCTTCGACACCGCACCGACAGGCCACACCCTGCGGTTCCTCCAGTTTCCCTCGGTCCTCGAAAAAGCCCTGGCCAAGGTGTCCCAGTTATCGAACCAGTACGGTCCCCTACTCAACGGTTTCCTTGGCTCGCAGGGCCAGCTGCCCAACGGACAGAACCTAAATGAGATGATGGAGAAGCTAGAGGGCCTACGCCAGACCATCTCCGAGGTCAACGCGCAATTCAAGGATGAGAACCTTACGACGTTCGTGTGTGTTTGTATAGCGGAGTTCCTCAGCTTGTACGAGACGGAGCGGATGATTCAAGAGCTGGGTGGATATGGCATCGACACACATTGCATTGTTGTCAACCAGCTATTATTCCCCAGGCGGGAAAGTAACTGTGACCAGTGCAACGCGAGGCGGAAGATGCAGAAGAAATATCTCGACCAAATCGAGGAGCTTTACGACGAGTTCAACGTAGTGCGGATGCCCTTGTTGACGGAAGAGGTCCGAGGCAAAGAGAGGTTGGAGAAATTCAGCGATATGTTGATTCATCCTTATACACCGCCCGAGTGAGGCTCGACCAGAACAGTTGATGTGACTAAAGAGCGCATCATAAGTCAAGCAAGCCATCGAATCAAGCAGTCGAAGTAAAGCACGGCCAAACAATGTGTCCCGCATCAGGGCTGTGTTGGGAATTGCTATTCAGCTGGGGGCTTTGTCTCTTGATTCATCAGATAGAACCTGCGAGGAACGACGGTCCCCCGGTATGTGAGGTTCACGTTGGTATATAGCGTGAAAGTTACAACTACAGCCAGCTTCGTTGTACTACTGGAACAGCCCCGCGGTCAGTCCTGAGGGCATTGGTGAATTGATCAGCGCACAATGGGTATTGGGTAGACGAATAGTGGTTAAAAAGATAGATATTACTGCGTCGCCTGGTTGACGCACTCCATTCCTCGACCCCTTGTCAATGTTTTTCTGAATATTTTCACGAAAATTCCACCTAGCTCAAAGTTACTGCATTCTCCCCTTTATTGTAATGCTGTGATATGCGGATCATAGACAAATGAAGAGCTGGCAAGTGGAACACGAGAATCTCGTAACTAACTCAACAGACAGCTGATGTACGGTACTGCTTGGTGTAACGCTATATGTTGTGATAGTACATTGGTGGTAGCGGGATGAGGACCTCAAGTGGAATCATTAAAGTGGATGAGAACAACACAGAGCGCGGGGTAGCGACCATGCATGCCCCTTTTCCTAAATACCGGTATGCATAGGTACTTAGTGCTTCTAGGTACCTAAACTTTGGTTCCGTAGTCTGATTGATAAACAACAAATAACTTCAAATATTATTATTATTACTTTAGTCACATATAGAGACACCTAGGACGGGAGGTACCCATCAAGTCAGGTACATTTGTGGGTAAAAGGTACGGCCAGCACAGCACCTACTATGTGGTGCTCTCTCAACCTCGTGAATGTTCTCGGGTACACATGCGTTAACATGCAGTAGGAAAGTCTGTTTGGTATAGTGATGGTGAATCTTCTTCTGAAACACTGAAACACGGACAACCGCCGTTTCAGACCCAGGCCCTTCATCATTTCTAGAATCTACATGCCAAGTTGGAGGCCAATTTGGAGCTATCCCACCTCATCCAATCCACCGCCGTCTGCACAGCCAATTGCCTGTAAAACAGCCCCTCAACATGGCTGCCGCCAATATCCCCATCGTCGACGCTCATATTCACCTGTATCCCGGATCTGAGATCCCCACCCTCGCCTGGTGTTCGCCAGAAAGTCCACTGGCCAAGCAGCAGTCAGTTCAGGAGTACAAAGCCGCCTCGGCTAGCTCTTCGCCAAGGGCCTTCATCTTTGTCGAGACAGACCGCAAGAATGACCTCGACGCTGGCATCAAAGACGGCAGCGGCTGGAAGGGCCCGCTGATGGAGGTCTCGTGGCTCAAGCGCATCGTCGCCGGCCAGCCGAAGCCCGACGAGGGGCATGAGCCGCAGGACGCCGAGCTGTGTGCTGCCTATATCCCCTGGGCTCCTCTGCCGAGCGGTCCCCAGGCTATGGAGAAGTACATCGAGCTTGCTAAGGCCGAGGCTGGCGAGAGCTGGCCCAAGGTCAGAGGTTTCAGGTACCTGCTGCAGGATAAGCCCAGTGGCACTATGCTACAAGAGGATTTTATCGAGAGCTTGAAGCTGCTTGGTCGCAAGGGCCTCGTATTTGACCTGGGCGTTGACCAACACCGCCGGGGTCGAGCACAGCTTGAAGAGGTCGTCGAGATGATTGACCGTGCCCACGAGGGGGTCCCGGAAGAGGAGAAGGTTGTTTTCATCCTCAGTGAGTTGGCCACTGTCGAAAATCAAATGAATAGTCAAACTAACGGCGTGCGCTCTACAGATCATATGTGCAAGCCCGATCTAGAGGTCTACAATACGCACACAAGCACGTCCTTCATCGCGTGGCGCACTGCCATGTTCACGCTCAGCAAATGCAGCCGCACGTACATGAAACTGTCAGGCGGCTTCTCCGAGATGCCCGACTCACTCAAGCAGCGACCTGCCGAGGAGATTTTTGACGCCCTCATACCGTGGCTGACCATCATCGTGGCCGCCTTCGGTGCCGACCGCATCATGTTCGCCAGCGACTGGCCCGTATGTACGGTTGATATCGGCGATGTCGCTTGGGAGAAGTGGAAGAAGATCGTCGAGCGTTTGTGCTGGATGGCTTCCTTCGATGATGACCAGAAGAGGATGATCTGGAATGGAACGGCTCTGGAAGCCTACGGTATTAAAGATCTTAAACTAACACATGAGTAATAGTAAAGTGGATGCATAGGAGGAGAGAAAAAGACTGCAGCAGGGAAAGAGACAGTGCCGGAGCCATGTCGAGGTCCAAGTCGACATATATGACTAGCTGGACTTGAAAGTCGCACATGGATGCTTTCCAGAGCTAATGGGAATATCATCACGGACTCTAGCCGTTGCGGGATGATGAATTCACAAATTCAGCCAGATTTTGATGATACAATGTACCTAGAACAAATCATATGGTTCATATGATTCCTTGCACAACAATATTGCTCGATGATTCCATTATTATCCGTTTTTACTGAATAATGCCATAGGAGAATGATGTAATACCAACAGTTTTCCCTGGCTCTCCCCTGGTGCCTCCTGCCTCCCTCTCCAATTATTTCACTCTCCAACGATTTTGACAAGATGGAAGCTGGTTTGGGTTACATCATAGAATACCTAGATGTATCACATAGGTAACGCACTCGCCATGTACTCATTTGCAGTAGTGTGCAAATCTGGGTTGTCCAACTGTCTGAAGTTCATCACTTGTGGGTGGCGCAATAGGCGCAACGGAATTGGCTAGAGAACTGAAGATGGCAGGGCTTCAACGTGGTCAATGTTACAATACAATTAGAGCAAGCGCAATTGTGAAAGAAGTTCAATTCCTCGCCCACTCAGGCATAATCCGTCCCTGTTGACGGTATTGAATTCAGCGGCTATGTCAACTCAAGAGTTTCCACTTCATAGGACGTGGCGCTTTTGCCTAGAGTCTATTTCGTCTCTGTAGAATTTCCCAATGACTAAATTGAACGCAGGCCTAATAGAATAGCTTAAACGAGAGGTCTAAGACGGAAGGGGGAACCCTCTATATGAGAACCCTAATCCACCCCGAGTATTTCACCGACTACTGACTACAAACCTCCTTGGGTTGTGATAGGCAGATGATAATAACTCCTTGATTTCTCGCTGCTATCAAAAGATCCTCTTCAACTGCTCCTTATCACGACAGTCAACTACCCCCATACCTGATCGACAGTCACCTCTCGATTTGTTGCATAACTATAATACGAGCTTTATTGCGTGTGCAATCTTACTCTCTCTATAGCATATACTGTAATGTAGATAGCATTACTTAGTTGTACCATCACACACTCGCAAGATTGAATCACGATGCCTGATGATCTTTGGAATCTAGGGGGTGGAGGTAAACACTAACACAAAAGCCCGTCGATTTTAAGTCATGATGCCGTTTTAATAGGGTGAATCCCAGCGAACAACGGTACTTCCAGGATGAATAAGTACTATTGGCATGAAAACTAGATCGTCCGACTAGCCACCTAACAGCATGAATAATTTCACGGCGGAAATGGCTCCAGCCTTGTATCCTTTTTGCGTCCTCCCCTTTCCCTCTTTTTTTCTTGTCTACCCATCTCTCTTCGTCTCTTCGTCATTTCCCTTCCTTTCGCTCTCTCCTCGTCCTCGCTTTTAACCGCATTAGATGGTAGACCAATGAAGTAGTAGTCACAACAAACCCAACTTATAAAGCATATAAAGTATCACGTATGAGTGGAAATTAGATACAAGCCCTGACCAGCAAGGGAGTACTACCGTTTCCTGGGCCCATTATAAATACGAGATCTCCTGACTGATTCCAAACATATAGTCCTTAGACTTTGCTTAGATCTACAGAATATACTTTTGCTAATCCTTCCGGAGAGAGCCCCTGTCCACTTGAAATGACCGAGCGCAGTTCCACAACGCGCGAGCGAAAGGTAATTGGGAGCTCGTTATAAACTCTCTTAAGAGATTGTCGAGATTGTGTAAGACTAGGTAACATCATCCCACGAGTCATCGTAGGCAGGTCTAGTCCGGGCAGGACGTTCCTGAATCCCAAGTAGATAATAAAGTTTATTCATTCAATTTCGCTAATTGCCTAGAGACCCAGAAAGGATTCCACTCCCACGTCTAGGGTAAACTTTATTCTGCTTAGTCTAAACTAGTGTATCCTTGCAAACTCAGACAAGTCCTCCGTGCCTTGTGATCTTCTAGAAGCTAAACATGTACTCTTTCATTAATCTACACTCGATGATACATGAACTGCTGAACAGATAAATGAAAGTCATACAACTTGCATTGGAAATCCCAGTTCGATGCTTCTTTGCTCATTCAAACTTTGAATGGGGGGAATAATAAGGTTCTATAATAGTTCTTAAGTAGTGAAATGCATCCACAGTTCACGACACTCTTTGGGAGAATATCACATTGGGAGCCAATCTTATCTATAAATAGACAAACAAGTAAGATGCCAAACGGTCGGGATTCATGCAAGGTAAACGTGGCAAGTAACTATTATTGGTGGTTATCCCACGAAGCACGTTTTTTGACTTTGCACTTATTATACTAACATGACTCGGTCACATGGTATGAGACACGTAGTTTGAAGCGCTGTAGTTGATTACGAATTCCTTTTAGAACACAAAAAATTGAACTTCAGACAAGGCAAAGCCAAGCACCGGCACAATTCCCGCCTCTAACGGAGAATATACCTGCCGGTCGCCCGATGATGCAACGCATTGTGCAGTTTTATTAGATCTCGGCACTATTAAACGTCTGAGTCTCATGCTAGTCACCTTACTCATTAGCATGACTTGGCCAAATTGAGTAGCTCAGCTTGCTGCGCCAATATTAATTGCATCATTGGCCAGCCCCCTCAGGCCTGTGAAAGCCGGGGACTCCTAGCCATCGACGTTTACTAGATCTGGTACCCGCACATAGTAGCACACTTTGGTTCTGGAATCGTCATCTGGTCCCGGGGATCTGGAACTGGAGGGTATGATAGAGTCGTGTCGAACGCCTCTACAGGCGGTGTGATGAATTCTCGTGCCATTGGACACATTCAATAAACAGCTATTTCAGAAATAGGATAGATTCGCCCGGAGCATATCCAACGATTAAAGCCTGTGGTACTCTAGCCCAGCATTACAGTCTCAAAATTCATGTCAACTAACCTAGGTAAAGGTTATTCTCAACGCATTATTCAAGGGGCACTAGGGAGGTCACTTGACCAGGCGAGAGGGAGGTGCGTTCCGGGAACCTGGAATACTCATGGAACAACAGATTGGTTTTCTCATTCGGACTAGGGCATCCGTTCACGTATTAGGCGGAGGATCTCAAACTTTACTACTCGTATTGACTTCAGGGCGAGAGCCGTGTGACTCGCTCAACTAGTATGAAAAGCCACTCAACGATT
Organism: Xylaria venustula; assembly: GCA_022578775.1. Classification (NCBI taxonomy): domain Eukaryota; kingdom Fungi; phylum Ascomycota; class Sordariomycetes; order Xylariales; family Xylariaceae; genus Xylaria; species Xylaria venustula. The sequence goes on along the minus strand of MU389364.1, from coordinate 66,609 downwards.
CAGCGAAATAATACACTAGTTCTAGGATTTGATACACGAGTCACGGCCTGGTCACTGCCATGACCAAACCGGGCAATCGAGTAGAAGCTGTGGATATAATCAATGTCAGTTGGGTTTCACGTGGATGCCTAGATCTTCTACAAAACTTAAATGATCCCTACTAGTCGAGTGACGACTTAGTTTAACGGGCTGCGATGTTCTCTTTTTTTTCCTCCCGCGAGTTGTAAGATATTTATATGCCCATAACTTAGAGCCTCTGTTTTTCTTTCGCAACAAATACCGTTCTTAGACGGAATCGCGAAACAGTTATTACTATCTCTCGTTATACAAGCTCCTGTAACATCTTGTCATTCGTTATTTTGCACCTCATTATTGTCCGATAAGTTGTTTAGCATACTGGTAGAGTTAGCTTCGCCGTTAGCATAAACCCTATCAACCACTATACAGAGCCCGAAGCCCCTGGATTATCCTTTCGAGAGAATCTACCAGCAGTCCCGAGTCCCTCGCTCCCGCCGTCTCACCATTTCGATGTCGACGTCGACCTTGACAGTTACCTCAAGATTATCAGAGTTGAAAATTAATATAATGGAAATTTCCCAGCCCTCACTGGAGCGCCGTGGAAACGATATCGTGGCTCCCAAAAGCAACAAGAGCATCAGTGACGATGTGATTCAGGCGCTGGAGGTTGCACGAGATAGCCCAGAGGCGGCATGCCATGGAATCATTCACGACCTGCTCGAGTCGGCGCTCGCAGGTATCTGGGACAGAATACTAGCGGATGAGTCTGGATATGTTATGTCGAGAGACGAGTTCGCTATCTTCAACTATTTCCAATACCGGTTCCGAAACAACCCGATGGCAAGAACGGCACGGAAACGATACTGGGACAATATGAGTGCCTCTCCATCCAACCAGCAAAGCGCTTGAGAAGTGCCTGTTGAGCTTTCGAACTCAAGTTCTGGTGCCGGAGAGCCAGGATCGGGACAGCACAGAATATCCGCACATCAGAGGGGAGTTCATCTTTCGTTCCCAGGTACATTCACATAAAACACTCTCATTTGTCGGACCACGCCACAATCAATGCAATCATGAGCCGCTGGCCCAGACGGAGGATCAGAGCTGTTAAGACTCAACCACGGCTAGCGATAACGTCATCATGGACCCTCATCACCCCTCGGTAGTCGGCACCATTGCTCCTAACGCACTAGATGGAGCATCTCGATATCGTGGGTGCAATTCTTATGGTCGTTAGGGCGGCCAATGAGGTTCTCAGCCAAATATTTCATTCAACTTTCATGAAGGGCGGTACCAAGGTTGCAACATAGTAGTGCTACTAGGCCATGCTCTGTGGGGTAGAGCTCCGAGATGGGTAATTCCAAAGTTGAAAATTCGCGTCCGGCTGGATTGGAACCACAAGTTGTTGTGGCATCTAGCCTACCCGATCGTATCTTGATTGCGCAGGGGGTATCGTAACGCTGGAGATATTCAACCGCAGTTATGACAGGGGGGTTATACTCTTAGATGGATTGTAAGATCAATCCATCTGTGTAAAATAATATAGCAGGCGAGGCATACTATGCCCTTGTAATTCGGATTTTATGGGTTCTAGGTACTCATATAGTTATATAATTTTGAGGAGGGGATAATTACGATATACATATACTACAGGCACATTTTGTTGAACATGTACCCAGCCATTCTAATCCCACAAGAGAAGTAGGTCTATATATGCGCCGACTTCATACCACGACGATTCAATTAGGCGGAGCCGTTACTCTAATACACAACAAGTTATTGAACTTTAAATTCCGCCGTCTTCATACTATCTAGTTTGGTTCTTAGGCTATAGTGTGAGCTCTGCCAAGAAGTAACATGGCATTCATTCAAGTAGTTTCTTTATTCCAGTCCCCCTGAATCTAAATATACGTACCACGTGACTCAATGAATGCCACGCCACTCTACTCAGCCTGTGAGGTCAGAGAGGTCCTTATTCATAACTGAATAAAGATCTAGGCCGCGCGGGTCTAGCCTATTTCGCAAACTCTCTCAAACCTTACGGATCGTTGAAGTTAGGCTTCTCTCTGCGGTTCTGCTAATTGTCGGCTAATCATGACTTCGATGTAAGCGCACTTGTGAGTACCACGACGGGAGATCGAGAACTGGAAATTGCCGCTCGTAGGAGTTTCGAATCATGATCAGGATATCACCTGGAGCTTTATGACACGTAAACCATGACCTGGCCAACTCTCATGACCAAGGAGATAATTACATTTGATTTCAGGGTAATACAAGAGGTCTAGGATCCCACCCAGGGGAAGCCTTCTGAGATTGCATATTGCACTCGGGATTCTAGACTTTGTATACAGAAGACATGTTCGTACTACCATTACGCCTTGGACTTCACCGAAGTGAGTCAGGTAGGCAAAAGGACAATAAAGTTCCGGCTTCAGCTAAGCGTGGGCTAAATCGGCTTGGGTGTATATAGAGCCTTGAAATTATAGCATATATCGTTTAAATTGATCATATTGTTTCAAATCCCTGCTTAAGCCTGTAGTAAAATAGTATATATATTTAGCCGACTACCAACCGGGTGCGCAAATATACTATTCGAGGGGTTATGATTATCATATAAACAGACACCAATGCTAGGCTACGATCATGTGAATACAGCCGAAAAAGCACTGGCGCTTTTAGAAACTTGGATAGGCGCTTCCAATGGAGGCCTAGAGCTCCGAAGAACGAGATCATCCCGCAATTCTCGGCATATAGAGCTAATTGATTTGTCACATACTGAACACAGTGTTTCTACGATAATACCAGTATGCATCTATAACGCTGTTGCTCCTAGGGCGTTAACGAACACGCTTACGACGTTGTACGGATAATGTTCGATAGTCGGATCTGTCTTTCAATTAAATAGCTTTAATGTGAGGGACAATGTCTCCTTGTCTAAAATGGTTCTGTCATTCAATTCGTCAAGTGAAGTCAATATCATCGCTAAACCAACCACGAGAGGTGAAAATGCGTGCCCAAACGAACATATATACATGAAATATGCCAACACAGCACAACGCACGATTAACCGTAGACGCCCCTGTCGGGAACGCCGTCAGGGTTCCCTGCGATCGCTTCTTTCGTTAGCAGGAACCCTGAGTCATCGGCTTCCTTGATTCCGTCAAACCATATGGCCGCCATCTTATCATATCCCACTTCATTCGGATGCGTTCCGTCAACCAGCTCGTCCGCAGTCGGTCCGGCAGGAGGTTGCATATCCACAAGTACGAGCCTACGGCCATTTGCTCTCTGAGCCGCCGCCACGGTCTTGAACTGGCTATTGAGGTCCTCGACGCATTCTTGCTTCTCTTCATCTGACCTTACTAGAAGTGTCGACAAAATGATAGTGGCGCGAGGTGAGCCTTTATATACGTCATCTATTAGGCTTGACACTACACGTTCAAGTCAGCACATAGCCTCCCAATAGCTTGTATGGTCTGTTGAGTCTAGAGAATAACCCCTCGAAGCGTAGCTTTGCTGGGAGAGTGCTGAACACGTGTGGGGCTGGGGTTGTTCAGTTCAAGTTTTACTTACTGCGTTTTCCTGCATTGGGAAGATCGATGTTCCCGCTGCAATCATTCGTACCGACATTGATCAAAACAACATTCGGTTTATACTATGAGCATAAAAGTTAGCCACAAATATGCTCGAAAGTTGTAAGAGGAAACTCGACGACGTCGAGGATACTTGCCTTAGACACTGCCGTCTTAGCCTTCGTGTGGACCTGGTCGATGATGTAGCCGGGCCAGCCCTCTACATCGTTGTCTTCCATGGTGCCGTTCCGGCGGCTTCCCACCATATTGACAGGGTTACCGTAGTCGACGATTTGGTCTCGAAGATAATTGCGGTATCCATTGCCATCGTTAGAGGTGTACCCGTACGTAATCGAGGCTCCAAGTGGCATGATACGAAGCCAGATGCCCTTTGCAAACCCAACTCCACCTCTCCGAGTGATAGAAGAGTCCTCATTTTTCCTTATTGGGCCGGCTACGGCGATGCCTTCAAACAGATAAAGTTAACGAGTCTTCTCTCTTTAAGATTGGAGGATGGGAAGCTTACCCTGCATCAATGCCGCAGCACATACTAATGTGCGACAAACGTGAGTTGTAGGGAAAAGCATATTGACATGGAAGAAGTGAAAAAATATCTACAGATAGCCAAGAACAGATATAGAAGGGACCAGGTATCAAAGTCGGCTCAGCCGTAGCTCGCGATGATATTGACAATGAAAGACAATGAATAGTCGCGTCGCATTCCGTTCCCTTTGTACATTTTTGCATTCTTCCCTTTCTTCGGCTTTTGACTCTTATAAAGAAGTTGAAGGGCACAATCAGGCGCCTTATTTACCGCACCAAACCATGGCCACGAGCCTAAATGTCACGCTTCGGTACGTGTCCACTCTCCATCGGCTCGAGCCTCGCAAAGCTTATTCTGTTCAAGCTTCCATGCCGGCACATGAATGCTGGGAGCGTGCCTGCGCGCCCTGAATGTAGGGAGAGCACCCGGCCCAATGGAATTTGCATCTGACGGCGTGTCTCGCTTTATCCTGGTCAGGCATCGAACGGCAATACTAATGTGAGTCGCGGTGTGAGCCAACGTAGCAGCCCTGACCTGCACGTCCGGCTTCGATGCAACACTCTGGGGGTCCAACTGAGATCATTTCGTTGCTTTTCTGCCGGGGAATTTCAATACATGGCACTCTGCCCTTGTCTGAAGACTTGGCTAGCACGTGCTCGGCACTTTTGGGGAAAGTCGCCCCAGATGCTCCCTAGATTTGGTAGTCTCATGCGAGACCTAATAATTTGAAGGACTTGGTTTGGTCTAGAATTCAATAACAAAGGTGGCGCGCCAAGAAAGGATATATAGTACCGATATAGTAGTTGCATTGGCTCACAAGGTCTCGGCACACCACCTCATCTGCATAACGATACTGTACAGTACTGGATAATAAACCCTGTCCGATGCGACGTTGGTCCGATCAGTCGGAGACCGAGTCACTACGTTGGGGTAGATTCGCGACCGGCCCCGTGGCCGCGAATTTTTTGCAACCGTTTCTCAGCTGATTGTCTACCAGGCACAGTTTTTAGAGCCAGATAGATATATCGCGCACTGAAACAGCGAAGCTGATCAAGCCCGCTGCAACAAATGGCATCCTGGGCAGTTCATCCAATCACAAACTAGGAAAGAGATTTAGTGAAGCATGCGAGGTATATGGTCTGGGAAAGACGTTATGGATCATCTGTTCTCGACTGACCACGGGGAATCAACTGAGGGAACAAGAGCACAGGCATGGGAATAATCGAGCACCCGGCTAGATCGTGAGAACCATACGAAAATAAAACGGAGGACTGTTGCTTGTCGCCAGATGCAGTGCAATGCGATGCGATGCGATGCGATGCACGGCAATGTCTTCGCCATGGCCCGGGACGTCCGGGCATATGTTGGTTGTGACATTGTGGCTAAAAGACTCAAATATGGGAATAGATCAGCACGCAATGCCCGTGGACGTCGTTGCACGCTGCGGGATCGGTGCCTCCCTTAGACTTTACAGCGCTTGCGGCTCCCGGATCATGATAGAGAGCTTGTAACTGCCTTTTATCCTGCCACTAGTTAACGCCTCGATATCGAACTCCTTGACTTCTACCGTCCGGAACCCTAATTTCTCGTAAACGGGTCGTCCTCCGGGAGTGGCCTCCAGGTAGGTTCGTAGGCCCGCCGCGTCGGCGATAGCCAACATCGGGGCCAGCAATGCCTTGGCAGCACCGCGACGATGATACTTGGGCGACGTACAAAGCAGGGAGAGACCTTTAGCGGTTGTAATCCGGTTAACTAACGGTGCGAGTGGATAAAGTGTTTCATATACAGTAGATATTTGGAAGTAGTGGGACAGAAAGAAGAAAAAAGAAAAGAAAAGGGGGGCTATGAGGGGAGCGGAGACCATAACAAAAAGGGAGAGAGAGAGAAAAAAGAAAAGACAAGTGGACAGTGAAAAAGAAGGTAACGCACCTAGCATTTGCTCGGCATTCCACTTCTTTGACAAGGTAGACAAAACGGAAAAAAAAGTCTGACAGAGCTCCGGATCCGAGCCTCTTGGTCCTGCCATGGTCTTCGCGGCTATGGGCTCTGTCTCCTCGACTGGGACAACTGTCGCCGGCTCATCGGCGCCGTGCTCGGCCACAACACGCGACACATCGAGGGCATCGTCATCGCCTACCCACTCGCCGAAGCGGGCCTCGTAGCCCTTCGGAATGTCCCAGCGCGCGAAAGAGACGATATTTCCCTCTTTCTGGTCTATTATGGCTATAACCCTCTTAGTAACTCGCTAGAATATCACTTTAAGAGAACTAACAGAAGTGGCGCACGTTGCGATCAGCCATCTTTGTCTGGATACGGTCGCGCAACCACTCGCGCATGGCATCATGGTCTGGCGACCACCAGTACGTGTTACCCGGGTCTGTCGCGAACGACTCGAAATACACCTGGCCCATCGTTAGCGCGCACAGAGCATCTAAAACTTTACGGATGATGGGCTACCTCTGAGAGCGTGTCAATGTCGGCCGCTTTTGGACGTGTGATGACGAAAGCAGAGTCTAGAGAGGCCGGCGCGAGGAACGGGAGGGCCATTTTGATGTGTTCTTGGATTGTGGGTTGCTTTTGACTGAAGATGTGATCAAGCGACCAGTGCCGTCGGGGCTCCTTTCGGCGGCGTTGAGAAATCCAAGCAGTTGGTCGGAAACTGAAGCGCGGAAGAGCCCCCATTTATCTAATCTAGACTAGATACTTGCCGTCATCTTGACTAGGTCCAAGTCGCCTTAAGTCGCCTTAAGCTCTCCAAAACAGGAAATATCCCGAAGCCACAAACCCGGACCCGGCACCCGCCGCGACGCCGGTACAGTCAGATACTAATAGCGGGTAGCTGAACTTGGTAAACTATTCGCACCTCCACTTCCCGTTCGCCGATGACTCGCCCGGGAAAAGAGGGGAACGTCACGAACAGGGAAATACGAAATTTCATATCCATACACACGCATTTCCACACTGGCCCCTACTTGTCATTCGCATATTCTGTACAATAACTCTTCCAATTGAACTCCTGATCGCATGTGATACATGTACGCCTGGGATCCTTGGACACGACGGGGACTCAAATAAGCAGTTGCAAGAGGGCTGTTTTTCTTCCGTCTCTACTTGGCAGCGGCCAGTATGATATAGCACAACTACTCATGCTTCGCCGCTGTCAATAACTATAGGTAAGCAAGGTTTGAAAATTTGTCACGTCTTGGCCATCGCTACACCCTCTCGCTGGTCCAAATGGCCCCTCGACAACCGGCGCGGATTACGCTGGTCAGCAACCAGTATGGCCGTGCTTCTTTAGCATCGTGCTCGACGGCGTGATCCAGGTGCTCGAGTTCTTCATCTCGTATCCGCCTCAGGGTGCTGATGAGCTCTCGGAACTCGGGCCCGACCTCGTAGCCGTCAGCCTCCCACTGCTCGAACATCTCCAGCAGAGCGCGGATCTGGTTGTTATAGTGCTCTCCAATCTCGGTCTCGACAGCCTCGGTACAGGCCATAGCTGCCTCGCGCCCCATGAGGGCGGTAGACCAGCCGAGTCCGGTGGCCATGATGGACCAGAGGGGGTAGAGGGCAGTGGGACGCACGCGATGCTTCGTAATCAGGTCGTTAAATGTCTTGAGATGGCCGGCCTCTTGTTCGTACATGTGGGCCATCAGGGGCCGGAGATGTGGGTGTGCGTTGACGAGCGGAGGCGTCTGGGCCGTGTAGATGAGCGTGGCTGCTAGTTCGCCTGTCTGGTTGACGCGGAGCTACGGAGACGGGACAGAACGGGAGAATAAGCATTCAAGTCTGTCTATATATATTTATTGGGCCATTTTATGTGGGAGTGGGAGTTGAAGCTCACTGCAGAAGAGAGAAAGTCGCGTTGTTCCTTGGTGAGAGGCTTTCTCCGGCTGGGGGGCGAGGGCTTTGTTGGGTTGGATGGCTTTGATGGAGCGCTGCCGTGTGTTCCAGGCGTGGCGTCGCTACTGGATGAGGCATCGGCGGCTATCCATCTTCGTGTCGGTGCAAAGGCAGCTGTTAGTCGAGAGTCACGGTGAGCGCAGAATGGAGCATGCGGGCGCATTATGCGCATCACGCTCTTCTGGCAAGGAGACATTGTCGATAAGCTGATTGGGAATTGGGTGGAGAGAAGCCGAAATGGAAAAGTGAAAGAAAACAGGTGAAGGAAAGTAACCGAAGAGTAAAAGAAGCGAAGGCGTATAGTAGTGTATAGATTGTATTGTGTTGATAGGTGCAAGTGGTGTATGCTGATTAAAAGGTAGGTAAGGGTTGAATGCTGGAAACGATGGTAGGCTCGTATGATGCAAGGTGACCCTCAAGCAGCTCGGAATGAGCCGTCATATACACGGTGTATACTCATTGTTATACTGTATAAGATACTGTACTCTGTACCTCGCTTTTTCCTTTTCAGATAAAGGGCATCTGCACACAGCAAGGCACCACGATATGATTGGTTGTACATTTGGCCGGAATAAGGCTGATCCGGTGCTGGCCCACAATCCGAACCTAGGATTTTATGGGGTAGCGGATTGTGCTACTGTAAGTCTACTTCAGTAGAAGGCTGATCGGTGGTGCCAAGGATTTAGATGCATGCTGGGACAAATCACCGTCATCGAGGCCAGATCCTAAGACCATCTACCGTCCTCAACACCTCGTTTTACCGCCGTCGCATCCCCTATCTTGAGTTGGCTCTGATCGATCTTCCCCATCCGGACGGCTTTCTCTATATTATTGTTTCATAACTGTATCGATATATTTTACTGGTCCCTCCTGGTGCTCCCTTCGGCGTAGAGCGCGTCTCTTGTTGTGTAGCCTCGCCCCGACATTGGCACCATGGCCGACGTCGATGATGAGTTCCTTGCCCTCGTCGGAGGCGATGATGCCTCGGATGAAGAAGCCGACAACTCGGGCCAGAGCCGCGCCGCCTCCGAGTCCCCCGAGCCCGAAGCGAAACAGAGCAAAGGTACCGCGGCAGCCAAGTCGCGCCGGAGGAGGCAAGATGATTCTGACGAGGAGGAGGAAGGCGAGGCGTGAGTGATGTGCCTGTTTAATTGCTGCTGCGACTGCGAGGAGAATGCGTAGCCGTCGTCGTCAACCCGTGTGTTGTCGCAGGCCTGCGCCAGACCTTGGCCAGCGAGCGATCCCCTTGTCTCTTTCCTTCACTACCTACCGCCTGCCCCGTTTCCTGCCCCGTCTGCTGCTTATACACACGCACCACTTTCCGTTTCATGTCGCACAAGATCCGGCTTCCGCTTTGTCTGTTGCAAACTCGGCGCAGAACTTTTTAGCTGTGCCCCTCCACACCTGCCACCCCGCAGCCTTCTTCTTGTCCTTCTCGGCGGCGTGGCTGCTGCCTCTGTCTGCTGCAGTTTCTAACAATATCGCATTGCTGTTATGATTTTCTTCTGCCCTTCACCCATCTCCTTCTACACCTGCCACCAACGAACAGTGATAGAATAGCAACTAAAATGGCAACCGGCCATACTTCTAGATCGTCCATCGCCGCCTCGCCCGCATCCGATGCATCGGCCCCCATGGACGAGTCCGATTCGGAATCCGATTCATTCCCAGCCAGTCATGCTGCAAATAGCAAGATGGAGGACGAGGGAGAGCTGAAATATCCTGTCGAGGGTATCTACGCTAGTGAGACGGAGAAGGAGGAGATTCTGGCCATGCCCGAATTGGAGCGAGAACAACTCATCGCAAAGCGACAGGAAGAGATTGATCGCGAGCGCCAGAACACACTACTTCGCAGACTTCTACAGGTGAACAAGCAAGAAAACAGCCAGTCAGCCAGAAAGCGTAAGGCCGGTACCGCTGAGCTTGAGGATGGCCAACGAAAGACGTCGCGGCAACGCACCAAGATCGGCGGCTCCAAGGTTGGAGAGACCAGCGCCGGCATTGCGTCCCTCCGTCGCGCTCGCGCCGAAAAGTCGGACCGCCAGCGTCGCCGAGAGGAGGACCGCGAGCGCAACAAGGGCAAACCCTCGATGCGGGACAGCACCCAGGACGACGACGATGCTCACAGCGACGTCGAGTGGGCCAGCAACTACGGTCGCAAATTATCCAAGTCTGCAACGCCCGAGAACAGAGATGCTCCTCTCGCCGATCTGCGTGACTTTGAACGAGTCCGCCTCAGCCGCAGTCGCTTCGCAGAAGTCTGTTTCTATCCAGGCTTCGACGACGCCATCACTGGTTGCTACTGCCGAGTAGCAGTTGGCCCAAACCGCGATACAGGCGAGACAGAATATCAGATGGGGGTAATCAAAGGTTTGTGCTGCCATGTTGTGTTGGTGTATCGCTCGTTTGACTCACAACCCCGTTATAGGATTCACACAGGGTAGGCCTTATGCCATGCAAAGGATGAACCAACAAAGTTTTGTCACAGATCAATATGCCAGAATCGCTTTCGGAAAAACTGTGAGAGAGTATCCTTTCATCTCTTGTTCGGACTCGCCCTTCCACGAGGTAAGCATGACTTTTCACCGTCTCTGTACCTTTATCTAACAAGATCCAGTCTGAATATCAGCGATTGCAGAGGGCTTGCCAGGACGACGGTGTTCCCTTCCCCAGAAGGGCCCAAGTTGACGCCAAGATCGACGACATTAATGCTCTACGCAATCGAACTTGGACCGAAAAGGAGGTCAGCGATAGGCTGGTGCGCGTACAGAACCTGAAAAAGAAGTACGATTCTTCTGAACGCAACCGCCTGCTCAACAAGCTGGACCAGGCCAGGGAACAGGGCGACGAAACTCGAATTACGGAGTTACAGAATCAATTAGACAAACTGGAGGTGCCCAAACTTGCTTTCAAGACCAGTTTAGCACCGAACAAGAAGTCGGTGGCCCCCTCAACACCGTCGCAGCAAGATCGGCTAGCACAGCTCAACATGCAAAGACGTCGCGATAATGCTGAAGCTGTCCGCAGAGCGCAGATCATGGAGCGAGCAAAGGTACGGAAAAGTGAGCCCCGGGTTGTCGGGGGTGAAGGCATCGATGATGATGTTTCTCGGCTACTCAAACCGAGCGCAACCCCGGCCAACAACAGCGAAACTTCGAATCCTGGCGATGAGACTTCCAAGACCATCTCTACCGGGAAGGCACCACTACTCCCTCATCTACAAAAGCTACAGCTTCGGCACCGTGAGGCCGACAAGGACAAGAAGGGAATCCCGCAAATACATCGGCCTCTTGTTGATGATGACATTATTGCATCTCTAGATTTAGACATTGACGTAGATATTGACTGAGCTGGAGCGTATAAGGGGCAGTGAGGAAGATTGTGAGGAGAAGCTAGAAGGAAAAAAGGGGGAAATGAGATGGTCGAAGGCCCCGTATTCGTCTAACGGCACATGACTAGAGTAACCTTTTAACAACCTTGGAAGTGTTGTACTAATAACTATATTTTTACGTCCATACACTGGAGGTGCAAATCGTCTATGAAGCAACCAGGTTCACTAGGCTTAAGCTCTACAAAAACTATGAGCTCAATAAACTGCGATAGATCCCGCATTGGTAGAAAAATGATAACTGGAAAGCGAACCAGGGGATGTAATGAATCTGTATTGGATTTGCCTGTGCTGCCCACCCTTTTCTCTCTTTCCCTTACTTTCTTGTCATACCTAGCTATGAGGAAGGTATGTGTTTTGGTTGTAATTAAGCGTAGCAACATACTACTGCGGGCTGTTATACTTGCGATCAAAAAATACCTATTCTTGAGCCATGTCTTGCGTGTACATGACTGGAAGTCTCTATGCTGTACAATCTTTCTCTCTTGGCTATGGGGAGGCTGAAGAAAGTGTGTTTGAGATGCCTATGAACTCTCAAAATACTGCGTGCACCACCGACAAGACTCAAAACCTGCCCCATCGGACTACCACTGCTCCGTACCAGAGGCGTTTTCGTGTTTGAGACATCTTTCTGACAGGCGGTCTATTTGGCCTGGCGCCATCAAGGTCGTTCTTGTTGTAGGTTATCAGATTCGGTCTTCCAATGGCAAGATGCACTTAAATAGGCAAATGTACATAGTGTACCGTGTGGGTGATATCCTTTTAGTATGGACTGTACTGTTCCGTGGGTCGTGCATACTGAGTGGGGAGCAGATAGAGCCCCGGTCCCTGTATCCTACCTAAATCGGAAAACCACATACGTCATGAACCGGAAATATGGCGAGGGCCCGCCAATTAGAAGCTTTGGATTACAAGCTTTGATTCTGCGCTAGCATAGCTTAACTCCATTTGCAACCATATACCGATACCTTTGACGATATTCCGTTGCAACAAAGTACGCAGTATGCTTGTCTAGCGTTGTGTTGTAGGCGTAGTTAGTTAGTTAGATAGCTCCTCTCTGTCTCTGTAAAAAGGCGTCTTTCCAATATACTACATGTATTCAACACCATGTAGGTATACGGTCTGCCCGCATTACTAGCAAATGGCATGATATAAGACGAAGACGCATAGGATACGCGTCCCATCTGGGCCATATTGCTTCACACCATCACACCATCTCCCCGCACACCTTGGCGCTTTGTTCGGCTGCTGCAACTGCTGCAACTGCTGCTTCGCTCTGTCCGTCGCTCTTACCCCTCATTCCCTGTTCGTCATCCCGTAATCAGTCATCAATCATCAGTCATCTTGTCAAGACTTCCTCATTCGCCCGTTCCCCATTCCCCATCCCCTTTCGCATAAGAGCCCCGGCCACATCGGGACCTTGCCTTCTATCTCGGTTATCATCGTGATCCCATGAATCTTGTCAGACAACTCTTATCCCAACCCTCCAACCTCAGCAGCATACGCCGTGTCTGTGTGGACGCTCGGCCCCGATTGAGGAATCCCCAAACATCCTGCAGCCCATTTGCCGCAGCATCTCCGCGCAGAAACATGTCCGAGTACAAGCTCAAAGATGTAGCGTCGCCGCTGTCGCTGCAGCCCGGCGAAAAGAGAGAAGTTGAAGTCGACGGTCTCGAAGGCGCCAAGGTTCTCCTGCTCAATGCTGGCGGGGGCCAGATCCAGGCTGTCGGCCCCAAGTGCACTCATTACGGAGCGCCCCTCGTTAACGGTGTCTTGACTAAGTCGGGACGTCTCGTCTGTCCCTGGCACGGAGGTGAGGAATGCCCAGAACTACCGTGTGTGCGTGCCAACTCTCTGACAGCCTGTATCCGATAGCATGCTTCAATGCCAAAACCGGAGATGTCGAGGATGCACCCGCCCTGGACGCGCTCGCCGCTTTCAAGCTAGTCGAGAAGGATGGTGCCGTCTATGTGCAAGGCGAAGAGGCCGCTATCAAGTCCGGGCGAAGAAAGCCCAACGTCCGATGCCGCGTGAGCAGTACTTCTGATGCTGACAGGGTCGTTGTCGTGGGCGGTGGCAGCGGCACCATCGGTGCTGTTGAGGGCTTACGAGCCGGTGGCTTCTCCGGTCCCATCACCGTCATAACGAAGGAGGGCTACCTGCCCATCGACAGAACGAAGCTCTCCAAGGCTCTGCTTACTGATGTGAACAAAGCCCAGTGGCGAGATGCCGAGTTCTTCAAATCCGCGTCCATTGATTTTGTCGAGGATGAGGTTAGTCTACCGGGTCTCATATGCCACCTTTTGGAGTGCCTTGAACACGCGTATCGTCTTACTAGGGGTTCTCCCTCTAACTCTGCTCATTCTGCGCAAAGCCGTACCCCTTTTCCATTTCGGACCGCGAACATAGATGGCTAACTCCATATTCTGTAACAGGTCACCGATGTTGATCTTAGCAACAAGTCCGTCACAACGAAGAGCGGGACAAAACACACATACGGCAAGCTCATCCTCGCTACAGGCGGCACGCCCCGCAACCTTCCCCTGCAAGGATTCAAGGTTCTCGAGAACATCTTCGTTTTGCGATCTTTACACGACGCTAAGAAGATTGTCGATGCGATTGGAGAGAAAGGCAAGAAGATTGTGATTGTTGGAAGCAGCTTCATCGGCATGGAGCTCGCCAACGCCACGGCTGCGGACAATACCGTGTCCGTCATCGGTATGGAAAGTGCCCCGCTGGAGAGAGTCTTGGGCAAGGAAGTGGGCGCGGGCTTACAAAAGGGCCTCGAGGGGAAGGGCATCAAGTTCTACATGTCGGCGGGTGTCGAGAAAGCCGAGCCGTCGACCTCCAACCCTTCCCAAGTAGGCTCGGTGCTGTTGAAAGATGACACCAAGCTAGAAGCCGACCTCGTCATCCTCGGCGTGGGTGTCGCGCCCGCTACCGAGTTTTTGAAAGATAACAAGGTGATCCGGCTGGAACAGGACGGCTCGCTGAAGACGGACGAGAACTTCCTCGTGACAGGACTCAAAGACGTCTATGCCATAGGCGATATCGCAACCTATCCCTACCACGGGCCCGGCGGCCAAGGGAGCTACACGCGAATCGAACACTGGGATGTGGCACAGAACCAAGGTCGGTCCGTGGCGAAGCACATTATCAATCCTTCAGTAGCGCCTGAGTTTTTCACGCCTGTATTCTGGAGCGCTCTGACGGGTCAGTTGCGCTACTGCGGGAACACAATCAACGGCTGGGACGACCTGGTGCTCCAGGGTAACCCGGCGGAAGGCAAGTTCGTCGCCTTTTACTGCAAGGGTGACACGGTAGTAGCCGTGGCCAGTATGGGCAAAGACCCGGCGATGACGAAGTCGGCCGAGTTGATGAGAGAAGGGGCCATGCCAACGAAGGGACAACTACAGAACGGGCTGGACATCCTCGATGTATCACTTGTAGCGTGAGGACGACGCAAGAAAAGAAAGGAAGGAAGAAAAAGGCAATTGCGGCAAAAACTAGACAGCCCGAAACAACAGTTGCCAACTTGTAGTTTGCCAGTCATGAATTCATACTTTGATATGTACACTAGGTATGGACCTACAGTAATTCCAGGTAACGCTACGGCATGCGTCGAGCTTTGATTGCTCGGCTAGTCGAGTGTGCACAGTTCACGGCGTGCCAACATGCGGTATCCACAGTCGGCGAGGAGCGACAAGAAGCGGTGAGGACCAGTTCCGTGGATAAGGAATACCTAGTTGTATAGATAGGTATAAGTATGTATATGATTGCTACTGTAAGTCAGAACTTCAATACCGGTGGTTGGGATGGCACCTCATAAAAACTTCATTCCTCATATACGGTATAGGTAGTATATCGACAAGGATACTCTTATACCTGGACCTCTGCCACGGTATCGGAATAGCACTCTGAACACACACACACAGGTTGTCGTCATCCCGCCATCTCGTTTGTCGTGTCCGTCCAATGCCGAGCTGCGATAGGCCTGGCACCCCTAGCTTTGACAGGTGAGGTGTTCATCCCCACATGAGCGGAAGCACAGGGGTTCTAGACGAGGGGCTGGCCGAATAATTTGGACTAGATTAGTATACAGTACAGGAGACTACCTATATCTCGTTAGGCAATTGAAGCTGAAGTGGAAACAGGAACAACTGTCATGGTCTTGCTAATGATATTCCCCATTCTACCTGGCAGTTATCCTGATGCTGTATGCTGTACGTGTACATACATGTAGGTACCTAGAGGTATGTACCTACCTACATAGGTAAATGTCAAGTATAAGGTTGGTAGGTACAGCCCGTCAGCAGTGGCTTCAGAGATAGGCATGCATGCAGGTTGCTGCATCGCATCATCTGGTCTAGTGCGAGCTGCAACATTGTGTGTCGTGTTGTCTCGAGTATACACTTCTGATACATATTTATTGATGCACCCAAGGTGTCATCTACCGTACACCTGCGCCAAATATCTAGTATCTGTCCATGTTCTGTCCATGTTCTGTCCATGTTCTGTCCATGTAGGTACTCTAGGTGGGTTGACAGCAAAGCTGCATCGCATGTCATCCACACCTTGACACTTTTTATAAGCCATCTTGTCCTGCCTTTTACCCCCTCTCTTCTCTGCCTTTCTTTCTTTCTTTCTTTCTCTTTTCTTTTTATATGTTCCGATCTATCTATCTATCTATCTATCTATATATATTCACACTTAGTTCACCCCCGGCCACACGTCCATTCAGGATAACCGTTCATGGATTGAATTTGGGTCAGCCATGAGGAGCGCTTGTCCAGGAACATGTGAAGCAACCTGGTGGCGGCGGTAAAGCTGGCGGGCTGGTATGGGCGTCGGAGGGGGCTGACCACTTCGGCTCGTGCTACCGACCTGTCAGTCCCTTGCTCTATTGTAGGTACCTCTACAGTAGGTAGCGGGGGATTTGATACTGGGCATTAACCGTATTGGTACCACTATCGAGTACCTAACAAGCCGCGCGACCCCACCAATTCGACGCGAGAACCCTGAAGTTCTCGACTACCGGCGTGTCGCAGTGTCCCAAGCGACATCTGGTATTGTTTTGTTTTGTTTTGTTTGGTTGGTTGGAATACTTCCAAGGTTGTTCTTGGTGCCGACGAATCGAGAAGGGGAAAGGGAGAGAGCGAGAGGGAGACAGAGACAGAGACAGAGACAGAGACACGGACAGACGGACGAACGGACGGACTGGGCCGAGAACGAGACAACTGTTGGAATTCTCTATCGACACCCGCCGCTACTCGCTGGGACAAAACAATCTCGGGAAGGAATTGGATGTTGTCCATCATTCACTCTCATCATCATCAACATCATCGTCATCCTCACCACCATCGACTCTTTTTTGGTTCTCAACGCCACCACCACCACCACCACCACAATCACTATAATCACTACAATCACTACCAATATCATAATCGTCATATTTCTATTTATTTGTTTAATATCTTATATATCGACTCGTGTCAATCGACAACATCGGCTCCCCCCTCCCCTCGATTCGGACCTTTCGCTTGAGACACAGTGCAATCATATCCACATATCGCTCTCCTCAAGCCCCAGCATGTTAGTCGTTGTCGGCTTCATCTCGTCATTCGCGCTCGACTCGTTTCAGCTCGTCCACTGCCGCCATCATGGCCGATCTCGAGCCGTGTGTCACCAATGTCGATAGTGAGCCCGACGCCACATCTCCTCAGCCGGCCACATCCCTTGGCACCTCTCCGCTCAAGTGTTGCTGCGGTTCGCTCGAGTGCGTCTTCCTGAGACACAACAACGCCGTACTCGATAACGTCGAGAAGGATGTTCATCAAGCCGCCCGTATGGGCCAGGTGCGTCTCGCCCTCTCTCTATCTCTTTTATATTCTTCCCCTCCTATCCTTGGCCCTATCGCCTTATTCCTTTGCCGTCTTGTCCTTTCGGAATATTGTTTGTTATTTATGATGCTTTCCATGTTATTATCCTTGGTGCGCGCACAAATGACTTGGCATGCTTCAGTCGCAACTCATCAATCTGCATTCCACGGCCCCTTGGCCTCGACAATGCAATCTTATAGGCTCGGCATGATAAACGGATATACAGGGCTGACAATAGCATCGCAGGCGCTCCTGGCCCGCCATGAATCATACATGGCCGATGTCGAACGTGATCGCAGCGAGTTGACCGCCCGTATCGAGCAGCTCGAGGCCGACAACAAGGAACTCGCCGCCATGAACTCGACAATGGCCCAGGAGAACAGGGACCTCGTCGATCAGCTCGACGCCCTCAACACAACCATCTCCGATTCCGAGGCCCACATCAAAGCCCTCGAGGCCACCCTGTTGTCGTCCCAGCAGACCATCCGCCGCCTCGAGGCCGACACCGTCCGTGCCGAGGCCCTGGAGCGCCAGATTGCCGAGCTCGAAGAGGAGCAGGCCCAGCTGCAGGGCACCCTGTTCTTGTCGCGCGAAGAAGCCCGGTCCGCCGTCGCGAGGTGGAAGCGCGCCGAGAGGGGCATCAGCGATCTCCAGGACCAGCTGGAGCGCATCGAGAAGGAAGCCAGCGAAGAGCGCGAACACCACGTCGAGATGATGACCCGCATAGAGAGGCAACGCGAGATGGAGAAGGAGCTGAATACCGCCGCCGGTCGCCTCAAAGGGGCTGCCGCGGCCAAGTCGATGCATCAGGGGAACGGCGGGAGCCACGTCGTCGGACACTTCGTCCGCGATCTGCTCCAGGATAATGCCAATCTGCAGTACGGCATCGCCGAGCTCCGGGAGATGCTCATGAACTCCAACGACGAGATCCAGGCCCTCCGAGACCAGCTCGAGTACCACCAGCCCCTGGGAGATGGCCAAAGGGGCGCGCCGTCTGCCCTGAGCGCCGAACTAGAGGTGAAGCAGGCTCCCGTGCCCGAGCCGAGGTCGCCGACGAAGGTGTCACAGGAGTTGCACATACACCATCACTACCATGTCTCGACACCAAAGCCTGACGTCAAGAGACCTAAAAAGAAGCGGCTGGGACTCGCGTCTGGCCCTTTCGCAACACCAACTCTGTCTCATCCCAGCACCCCGCCTCATGGCTGGATGAGGCATGCGTCGGCACCCCATTCCCGGAAAAACTCTATGCGCTCGAACCGCTGGTCATCCTTTTCGGAGCAGCCGTCCGAAATGTCATCCGCCCCCAGCTCACCTCGCTCCACCCATAGGAATTCCTTGTTCGATCCCCCGATATCGTCGTTTCCAGGATCTCCCACATCAAGCATCGATCCCATGTCTCCGGACTGGCGACCCGCCCACCAGAAGCAATCGTCGGGCATGTCTACACGAAGTTTTCAAGTGCCGACTTGTTTTCCTTTCGGCCCAGCTCCCCCGAGTATCGCACATGCCATTGCAGAGGAGCCGGGTGAGGGCACCGACAATCCGGTCGAGGTATTATCGATTACGGATGGCTCGATAACCGACGACGAAGCTTTTTCACGAGTATCTGCCCTGCTACGTGAAGATAGCCCCTTGAGCCACGCCGGAACCAAAGACTCCGACGCTCTGCCCCCTGTGGGGCGTCTTCGTCGGACCTTGTCCCACGAGTCTATCATGTCGCTATCGGGCGGTCTCGACATCCACACGTTGAAGTCCAGACCAAGTCAGCTTACGATACGCCAGGTTGGGTCTGCCTCATCCGTCACCGGAAGTAGCATCGTCACTGCGCGACCACTATTGTCTGTAGACAGTGTCAAGAAAAGCAGCGCTCTACTCCGAGACAGCTTCGGGTCGTCTCCAGTGGGTAGTATACGATCTCGCCATTCCGACGCGTCCTCTTCGTCACGACAACAGGAACCCTCCAGGCTAGGGAAATGGGTGGGTTGGCGGCCGTGGGGAGGTGGTGGTACTGGGGCGAGTGGTACTGTGCTGGAAGGTGCACAGCGCAGTGTGTCCGGCCAGAATATCAAAGAAAATGATGTCACAAAGAACGCGAGTCGCTCACCTGGCATTAACCAACCTGGCTCTGTTCCTGGATTTTCCGAGTTCCTCGCTGCTGCAAAGAAAAAAGCCCCAGCTACCAAAACAACACCCGACGCTGTGGATTCTGAAGCATTGAGAGACGGCCTAAGCGAATCGTGACAATGATACGTATCGGAGACGGACTCGGGAACCACAAGTAAAATGTGCAATAACTAGCCAGTACCCCCTGCAACTATATGTCATTGCCTGTCTTGTCTTTCCCTTCTCCTTAAGCCTCATCGTGGGCCATATGCTCTAGGCGCGGCATAACGATCAACAGACATCGTAGCCTCAGTTTCTAGAAGGCGTTATCCAGGCGGACAACCTCTTTTATCGGTAATTTCCGGTGTTATTCGAACAACAACAGGACCTGGGCGCATTTCTTTCTTCTATTTACGTGAGCTTTTCATTGCCAGGAAATACCATCCTGGCAGTTGGTTTGCATATCAGATGGGGAATACCGAAGTTCCCGGATTTGGAAGATACCAGCCAACCCATCAACTCCCTCTTTCTTGTCACGCACGCTCACATACAGACACTTGCCTTTTAAGCTCTTTCGTTTTTTTGCATAGCATTGCCGGACCATAGATATCAGTTAGTATAAGCAAGGGAGGCCTAGGCGATGTATTTAGGATATTCTTTTTTGATTTTACGTTCTTGTGGGTAGTGAGAGCAAACTGGAGCTATAAAGGATGATACCCCGGGGAATAACACAACCACCCCCCAAATCAACTTATTTTAATATCTTGAATACCCATCTTCGAGGCTTTCTTTTGTTTCTGTATTTCGCTTGCGGGAGGAGCACGCACCTTCAGCCATGAGGCCGTTATACAGAACCCCTGACTAGGTAATGCCTTGGCGAGCCTCTTGTCATTGTAAGCTTATCTTTCCAGACAGTAGGCCATTTTTTCCCCTACGATGTATACCTATTCCAATAATGCAACGAAAGCTTTATCCGTTTCATGCTAGATTTTACATGACCATCGCTCCCGTTGTGATGGATGATCCTGGACAAATGCGAGGATGTTATATCAGTACGCAGTCGTGCCAGCAGTGTATAATAGCAACACATAGCAGCGATGATACGGCACGGTCACTTTTGGGACGAGTACGCAGGCCATGTGAAGAAACGGGATACAATAAATGGCACACTAGTCAACCCAAGGGTTTCTATTCTAAATATAGTGGATTAAGGTAGGATGTCACGAGACAACACGCTTCGGTACATGAACATTTTAGACGCCGTGCCCACGGCAGGCTCCCTTGCGATGAATCGGTTGGCAAAACAACGGTACGAGGAATGGGAGATGACAGATGAAAGCATTTGATTATTTTGACAACACTAGCCAACACCCAGGCAATGCAAGGGGACAACGCATTATGCAAATCTATGCGAACAAGGGTTTCGGCTGGCAGAATTCTCCAGCTGAACAAATATCGTGTGCAGTTTCGTTGGCACCGCAAAAACAAGCAGGGGGTCAGACCAGACCACCCGAACAGAAGTATATGATTGATGCAGAGGCTTTGCCTCATTCTCGACAACAGGATTATCTTACGTTCTGCGAACGTTTGTAACAGAAAGACATGTACAAGTAGGCGGCTTACGATGCAGCAAGTACGTCGATGGGTTAGTTACTATACCATGGTCAGCATGGTCAGCCAGAACTAATCCTTCCCTAGCAACAGCGAACAACAGCGTAGACAGGGGACTAAACTTACTAGATTTCCTTTGGCGCTAACAAGTCCGCTTGGTATAGCCAATGGTTATCCTTCTCTTCGGTTTCTAGCCAATCGTAGGGGAATTGAACGAGGTGACCTTGTATCATACTACAGCATTCTTCTGCATCCTCGCGACTCAGCACATCATATGGGAAGATAGGCCCGCGTCGACTCCCCTTAGTAGTAGCTCGCCGGCGACGCTTCGTCGAATTATGATGGTATACACTGCTCTCCCCGTTTGATACTGGAGCTGACTTCTCCGAGGCCGAGAAGGTTGTCCGTCGGTCTTGCTTCTTGTCATTCTGCGTTTCGAGGTGTATGCCATTAGGTTGTCCGTCCAAAGTCGGGAAAGGAGCATTCCCGGGTGGGTAGACAGGGGACGACGACTCCAGCGACTGGTGGTTGACCACCTTCTCCATATCTAGATTCAGAGCACCGTGTTCTGTGTGTCCTAGATTCGCCAATGGCATTTTTTCGTTCCAATCCTTTGAAGGCCCATTACTCGGAAGATCTTTCGAAGTGCTTTGTTGACCTGTGGTTGGCTTCTCCTGCAGGGTTTCTAAGATACCTGGACCAGCAGCCGGTACTGCTATGCTGGCTGCGGCAACGCTAACCTCTGTCAATTGAGCCTTTGTCTCGTCGCTTTCGCTCTTCTGGCCGAACATGCTCTCTGCAAATTTATGAGCATAGTCGTCGAATTCGTGATAGTCTTTCCATGTGGATACTTCGTTGTCTGGCATGCATCGAAAAACACGGCGGTATAAAGTCGTGTTATTTTTGGCCACCCTAGTCCAAATATCATCCCAAAATGCAGGACTAATAGGATCGCGCATGCAGTTTTTGTCAATTTTAGCTGGTACAATATCGGTCAGTAGTGGGTTTGATGACTCGAAACTAGGCCGTCCAGAGTCATCGAGTCGAACGGCCGGGCCTCCTATGTCTGTGTCGTCCAGCACTGGTAAAGCGGTATGCTGCGCACCAATGGGTAAGTGACTTTGGCCCTGGGTAGTGGCAGGTGGTAGTTTATTATCCTCTTTATTGTAGCCCTGAGCTTCTTCATGGGCCCTCAAGCCATTGGCTGCCGGTTTGCTTGTGGGGTTTCCCAGCTGGCTAGATCGATAAAGGACGACTTCACGACCATTGAAAACAGCTGAATCGCTCCCAAGATCTTGACCCTTTACTTGGGCAGCTTTCCAGTGATCGGCCCCGTAGCCTTCGACATCTTTGTCATGGATGGTATTTGCATGGATGCGAGCGTCCCGTTCAGGAGATTTTCCTCTGGAGGAGCCAGAAGTGGAAGATAAGGAGGAAGGTCGTGCACTTTCGGATTCCTGAGTATCATGATTAAAGCTTCTGGACTGAGCACCATATTGGACACGGGCTGAGCTTTCAGCGTTGGCACCATCATACTCATCATCATACATTTGGTTCATCTCGCTCTCAAACGCAGCTGCAGCACTCAGATCTTCCCCTCTATCCTCTTCAGTTATCGCGTCTACATCTAAACCAAGGTGCTCTCGCATAAGCCTCATCCGAAGGGTGTGAGCAAACCGCCCCACACGATAGGGTTCACCACCCATCGTAGACCACATCATATCCGCATCTCGGACGATGGAGGCTGTTTCCGAGTCTCGGTTGCCCAGCATGGACCGTTCATTTATATTTGCAGATCCAATTAAAGCAACCCGATCGTCCACGATAATGGTCTTCGCATGAATATAGAGTTGTTCTGTGACTAGCGCGTTCTTCTTGCCTATGTGGCCCCAAGTACGCAGACTAAAGAAGGATATGTAATCCTCGGGATTTATACCTGCTGCCTCAAGGCGACCAAATATGGAATGCGGACCTCTGCAGATACTTCGATACTGAAACTGCATGATGAGCCTTACGCTGCTGCCCTCAGCCTGATCGACGGTGTTTTGGAAACCAGGCATTAGCGGAATTAGGATACAGCATCGCCATTCCTCATCATTTTGATGTGCCCTAAGAATGCGCTCGACGAGGGCATCTCCTATACGATTGACAACCTTCGTGTTCAATGTTTCGGTGCTGGTGATGAAAAATTGGTTTTCCATATACACGAAGTGCTCAGACTCCTCGATAAGTTTGACATAAGCCGTCTGGATACTGTGCTCTCTGAGATCTTTGGGAAAGCCGAGCGACCAATCACCCGCTGAACGCAGCATTTGGACCTCACAAGTACCAGACAAGCCAAGGCCAGCAAGATCAGATTCATTCGCATCTGGTGGGGGGAGAAGAAAGGGGGTAGGTCGTGTAGGCTTTCGCTCACGCCGGAGGTAATTCCATCGTTGAACGAAATGACGTGTGAGATCTCTCGCAGGTTGTCCTGTGACCTGCATCGAAATGTCATGCCAAGGCATTCGTGGGATTCGGCTTCGATCGTACATTTCGGCATAGGGTTCATCTAACTTGAAGAAGTCCAGTACTCGGGGGTTGGAGTAATCTTTGCCAGGGAAAAGCTGACAATGTTCCCCGTCACGAGGAACATCATCATCAGGTTCCATGCCCGTAGGCCGATCGTCGCTGATCGGGTGTTGTGGATTATCCCATCGCCCGAAGCACAGGTCGATGCCACCAATGAAGGCCACGTCGTGGTCCACGATGCACAACTTCTCGTGGTGAGCATAGAAGAATTGATTCTTCTTCAGTTGGTTTGGTGATCGTAGCACCATGATATTGTCATGTAGGTTGAGAAGAGAAAACTTGGTGTACTCCGAATCTATCGGAATAGCTTGTTCAACGTTGCGGTAGACGATAACAAAGACCTTGACCCCTTCCCTCGCTTTTCTCTGGAGCAGGCGATCGAGCCGCCATTTCTGACTAATGCAAGCCGGCCGACGCATATAGAGTTCGGGACTCAGCCACCAATCGTGAATATAGATGACATCTTGGGCCATACTAATAGCACGCGAAACGTTCCACATGTAATCTCGTCCGTCGACTAGCCACTGGGCAAAAGCATTCCTCCTCACAGGGGCAAAGCTGCCGAACCTATGAGGTTCGTGCCACTGAGTTTGCTTCAACATATCCAGTACCGATTGCTCGAATTGTCGCAGGATTGTCTGGTTACGGGAGAAGAGCTTAATCTTCCTCTCAGCGGTGAAAATTTTGAGGCTATGGTGCTTTTCGGGTACTTCTTCATCAGTAAGATTAGTGGCATCGTGTCCCCTTTCCTTTTCTCCGTTCCCTTGAATTCTCCGACCAAACCGTTTCAGCTTGCTCTTTTTTGACTCTACCCGAAATAGGGGGTCAACCAAATAAACGTCGTAGATATTCATAGTGGCAGGAGACTCGACGACAACGATATAATTCTGGCGGACCAAGAACCATTTTCGGGAATGTCGTGCTATCACTTTTTGCGGTGTCAGTACGCGCCTGAAGTCGATCCCTCTCGTAGACTGGATATGCAAATAACACTCTTTGCCGTGGAAATTACCCTCTGCCGCCAATCGAACTCCAAGAGCAGAAAGTTCTAAAAACTTGCAGAGTCGATTGCTGTCCGGTCGAAACATGAGCCAGTGTATCATGTCTTGAAGATATTTTTCCAGAGTTTTCCGCTGCTTTTCGATGTATCGCCGCTGAATAGCGGCCGCATTCTGCGGGTTGAGCCCAGACCCCTCCCGAGCATCCCCCAGACCAGAAGATTGCCGACGGGGTAAAAAATTATTCATACGTGACCTCTTCCTCCCTGTATTAGGTCGCCTATCGAAGTCGCTCGCCGTTCCCTCGGCAGCAGTTCCGTCCCCAGCAGTCCCTTCAGCGGCGGTGTCATCCGCCCGGAGACCGTGAGCCGCCCCCTCCTCTTCGGACTCGTCCCGGTTCTGGTATGACCTGAGATAAGGGAACGCCTTTCTGGGAAAGGCTGGTTGCTTGGGGCGGCTGCGCTGGTTTGAGTTGGAAGGTAACGATCTGTCATTTTTTAGGGAGAGCCGATACTTCCAATGTATATTCCAAATCTCTCGAATACTGCGAGTAACAGTCCAAGTCATACGGCTGCTTCCGTTGCCATATTCCAGAGATATGGTGAACAAGGAATGTCTCTCGCTGGTGCTATCCTCGGGTTTACTATCGGTGACGCGTATCTTGAGCTGCTCGAGGAGAACTGGGATACGCTTATTACCGTGTTCGTCCCGCTGCAGCATACTGGCAAGGATCACGACAGCCGGTGTCACAGCACGTAGTTCGGAGATGAGCTCCGCTGATTTGTAGAAATCGAACTGGTCTGTCTTCTTCTTGCCCAACATCTTCAGCGTGTGCTTGACCTGCTTCCATCTCTGGGCGCCGAAAGTTGCGGCCCTCTCGGAGCTCAGGAAGGGCCGCCTCGGTGCGCTCAGAGCCTCCCCATCGGATGCGGCGCCGGCGCCGGCGCTAAACATCTCCGAGATTCGGCGACGATGACCAGGTGTTCGAACTTGGGGACTCTCGGCTTCTTCCGCTGCGACATTACCATTGCGTTGGGTACCTACCCAGGAGCTACCACGTCTCCAGGCAGGCCTCCTTCTTGTTAGCTGGTCACGACCCTCGCCCTCGGATAAGCCAGCCCGATGCTCAGCAGCGTCAGGCATGGTGGAGCGTCTCACGAGCCCCTGGAAACGGTTCCCTACGCCGGGGGAGGCGACTTCGTCTGGCTGTCTTGGAGTGTTGGGAGCGGTGAAGACATCCAACTGTTTGAGACGCCGTTTCATCCTCTTTCTCTTTTTCATTTTGGGAACTTCTCTCTGTTGGGCATCGTCGTCGTCGTCGCCGCTCTCTTCTACATCGGCATCGCTTCCTTGCTCCTCGCTGAGAGTATCGGGCACGTGGTAGGATCTATTCAACACGGGCGAGCTGCCGGAAGAGGCGGCGCCAGGCTCGGCTAGGCCTGGTGCCCTAGGAGGCTGGACAGCACCGTTGGTACCAAGCGTTGACTTCAACTTGGACATCCACCTCTCGCTCCTAGAGCGGCCCATGACATCAGCATCGTCCCACGAAGCTTGTCTCGAATGTGGGAGCCGCGGGGGGTCCAGGACGGTATCGGTGCGCGCAAACTGCACGCTTCGTCGACCGGGCGAAGCAGGTTCGTCAATGGCCGTCTCATCTAGGTCGAACAGGCGGGTGGCAGGGTGGGTTCCGCTGAGGGGAGGCAGCTGGAGAGGAGACAATCGGTCCGGGGTGGTAGGATTGGAGCCATGGTGTGGCGAAAGAGACTCTTCTCCGATTGGACTTTCAGGTCGTCGGTCGAGCCTGAGCTGTTCGGCTAGCTCGAGAACCTGTGACGGGGATATGGGCAGGTCGCGGACGGGCACGGAGTGACGGGCCGAGGCAGAGTTGGAAGAGTCTGCAGCAGGGGACGCGGCGAAAGCCGGCAGGTCTGGCTGGTCGAGCCGGACTGGGGAGGCTGGGGGAGAGCCCCCGGCGATGTTGGTCATGGGCGAGATGGAATCATGGCGGTCGATAGGGGGCATTGTTCTCGCGGAGGGAGATCAGGGGAGAAGCCGCGGAGGCGGTAGATAATTATTTATCGTCCTGAGAGCGAGAGCTCGCAATCAGTCCAGAGACGATTGGTGTGCCGTCGTCGTTGTCGTGATCGTGGGGCTGGTGCTGGTGCTGGTGCTGGTCGTCCTCGTGGTGCTATAAATGGCTGTCGTTGCGATGTGCGTCGTCGACGTCGTGGCCGCCGCTCAACACATACCAAAGCTATGCCCGAACAACACCGCGCGAGTATGGTGCCTTTATTCGGAGTGTATTGTGAGAGAGGGGTGGACCTGTTGAGCCCGGACGAGACGAGAACGGCACGCCAAATGTGGTGATGCAGGTTGGTGATATACTGTAGGTTCTTAGGTGCCGCTATCCAGGTTCTCAGAGTAGCTGTTGTTGCTAGTCGAGGTCCCAACGAGACTTTAGCAAGCAGACCTTGGCAATCCGTCACTGGCACCCATCTATCGGATCTCGGATCGTGAGATATGGCGGTAGTGCTAATATAATATTATAGTTGCTTGGTGTTTGTCGACACGAGACGACCCTGAGTTGGGTATTGCCATGGGTACTTACTTGGATACATGTACCTGAGATACAGGGGCCAGGGGTACCTAGTGTTAGCGTAGTGTGGTATTAGATTAGGTCCCTATCGGTATTACCTTGGCGTAGTGTATGTACTGGGCTCCGTACATATGTACTTTTGTACCGGGTCGAGCAGTGTGTACCTTGTACTAAGTAAGTACCTAGGCTCTAAGAAGTAAGTGGTCTAACCTATATAAGTAAGTGCCTACACTTTTACTGTGAGGACTCTCACGCCTTAGTGTAGTAGATGTAGCACACACACAGTATGTGCTCACGGCGGGTGTGCATGTATACCTATATGCGATGTATAAATGACAAAATGTTAAAAAGGCACCATCACCACACCACTTGTGGTGGTCAAAAGCTCATTCCAAAAGCTTAGCACATCTTTTCACCCCTTTTTGAGCAATTTGATAAAGTTTGTCAGTTTAACTTTACATGCAGTCTCATCCATCTTCTGTATGGGCCAATTATAGAGTGCCCCTGCTGGCTAGTTCAGTATGTGCTTACAAATATATGTCCTATGGGCCGCTCATTCACTCCCACGCTCACCTTCGTTTGACCCGTCGATTGTAGCAATAGTGACAACTTGCTCAACTTGCCTTGTAGTACCTATCCATTAGTTTTTTGTGCCAATGGGCACATTTATTGTTCATTGTTCACAAGGACCCAACTTCAAGTGTCCTTTCAGTTGTCTGGTGAGCTATGCCGTGTATTCTTCAACAGAACCACTGCCCTATATCCTCACTCCTTTATCCATATTTACAGCATATTGTGTCTGTCCAAGGCTTAGGACACAAAGAACCAAGTTTAAAGATATTACAGATAGCGAAGAAAAAACAGACTTTTATAAACCCCATCATTGCCATATCGTAATCCCTCTGTCATGTAACATAACTGTTCTCCCGAAATTGTAACTTCAAGGCAGACCCATAATTTGTCAAACGGACCAAACCACTAAAACACGCAGGGACAATTCGAAGAAGAAGAAGAAGAAGATTAGGGTTTCAAAGGAGCAGAAGAGAGAGAGCATAGAACCTCACATGTGTCGGTATACAGTGGAGGCATATGTATGCGGCTGTCGAGCCGCCGGTAGTGTCAAGCTCAACCGCAAATGCCAATCTCCGAAAGAGGGGTGCGAGGAGGAACCGGATATTCTCATTCTCCCCCGCGGATGCGATGACACGCGTAACCACGTAGGGGACGTCCAGCTCGGCATACAGCGCCCCACATAGGTGGTGGTGGCCAGCTGAGGGTTGATATGCGGATGCAGTGGAGATAGTTTGAATTCAACATCCTGTAGATAGTGGCAGCTAATACTATATAGGACTGGGGTCTCGTTCCACTTACGAGCTTTGCACCACCGCTCGCCATGTATAAATGTACATGGAGAAGAAGGGACTAGGAGAGAGGATGGTGGTCTTACTACGCTTGTCTTCTGTTAGTGTGATATTGTGACTCGCATTTCATGTCTGCTCCCAGGCACCATACACACAAATATACCAGTTCATTCGTCCCACATAGTATGGGTGTCTATGTCAACGGAGTCGAACTCACTCCCTCTTCTCGTTTCTCGCCGTGTCTAACTTCGCCTATGGAGGGGTTTGTCTGTCCCCATTCCCCGGGTCGTTTTCTTCGTCGCCCTCCAGCCATATCTCATGACCATCGCCTTCTCTCACCCAAAAACTAAACACCAACCCAGCAATGGCTACACCAGCCATGCCCCAAAAGACGCCGCCTACCAGTCCGTGGCTTAGCCCCAACCCGTAAAGCCAGCCACCGGTAACTGGCCCGATGGTTCGGGCGAGACTGCTTGTGCTTTGACCCAGCCCGTGGACCGTACCCAACACACTTGGATGGGGTGTACAGTTATTCACCAAGATTACCTGTGCAGGAAGCGCAAATGTGCGGGCCGAGACCTATTGTAAAAAGCTGAAGTTAGTGACTGTTATTCGAGGTAGAAGATAAGACGAGGTATCCAAGGTTTGCAGAGGTATCAGGAATGGACATTTTCCAATTAGATAACTTCTGTTCCTGAGACGTGTGGTGGGTTGAGGGGGGCGGGTCCAAGAGATTTCAGCCTACTGACCTGTACAAAGAGCACCCCCCCGATAGCCATCCAGATTGCTAGGCCCGTCTTGTGGTGGGGGGGCGAAGTCGAGCTGGGCACTACGGATAGAAATGGCAGGATGAGGTACGTGACGGGAAAGAAGAAGAGGAATGTGCGCCACGACCGCACCGTTCCAAGCCGTGCAGACAGCCATGGATACAGAAATAGCTGTAGCAGGATCCCGATGACACCTAATATTGCCATGGCGAGACCAACAGATCGAGGCGGAAGCCCGAGGCCGCCAGTAAACCGAAAAGGGAGATGCGGCTTGAAGCCCGGTGGATTTGGGTCCGCCTGGTTGAATACCGGCGTGGAGAGGAAGACGAACCAAAGTGAATTAAACGTGCCCTGGTGGAACGCTAGAAGAAAGTGCGAAATCAGGGTGAATGACATATTGCGGGTGAATATACGCCGGAACGGCAAGCGTCTTGTGTATCGTCGATGCGTAGTTGGCTGCTTAGGCGTCCCGTCAGCCGAACTGCGCGGTGTGTTCGGTGAGAGCTCGTGGTCGGCGGCAGTGACGGTACTGATGCTCGTGTCGCGTGAGTGGAGCGGGGTATAAGCTATATAGTTACGTTTTCGTCGAAAGCATGTCTTCAGCCTCTGGCCTAACCTGATACCAATATCGCGTTTGTCGCGAAGTGAGTCGTGAGTCTGCAGCATTGTTCAGGTTCCATGGGCTTCGGACCAGGTAGAATGATGACGGTCTTACCTCTTCGAGCATCAACCAACAAAGCAGCAGTGCAGTGCCCAGGAATATGGCGCTGACGATATTAGGCGTAGCATACGGAAAGTGTTTGAAGAATTCGACATCCCCGAAGACGGCAGGATAGGAGTTGGCTGGGTCGGAGAGTAGACCGCCCAGGATAGGACCTACAATGACGCCGATGTTGAACGTCATAGGTAGAATGAGGAAAGCCCTAGATTGATACCTATGAATGGGTGAGTTAGATAGTTCTCCCATCTTAGCCAGGGGTACCCTCGCCTTACTTCTTCTCACGAATGGTCTCGCTGATCCTACATGGGTACGTGGTTAGCTCTGGTACGTGGTCGGCGGGACGAAAAACACCAACATAGTCCTCATGACACCAATATTGCCGTTTGTGATACCGCCGAGAGAGCGGAAGAACAAGGCCTGGTGAAAGCTGGTAGAGAAACCAAAACCCAGGCACGATATCACTAAGCGACTTGGTGAGTATCCCCTGGAGAGGCCAAAGTATAGGGGGCACAGCTGTGGACTAACGTGTACCAAAAAGGCCAATCATGATGACCGTCTTCCGGCCAGCCACCTTGGAGTCGGCTATACGACCCCACAGCATAGCGGTGAAAAACTGAGCCGCCGTGAAGCTGGCGTGCAAGATGCCGGCTTGGCTGGAGATGACAGCATCGGGAAGAGTCGGGTCAACTTTGGAACAAGAGTCAGTGGGCGGGATCTTGTACGAAGGAAGCAAGCTTTACAGCGACGGTGACTAGCATATATATTTGTATATATAATCCATACGCTATCAGCACAGGCATAAACACGGAGAAATAACTGATACTGGACAACTTACACCATCGCAGCTGATAGAACATATAGGCCTGCAGCGACGTCTGAGTAAGAGGCTCACTCAGCCTCGCAAGCGTGATGACAAGCAGCTGGTCCTTCTTGGGCAGATCTCTCCACGCGACCACCTCCTTGGATGGCGGGTGCGGCCGTCGCAATCCGTCTGGTGAGGTGTCGATGTGTAGGCCGGCAGGGGCATCGGTGGCTTGGCGGCTGGCGGCCTGGTCCCGATCCGCGTCTGCGTCCGCGTCCGCATCCGTCGAACCGGCCGCAGGGATACATATAGGTACATTGCTGGCTGGGGACCCCGGCGGCGAAGCGAGGCTGTGGTCGGCTAGAGCGTCGTGCACATCTTGGCTGACGCTGTCATGCTGGCGTGCAACCATCGGCAGTAGTGGGTGACAGATGCGGGGTAGGGGTGGCGGCGTCTGCACGAAACACAGACGGGGGAGATTGAGGATTGAGAAGAGATGCTGTGCTGGGAATGTAAATGATTGGTCAATCGGTCAATGTGTGTTACGCGGCAAGAAAGTATATGTTACCAAGAGTTTAATGATTATTAGGTTTGGCTTATTGCCTTGGCTTGCCCGGGTTGTTAATGGACAGGGCAGTTTTAAATTGAGTTAACCAACCGTTGTTTTTAGAGCGCGAGGGGTAGGTGCGGAGAATACCTAATTTATCCCTTTAAACAGGGTTGTGACTTTTGTGAGTAAAATTGTAACGAACCCAAGTCCGTATTAGCGTGGTATAATCGGAGCTCCCCGTAGTGAGATCGTGCCAGGTAGTAATTAAAAGGATTATCGTAACGTTGGTGAGAATCACACTAAAGTCGTTAGAAATACTTTTATATAATTATTTTAAAAAGTTGCTATATGCTTAGATTAAATTGTAAAATAAAAACTAATTAGTTATATAAAAAATGCTTATTATTATATAAATTATTTTTTTATTATATTATTTATTGCTTTATACGTTTTATAAAATGTTAAAAATATTTTGTTTTTAATTTTTTTAAAGTAATTTGCTTTATATATTTTATAAAACCGCGTATTATATAATTATATTTATGCTTTATAGCTTTTTTTTAAGTTAGCCCCGGGCTTTTTATTAGGTTTTTTTTAGTTATTTTAATTTTTTAACAAATTGTTTGCTGTTAATTTATAATATTATTTTTTTATTTTTTAAATTTATTATTTGCAATAAATATTAGTGTGCTTTTTAATAAATTTTATAATTTTTTTTTTGCTTATAATTTGTTATTAATATAACAGGTTAAATTTTAAAGCTAGTTTATTTTATTTTTATAAAACGCTATTAAGCTATTTTTTTCGCAATTAAAGTTTTTAGTTATAAAATTATGCTTTATTTTCGGTATTTTAATAAAAGTTTTTTTTATAAAATGTTAAATAGTGTTAATTGTTGCAAAAATTACAATAACGCTATTTTTTTTTGCGATAAAAATAATATTTTTATAAATTTATTATATAATATTATTTTTAAATATTAGCGTTTTTAAGCGTATAAACGGAAAATTTTTAATAAGCTTTAAAAAATAAATTATTGTGCTTAAAAATTTTTAGCTTATTTTATTTATATTAACTATTAAATTAAATTTCTTTATAAAAAAATATTAAAATAGTTTAGCGTAGCTTTTAAAATATAAATAAATTAAAAATATAAAAGCGTTTAAAAAAAAGCAGGGCAAATTTAAAAAAAAAAACAGGCTTAATTAGCTATTTTTATTAATTTTTTTAATATTAACTCAAATATTTTTAACTTTTTTTTTAATTAATTTTGTTTTTTTAATGCTAGTTAATTAAAGTGCTAATAATACAATTAATTAATTATTTTTATCGCATTTTTTTAGTTTTTTTTTTAAGTTTTTATATAATTTTTTTATTTTAATATAAATTTAATATTTTTTTAATATTATATATATTTTTGTTTGGTTTAATTTTTAATTTTATTTAAAGTTTAACATTTTTAAATGCTAATTTTAGCAAAAAAACTATAAAATGTTAACTATATTTTAGGTTTTTTAAATAATTTAAATTAATAATTTATTGTTAAAATAATTTTTTTTGTTTTAAAAAATTAAATTTATTGCTTAATTGTTTTGTTTTAATATTACGCTTTAAAAATGTATTTTTTTTAAGGTTAGCTTTAATAGTTTATGCTTATTATAGTGTTTTTTAATATAATTTTATAAAAATATTAGTTTATTTTATAGTTTTTATTATGAGCTGATAATTTTTTATGCTTATATTTTTGCGTTAAATGTAAAATTTTTTTAAATTGCCGTTTTATATTTTTTTAGGTTAAATTTATATTTTGCTTTAAATAGTAATTATTTTATTAATTTATTATTAAAATTATTATATATATATTTTGCTTTTAATAATAGTTTAACCTAATTGTTTTACTGTTTATTAAAATAGCAATAAAAATATTATTTTAAATTTTAATTTAATTATTTTATTTGTTTATTTATTTATAAATAATAAGCTATAAATAAATAATGCTTAATTTTTAATGCTTTTATTAATAATTAATAAAATTTAAAAACTATAATTGTTTTTTTATTAATAATTATTTTCTTTAAAATTTTATAGTTATTAAAAATATATTAAGTTATTATATAGGCTAAATTTTTTGCCGTACTTAATTTTCAATATAATATAAAAAATTTATATTTTGTGAGTTTTTTATAACAATTAATATTAAATTATATAATATTTTTGTTATTAATTTTTTTAATGTAAATAGTTTAACAATAAAATTAAACGCAATAAATTTTTAAGCTTTATTAAATATATTTTTAAGTTGTAACAATTTATATAGTTTATATTATAATGCTTTGCTTTTTTTGTATAAATTACATTTAATTAATATTTTTTAATTATATTTTTTAATTTTTTTAATAAAATATTTAATTTTTAATTTTTTAAATAATTTTAAATATTTTTTATAAATAAATATTTATAAATTAATTTAACAAGTTTTTTTTTAACTTTAGCGGTATTTATATTTTATTTTTATAATATAATAAATTTATAATATTGTTATATTTTAATTTTTTTATATTAAACTAATTAATATTGTTATAATAATTGCTAATATTTTTTGTTTAAATAATTTATAGTTTATTTATATTATAGCTAATATTATTAATTTTTGTTTTGTTTTTTTTAAAAAATCCTTTTTTTTTTTTTAATAATTATTTTGTCGACTTTAAATATTTATTTTAACATTTTTTTTAATATAAACAATAATAAAATTAAATTATAACAAAAATTTTGCTTATTTAATTTATTGTTTATTTAACATTTTTAATATTATAAATATTATTAAATTTTTATAGTCGGAATATATTATTACTGGCTTTTTTAGTTTGTATAAATAATATTTCCATTTTTTAAATATTTAAATAATAATTATAAATTTTTTGTTTAGCAGCATATATTATACTGCTAGCTTTAAAAAAAAATTTAAAAAAAAAGCTATTAAGTATAATTTTTTATTTTTGTTTTGTTAATTTAATTGTTTGTTTAATGCCGCTTTGCAAATATCAACTTTTATTTTAAATTTTTTATTAAAGTTAAATAGCTATAAAATTGAATTGTTTACAATTAAAAATTTAATTTTATTAAAAAAATTTTGGTTTTTATTTTTTTTATTTAAAAATTAAAATTTTTTTTATTAAAATTAAAATTTTTTTAATATATTTATTAAAATGTTTAATAAATTTTTAAATATAATATATAAATTTTATAAATATTTTTATATTATTTGTTAATTTAAATATAAGCTAATTTTTTACTGC
Organism: Xylaria venustula; assembly: GCA_022578775.1. Lineage (NCBI taxonomy): Eukaryota > Fungi > Ascomycota > Sordariomycetes > Xylariales > Xylariaceae > Xylaria > Xylaria venustula. The sequence continues at coordinate 31,929 of MU389364.1, read as the reverse complement.
TAAAATTTTAAATTTTTAAATTTATATTTTTTTTAAAATTATTGTAAATTTAAAAAAATTAATTTTATATATATAAAATTTGCTTTTTTAAAAATTTATTTTAAATTTTATATTTTATAACGTTTTAAATATTTTTAAATATATTAATATATTGTTTAAATATATTATTATAAATATATTAACAAATTTTTATACCGCGTTTATAATTTATAATTAAAATATTGCTGCGTTAATAAATTTAAATAGCATTACTAGGTATTTAAATAACTTTTATAATGTTTTAAAGATTATTTTTTATTTTTTATTTAGCGCTATTTTTGTTTGGTAATATACGTTAAATAAATTAAATGTTATAAACTATTTTGCTTATGTTAATTTATTTTTTATCAGGGTTGTAATTTAATGAGTAAGTTAATTAAGTTAATAGTGAGTAACTCACTTTACTCACTAAAATAAATAACTCACTTGAGTTAATAACTTAAATGAGTTACTTTTTTAGTCCTAGGTGAGTAAAGTGAGTAACTCAAACTAAAATAAGTTATTTTTTAGTAATTAATTATTTACTACCTACTAAAAAATTAAGCTTAAAATAGCAATTAAAAAATTTAAAATAATTATTTTTTATAACTATAAAAAATAAGCTTTTTAAAACTATTTTTTATTATTTTTTATATTTAAAAATAAATTAATAATAAATATTTTAAGTTTTATATTTTTTAAAATAAAAAATTAATAATAAAAATAATAAATTTAAAATATTTATTATTGCTTAATTTTTATAGTAAAAAAATCGAAAAAAATAGTATTAAAAAACTTACTTTTTACAGTTATAAAAACTATTTTTAAAATTTTTTTAACTGCTATTTTATTATTTATATTTAAATATATAGTAATTAATAAATTAATTTAGTCACTAACAAAGTAACTTAAAAAAAGTAACTCATTGTAATAAGTAAAGTGAGTTACTCATTTAAGTTAATTAACTTAAATAAGTTACTCACTTAAGTTAGCTAACTTAAGTGAGTTACTTTTTTTTGCTTAGTGAGTAATTAATAACTTAAGTTTTACTCACTGAGTAACAAATTAGTGACAAAATCACAACCTTGTTTTTTGTATTATTAATTTTAAGCAATAACTTTATAAATTTAATTGTTTTAAAATTTATATTTTTATAGTTTATATAAAATTTTTATTGTTGCTTGCTATTTTTTTTAAGTTTCTTTAGCATTTATAGCATTAATAATTATATTAATAATATTAAATGCCGTATAAATTTTTTTGCTAAATTTTTTATAATATATTTATTAAGTTTTTATAGCTGTTTTTAGTTTATATAATGCAATAAAAACTTTTTTAACACTGCTTTTTTTAAATAAAATTTAATAATTTTATATTTTATGCTTTAATGTTATAAATTAACAGCAAGCGGCTTATTAAAAAACTAAAAATCACTAGAAAAACCTAATAAAAAGCACGGGGCTAACTTAAAGGGAAAGCTATAAGCATAGGTTTAGTTACGTAACACGCGGCTTTATAAAGCATAAACAAGCAAAAGTGCTCCAGCTGCTTTGTAAAAACGTATAAAGCAAAATATTTCAAAAAATCTGTAAAAATATATAAAACAGCAAATAAACAGTAAAAAAAAAACAGTTTATATAACGATAAACATTTTTTATATAACTAGTTAGTTTTTATTTTACAATTTAATTTAAATATATAATAACTTTTTAAAATAATTATATAAAAGTATTTTTAACGACTTTAATGTAATTTTTACCAACGTTACGATTATTTTTTTAGTTATTACTTAGCACATTTTTTTATAAAAAGCTCCGATTATATCACGCTAATACGGACTTAGGTTTGTTACATTTAATAAATAAACATATATTTTATTAAATATATTGCTATAATTTTAATATTTTAATAATATTTTGCTGTTAAATATCGGCTTAAAATTTTTAATTATAATATATATTTGTATAAATTATTTTATAAAATTGTTTAATGCTTATGTTAAAAGCTTTTTAAAAGTTAATTTTTTTTATATATTTTATTAAAATTGGCCGGTTTTTTAGTTTATTATAAAATTGCTTTTTTATAACCAAAATATTTCCAAAATAATATTATACTTAAATATTTCCATAATATCGAGCATAAATTTTTTTTGTGTTTTAAAATGTTAAAAAAAAATGCTGCAGTTTTTTTTAAAATTATTTTGTTGTTATATATAATTAAACTTTTATTAACGGTTATAAATAAATAAAAATTGTTTTTAAGCTTCGTTAATATATTTAATTATTTAATAATTTGTAAAAAAATAAAGTTTGCTTAAATTTTTATATTTATAAACGCTTATAGTTTATTTTTTTAATATATTAAATTAATTTTATTATATTTGCTTTTATTAACTATTATTTTATAAAACATTTTTAGCTTTTAAATTAATTATTAATTTGTTATAATTATTTTTAATTGTTTTTTAGTTTTTTAACTGTTTTTGTTTATATTAATATTTTGTTTATTTGTTATTAAGCTTAAATTGTTTTAATTAATATTAAAAATTATATAATTATAATTTTGTTGTTATAATATTTTAATGTTATTTGTTTTATTAATTTAAAATTTATTTTAATAGTTTTTTTTTTTTAAACGTAAATTAATTTTGCTTAATTTATATTGTGCGTTTTTTAAGTTTTTGTAACTCCGTAGCTTTTATTTAAGTATATATTTTATATGCATTATTATAACATTATTTTTAATTTATAATTTATAATATATATTTTGTTAGGTATTATAAATCCGTTTAAATATTGCAAACTTGTTTTAATTTTAATAAATAATTATTATTTTTTTTATATTGTGTAATAAACCTAAGTTTGTATTAGCGTAATATAATTAAAGCTTTCGGTAAAAAATTGTGCTAAGTAATAACTAAAAAAATTATCGTAACGTTAGTAAAAATTATACTAAAGTTATTAAAAATATTTTTATATAGTTATTTTAAAAAGTTGCTATATATTTAAATTAAATTATAAAATAAAAACTAATTAATTATATAAAAAATGTTTATTATTATATAAACTGTTTTTTTTTACCGTTTATTTGCTGCTTTGTATATTTTTACAGATTTTTTAAAGCATTTTGCTTTGTACGCTTTTATAAAGCAGCTAAAGCACTTTTGTTTTATTATGCTTTATAAAGCCGCGTATTATATAACCATATTTATACTAGTGGCTTTTTTTTAAAGTTAGCTTTATGCTTTTTATTAGGTTTTTTTTGTTATTTTTAGCTTTTTAACAAATTGCTTGCTGTTAATTTGTAATATTATTATTTTATTTCTTAGGTTTATTATCCGCAATAAATATTTAGCGTGTTTTTTGGCCGGTAAGTTTTACGTGTGTCCGTTTTTTTTTTTTTTATAGTTTGTTATTAATATAGCAGGTCGAGTTTTAAAGTTAGCTTGTTTTATTTTTTTTACAATTAAAACCTTTGGTTATAAAATTATACTTTGCTTTAAATGCTTTAATAAAAGCTTTTTTTATAAAATGTTAAATAGTATTAATTATTGCAAAAATTATAATAACGCTAATTTTTTTTTTTGCGATAAAAACTATGTTTTTATAAACTTTTTATATAATATTATTTTTAAATACTAATGTTTATAAACGCATAAACGAAAATTTTTTAATAAACTTTAAAAAATAAATTATTGTGCTTAAAAAATAAATTGTTGTGCTTAAAAACTTTTAGCTCGCTTTGTTTAGCTTAACCGTTAAATAAAAATTTTTTGCAAAAAAAGTATTAAAATAGCTTAGCGTAGCTTTTAAAATATAAATAAATTAAAAACGCAAAAGCGTTAAAAAAAAAGCAGCATAAATTAAAAAAAAACAAGTTTAATTAGCTGCTTTTATTAATTTTTTTAATATTAATTAATATGCTTTTATTTTTTTTAATTAATTTTGCTTTTTTAGCGCTAGTTAATTAAAGTGTTAATAATAAAACTAATTAATTATTTTTATTGCATTTTTTAAGTTTTTTTTAGGTTTTTTTTAAGTTTTTATATAGTTTTTTGTATAAGTATTTTTTTTACTTAATTAAATATTTATAAATCTTTTTGTTTTAATATAAATTTAATATTTTTTTAATATTATAAGTTACGCGTTGGTGGCTAGCCAAGCCCTGTTAACCCAACATTACGCTACACACACTACACTACGCCTGGCGCCACCTGGCGTACCCCCCACCGCACACATACATAACGCGTAGTTCTCAACCACTCCCATATATAGCTTTCCTTTTTTTTTCATGCTTAGATTTCAGTACAATATACGCTGTTTTTAGAAGCCTTGTTTTCTTTGTGACGCCGAAATATAACATTATATATATTTTCGTTTAATTTAATTCTTAATTTTATTTAAAATTTAGCGTTTTTAAGTGTTAATTTTAACAAAAATATATAAAATATTAAAAATATTTTAGCTTTTATAAGTAATTTAAATTAATAATTTATTTTTAAAATAATTTTTTTTATTTTAAAAAATCCGATTTATTTAAAATTAAATTTATTGCTTGGTTGCTTTATTTTAATATTACGCTTTAAAAAATACACTTTATTTTTTTTTTAAAGTTAGCTTTAATAATTTATATTTGTTATAATGTTTTTTTATGTGATTTTATAAAAATGTTAGCTTGTTTTGTAGTTTTTATTGTAAGCCAATAATTTTTTTTGCTTATATTTTTGCGTTAAGTGCAAATTTTTTTTAAATTACCGTTTTATATTTTTTAAAGTTCGATTTATAATTTGCTTTAAATGGTAACATTTTTATTAATTTATTGTTAAAATTATTGTATATATATTTTGTTTTTAGCAATAATTTAATTTAATTGTTTTATTGTTTATTAAAATAATAACAAAAATATTGCTTTAAAATTTAATTTAATCGTTTTGTTTATTTATTTGTTTATAAATAATAAGCTGTAAATATGTGTAATAAACCTTAAGTTCGTATAGGCGTGGTATAATTAAAGCTCTCCGTAAAAAATCGTGCTAAATAATAATTAAAAAAATTATCGTAACGTTGGTAAAAATTACACTAAAGTCGTTAAAAATATTTCTATATAATTATTTTAAAAAGTCGCTATATATTTAAATTAAATTCTAAAATAAAAACTAATTAGTTATATAAAAAATATTTATTATTATATAAACTGTTTTTTTTTTTACTTTAATGCTTTTTAATAGTAAAGTTACTATAATTACTTTAGTTACCTAGTTACTTTTTTGGTAATACCGACGCTTAAAATAACTAAATAACTCGTTACGTAATTAGCCTTGTGGTTTTAAACCCACTTTTTTTTTACCGCAAAACTTATTCCGTACTAAGCTTATTTAATAAGCCCCCGTAAATGCTAATTGATAACATTATTTTTTTACCCCTAAAATTATTGCCATTAATAATTAAAATAAGTTTTTTTGTTTTTTTTTTTGCTGTTATTATTGTTAAATTACGACCGCAATACCTTTTTTTTAGTTTGCTTGCGCTTAAAACTTTTTAGCGGATTATTTAAATAAATTTAACATTTTTTTAAACTTTTGTTTGCGTTGCAGCTTATTTTAAATCGTTTGCTTTCGAAATTTTAACCGCAGTTTTTGTTGTTTTGTTTATATTTATCGTAAGCGTCCATACATAATGCCTTTTTATACTACTAGCTTAGCCCGTATCGCAAAAAAACGTTGTCGCATTTATAAAAAACAAAAAAACGCCCGTTTTTAATTAAATATTTTTTAAAAATTTTTAACCAAAGCTTAAAAAAATTTTCGCTAAAATTAAAAAACTTTTTTTTATACCTAAAGCAAAATTTTTATTTAATTTGCCTGTTTAAAGCGTTTAAAAAAACAAAACAACATTTTAAAAAATAAAAAAAAACAAATTTTTTTGCAAAAGTTTTAAGTTTTTAAAAAAAATAAAAGCTATTAAGCGAAAAAACAAAAACTTTAAAGCTTTTTTTTAGCTTTTGTTTGGTGCAAACTTTAATATTAACTAAAATGGTTTTAATTTTTTTTTTTTAGTTAATTTTGCTTTTTTTAGCGCTAATTGGTTAAAATGCCGTTAATAAAACTAATTAACTATTTTTATCGCGTTTTTTAAGTTTTTTTTTAAATTTTTATATAATTTTTTATATAAATATTTTTTTTACTTAATTAAATACTTATAAATTTTTTTGTTTTAACATAAATTTAATATTTTTTTAATATTATATATATTTTGTTTAATCTAACTTTTAGTTTTATTTAAAATTTAGCATTTTTAAATATTAATTTTAATAAAAAAATATAAAACGTTAATTATATTTTAGCTTTTTTAAGCAACTTAAATTAATAGTTTATTTTTAAAATAATTTTTTTTATTTTAAAAAATTTAATTTGTTTAAAATTAAATTTATCGCTTAATTGTTTTATTTTAATATTACGCTTTAAAAAAAAATATATATATATTTTTTTTAAAGTTAGCTTTAATAATTTATGTTTATTATAATATGTTTTTATGCGGTTTTATAAAAATACTAGCTTATTTTATAATTTTTATTATAAGCTAATAATTTTTTTTGCCTATATTTTTACGCTAGGCGCAAAAATCCTTTAAATTTGCCGTTTTATATTTTTTTAAATTAAATTTATAATTTGCTTTAAATAATAACATTTTTATTAATTTATTGTTAAAACTATTATATATATATTTTGCCTTTAGCAATAATTTAGCCTAGTTGTTTTGCTATTTATTAAAGTAGCAACAAAAATATTGCTTTAAAATTTAATTTAATTGTTTTATTTATTTATTCGTTTGTAAATAATAAACCGTAAATATGCGGTATTTAACCTTTAATGCTTTTATTAATAATTAATAAAATTTAATAGCTATAATAATTTTTTTATTTATAATTTTTTTTTTAAAATTTTATATTTATTAAAAATATATTAAATTATTATATAAGCTGAATTTTTTACTGTATTTAATTTGAAATATGGTATTTAATACTTATATTTTATAAGTTTTTTTACAATAACTAGTATTAAATTATATAATATTTTTATTATTAATTTTTTTAACTTAAATAATTTAACGATAAAAGTAAACGCAATAAATTTTTAAGCTTTATTAAATATTTTTTTAGGTTGCAATAATTTATATAGTTTATGTCGCGGTGCTTTGCTTTTTTAATATAAATTATATTTGGTTAATATTTTTTTAATTGTACTTTTTTTTTTTTTTAATAAAATTTTTAATTTTTAATTTTTTAAATAATTTTAAATACTTTTTAATATTTTGCGAGTAAATATTTGTAAGCTAATTTAACAAACTTTTTTTTTAACTGTAGTAATATTTATATTTTATTTTTATAATATAGTAAGTTTATACCGCCGTTATATTTTAGTTTTTTTTTATTAAATTAATTAATATTATCGTAATAATATTTAGCCGTAATAATTGCCGATGTTTTTTGTTTAAATAACCTATAGTTTATTTGTGTTATAGTTAATATTATTAATTTTTGTTTTGTTTTTTTAAAAAATATTTAACTTTTTTTCTTTTTTTTTTTAATAATTGGTTTGTCGGCTTAAAGCATTTGCTTTAACATTTTTTTTTTAAATATAAACAATAACAAAGTTAAATTATAAAAAAAATTTTGATTATTTAATTTGTTATTTGTTTAATATTTTTAATGTTATAAATATTGCTAAATTTTTATAATTAAAATATATTATTATTAGCTTTTTTAATTTATATAAATAATATTTTTATTTTTTAAATGTTTAAATAATAGCTATAAATTTTTTATTTAGCAGTATATATTGTGCCGCTAGTTTTAAAAAGTTTTTTGAAAAAAAAGCTACTAGATATAATTTTTTATTGTTGTTTTGTTAATTTAGTTGTTTGCTTATTGCTATTTTGCAAATATTAATTTTTATTTTAAATTTTTTGTTAAAGTTAAATAGCTTTAAAACTAAATCGCTTACAATTAAAAATTTAACTTTGTTAAAAAACTTTTGTTTTTTGTTTTTTTATTTAAAAATTAAAATTTTTTTTATTAAATTTGTAAAAAGTTTTATATATTTATTAAAACTTTTAATAAATTTTTAAATATAATTTAAAAATTTTATAAATATTTTTATATTATTTATTAATTTGAATATAAGCTAATTTTTTACTGCTAAAATTTTAAAATTTTAAATTTAAACTTTTTTTAAAGTTATTATAAATTTAAAAAAATTAACTTTTTGCGTATAAAATTTATTTTTTTTAAAGTTTATTTTAAATTTTGCGTTTTATAACGCTTTAAATATTTTTTTTACATATTTTCGGTATTTTTTAAATATTTTTAAATATATTAATATATTATTTAAATATATTATTACAAATATATTGATAAATTTTTATACTGCGTTTGTAATTTATATGTAAAATATTGCTAGTGCGTTAATAAACTTAAATAGTATTATTAAATATTTAAACAATTTTTTAAGCGTTTTAAATGCGGTTTTTTATTTATTACCTAGCGCTATTTTTGTTTGGTAATATATATTAAATAAATTAAACGTTATAAATCATTTTGCTTGCATTAATTTATTTTTTATTTTGTTAATTTTAAGCAATAGTTTTATAAATTTAATTGTTTTAAAGTTTATATTTTTATAGTTTATATAAAGCTTTTATTATTATTTGCTATTTTTTTAAGCTTTTTTAGCATTTATAGCACCGGTAATCGTATTAATAACGTTAAATGCTATATAAATTTTTTTGCTAAGTTTTTTTTAATATATTTGTTAAATTTTTATAGCTATTTTTAATTTATATAATATAATAAAAAAATTTTTAACACTGCTTTTTTTTTTAAATAAAATTTAATAGTTTTATATTTTATGCTTTAATAAATAATTGTATGTTTTACTAAATATATTGCTGTAATTTTTATATTTTAATAATATTTTGCTATTAAATAATAGCTTAAAAATTTTAATTATAATATATATTTATATAAATTGTTTTATAAAATTATTTAATACTTGCATTAAAAGCTTTTTAGCGGTTAATTTTTTTTTAGTATATTTTATTAAAATTGGCAAGTTTTTTAGTTTATTTTAAAATTGCTTTTTTGCAACCAAATTATTTTTAAAATAATATTATACCTAAATATTTTTGTAATATCGAGCGTAAGTTTTTTTTTGTGTTTTAAAATGTTAAAAAAAAGTGCTGCAATTTTTTTTTAAACTATTTTGTTATTATACGCAATTAAACTTTTATCAACAGTTATAAATAAATAAAAATTGTTTTTAAGCTTTATTAATATATTTAGTCGCTTAATAATTCGTAAAAAAATAAAACTTGTTTAAACTTTTATATTTATAAACATTTATAGCTTATTTTTTAATATATTAAATTAATTTTAATATATTTACTTTTGTTAGCTGTTATAGCATAAAATATTTTTAGCTTTTAAATTAATTATTAATTTGTTATAATTGCTTTTAATTATTTTTTAATTTTTTAACTGTTTTTATATATATTAATATTTTGTTTATTTGTTATTAAACTTTAGTTGCTTTAATTAATATTAAAAATTATATAATTATAATTTTGTCGTTGTAATATTTTAGTGTTATTTATATCGTAAACTTAAAATTTGTTTTAACAGTTTGTTTTTTTTTAAATATAAATTAGTTTTGCTTAATTTATATCGCGCGTTTTTTAAGTTTTTGTAACTTTGTAACTTTTGCTTAAACATATATTTTATATGCGTTATTATAACATTATTTTTAGTTTATAATTTATAATATATATTTTGTTCGCTATTATAAATTTATTTTAAATATTGCAAACTTGTTTTAGTTTTAATAAATAATTACTATTTTTTTAATATTGTTTTTATAATAAGGTTGCTATAGTGCGTTGCTATTTATTTGCTTTAAAAATTATATATATTAAAGTTTTTTTTAAATATATATATAACATTAATAAATTATATAATTTATTTAAAAAAACATTTTTATTTTTAAATTAATTTAGCTTTTTAATTAGTTTTTTATTTTGCAAAATTATAAATGCTTTGTTAATTTTTATAACACTTTTAATTATTTTTAGTTTTTTATAATTGTTATTATTTTTTATGTTTAGTTATTTTGTATAGCTGTTGTGCTTATTGCAGTTAATTATATTATAAGTGCACTTATTTTGTTTTGCTTGTTTTAATTGTTTTGTTGCCAAATATTCTAAGCACACCTGTTTTTTTTTTTATATATATTGCAGCTAAATATATTTTTAATATATCGTTATTAATTTAAGCTTTATTAATTCCTCATTTATAATATCGCAATTATTATTGCAAAAGTTTGTTTAAGCTTTTTAAGCTTTTATTATTTTTTAAGCTTTTTGCAGTTTTTAGCGTAATATTTTTTTTAATTGCAATTATAACATTTAACTTTACTTAAGTTTTATTTTTTAATAATTGCATTAAATTTTATTAATTTTAGGTAAATTTTAATTGCCGTTAATTTTTAAGCTTTTTTTTTATATATTTAATATTTAATTATTTTAGTTTTGTTAAAATTTTTAAAATTGTTGCTTATACAAACAATTGTTAATTTTAATTGCTTTTGCAATAAATTTTTTTAGATTGCTTTTTTTTTTATTTTGATATAATTTATTTTAAACTTTAATTTTAAGTTTGTTAAAAAAAATCGTTATTATTGCATTATTGTTAGCTTATTTAATTTTTGCATATTATTTGCGAAATTTTATTACATATTTATACGCTGTTTTATTTTAAATTAAAGCTATTAATTTTTGTTTAGCTTGTTTAATTTTTTCTGGGTTTTTGTATATATTAATTATAGCTTTTTTAAATTTTTTATATTTGCTGAAAATATTATTAATTGCAGTCCGGCGATTATTTTTATTTATATTTTTTAAGTAATCGTTTATAATAAATTAAAATTATTTTAATATATTGTTCGTAAAATACCTCGCAACTATTATTATTTTTTTTGCGTTTATAATAAAATTTAATTTGTAATATTTTAAATATATTTTAACCTAGGTTAAAATTTTTTTTAATTAACTTTATAAATTATCGAATTTTTTTAGCTTAATTAGCTTAAAAAACTTAAGGTTAAAAATATTAATTAAATAGTTTTTAAGCTGTTTGTTTTAATGCTTTAGTTGTTAAATTTTTTTTTGCAGTTCGTTAAGTAAATGCTGCACTATCGCAGGTATTAAGTCTAGTTGTTCCGTTAAAGCTATAATAATTTTTTCAGTTGTTTTAAACACTAATTAAATAATAATTTAAAATGGAATAAACCTTAAGTTTGTATAAGCGTGGTATAATTAAAGCTTCCCGTAAAAAATCGTGCTAAATAATAACTAAAAAAATTATTGTAACATTAGTAAAAATTACACTAAAGTCGTTAAAAATACTTTTATATAATTATTTTAAAAAGTTGCTATATACTTAAATTAAATTGTAAAATAAAAACTAATTAATTACATAAAAAATATTTATTATTATATAAACTGTTTTTTTTTTATTTTGATGTTTTTTGACAGTAAAGTCACTATAGTTACCTCAGTTACCTAGTCACCCCTTTGGTGATACCGACGCCTAGGGTGACTGAGTGACTCGTCACGTGATCAGCCCTGTAGTTCCAGACCCAGTTTTTTTTCACCGCAAAACTTATCCCGTACTAGGCCTACCCAATAGGCCCCCGTGGGTGCTAGTTCGTAACAATATGCGGTATTTAACTCTTAATATTTTTATTAACGATTAATAAAATTTAAAAGCTATAATTGTTTTTTATCGGTAATTATTTTTTTTAAAATTTTATATTTGTTAAAAATATATTAAATTATTATATAAGCTAATTTTTTTGCTATATTTAATTTTAAATATAGTATAAAATATTTATATTTGGTAAATTTTTTAATAATATTTAATATTAAATTATAAAATATTTTTGTTATTAATTTTTTTAACTTAAATAGCTTAATAATAAAATTAAACGCAATAAATTTTCAAGCTTTATTAAATATTTTTTTAAATTATAACAATTTATATAGTTTATATCGCGATATTTTGCTTTTTTTGCATAAATTATATTTAGTTAATATTTTTTTAATCATACTTTTTATTTAATTTTTTTAATAAAATGCTTAATTTTTAATTTTTTAAGCAATTTTAAACATTTTTTAATATTTTGCAAATAAATGTTTATAAGCTAATTTAACAAGCTTTTTTTTTAACTTTAATAATATTGATATTTTATTTTTATAATATAATAAATTTATAATATTATTATATTTTAGTTTTTTTAATTAAATTAATTAATATTATTATAATAATATTTAATTGTAATAATTGGTAACATTTTTTGCTTAAATAATTTATAATTTATTTGTGTTATAACTAATATTATTAATTTTTGTTTTATTTTTTAAAAAAATGTTTTTTTTTAATAATTGCTTTATTAACTTAAAATATTTGTTTTAACATTTTTTTTAATATAAATAATAATAAAATTAAACTGTAAAATTTTTTTTGCTTATTTAATTTATCGTTTATTTAATATTTTTAAAATTATAAATGTTATTAAATTTTTATAATTAAAATATATTATTATTAGCTTTTTTAGTTTATATAAATAATATTTTTATTTTTTAAATATTTAAACAATAATTATAAATTTCTTGTTTAGCAGCATATATTATACTACTAGTTTTAAAAAAAATTTCGAAAAAAAAGGTACTAAATATAATTTTTTGCTTTTATTTTATTAATTTAATTATTTGTTTATTACTATTTTATAAACGTTAATTTTTATTTTAAATTTTTTATTAAAATTAAAAAATTTTAAAATTAAATTGCTTATAATTAAAAATTTCATTTTATAAAAAAAAAATTTGTTTTTTGTTTTTTTATTTAAAAATTAAATTTTTTTTTATTAAATTTATAAAAATTTTTATATATTTACTAAAATTTTTAATAAATTTTCGAATATAATTTGTAAATTTTATAAATATTTTTACATTATTTGTTAATTTTAATATATGTTAATTTTTTACTGCAAAAATTTTAAATTTTTAAATTTTTTTTTTTTAAAGTTATCGTAAATTTAAAAAAATTAATTTTTTATATATAAAATTAATTTTTTTAAGGTTTTTAAATTTTGCGTTTTATAACGCTTTAAATACTTTTTTTATGTTTTTTTATATATTATTTAAATATATTATTATAAATATGTCGATAAACTTTTGTATTGCGTTTGTAATTTATGCTTAAAATATTACTGGTGCGTTAATAAACTTAAATAATATTATTAAATATTTAAACAACTTTTTAACCGTTTTAAATACTGTTTTTTATTTATTACTTAGCGTTTTTTTAGTTTAATAATATGCGTTAAATAAATTAAATGTTATAAATTATTTTACTTGCGTTAATTTGTTTTTTATATTGTTAATTTTAAATTATAATTTTATAAATTCAATTGTTTTAAAGTTTATATTTTTATAGTTTATATAAAGTTTTTATTATTGCTTACTGTTTTTTTAAGCTTTTTTAATATTTATAGCATTAATAATCGTATTAATAAAGTTACGGCTAAGTGGCTTGACCCGCTTGACCCGCTTGACCTGCTGGTCGGCCCAGCGCTCCAGGTGGCCTGTGCCACCTGTATACGTGACCCACTTAGCCGTGCACCTACAAATATAAACGTACTTAAATTATATATAAAATAGTTTTTTTTTTTTTTTTTTTTTACCTTAGTATTAATATATATTTAGTACGCCAACTTAAAGCTTTGCTTTTTAAAATCACTTTAATTATAATAATATTAAGGTTATTTTTAGCTTAAAAAGTTTCGTATTTTTTTAACGACTTAAAATAATTAACGCGGGTTAATATATTTATTTTTGCACTTTTAAACCCTAAATTTTACTTTAAACCTTGATTAAAAGCGTGCTAATTATTACTTTTCTCCGATTTCACGGATCGACGTTAAAACGGCTTAAATTACCTACTATTTTTAATAATAATGCGATTAAACGATAAATTTTTTAGCTTTAGCGGCCAGGCCCAAAAATATATAACCTTTAACGTAAAAACCCTAACGGAAATTTATGTTTAATTTGATAAAATTTTTAATATTTATATAAAAAAACGTTTTTTAAAAGCTATTACGATTTGCAAACTAGCTGCTACTAAAATAGTTAATCGCGACAAAAATAATAATAAACTTATTAATGCTTTAAAAAAAGCCCTAAAAATATATTACAAATAAATACGTAAAGTTTTAAATAGTAAAAATTATAAAAACAGCTAATATAGTTTTACAATAAATAGTATTTATAAAAACATTTTAAATAAAATTAAGCACTTGGTTAAATTAACTGCTAATAACAATTATAAAGCTATAAACTTTTATTTTAAGCTATTTACCGTAAAAAAAAAAGCAGCGTTTTTTTTTTTAACGGCTTAATAACTTTTAAAAATTTTGTTAAGTTTTATAACGGCAATTATAAAGCTTTATATAATAAATTAATTATTAAAAAATTGTTGGTTTAAGTTTAAAATTATATAGCATAAAATGTTTACTAGTAAGCTAGCATCGTAAACATTAATGTTTAAAATTTTGCGGACTTTTTAAAAAAAGTTTACGGCAAATCCGAAAAACAAATTAACGCTATAAATATTATAAACCAAAAATTACGAAGAAATTTTGCAAAAAAAAAAAGGCAAAATTTGCTAAAGCTAATTAATTAATTACTAATATAATAATATGCAACCGAAATATTACTTTTGCTTTCGATATTTTAGCAAGCAAATGTAAAAAATTAGCTAAAGTAAAAATTTATATTTTTTATAATAACGCTAAAAAAATAAAGTTTTTTTTAAAGTTTAGCACCGCTTATAAATTAATCGCTTAAAAGCTAACGAAAATTAGTTTGCGACAAAACAAGCCAAGCTAGCTAACGTTAAGTTTTATTTAAAAAGCAATATAGCTTTAAATTTTTAGCTTTATTTGCTAAATAGCTATTTTAATTAAATTAAAATAGCTAAACAGCTTATAAAATATTTAAAAAAACAAATATTTTAATATAAATAAAAAATAAAAAACCTAAGCTAAATAAATTAATTTAAAGTTAACTTTATTTAATAATTTTTAAAAGTTTAAAAATATATTTATTTGTTTTGCCGGTAAATATATAATTGCTAAAAAAAAATTGAAAAAAAAAGTTTTATACCTATATTAAAGTTATTTAATTAAAAAATTTAATTATATTTAAATATTTTAATTTTAACTGTAGCTATTATAAGTTTGTTTTGTAATGCGAACAGCTTGCTTATAATTTTGTTAAAACTAAAGCATAATTAAAATATAACAAAGCAAACGCTGCTGCTGCAAAAAACAAAAACAAAAATTAATTAAACGTTAAAAACAACTGTAATTTTGCTTAATCGGGTAATAATAATAATGCTTTTAAGCTTTATGCAGCAAAAGTTAAATAGGCTTATTTATTTTTAACCTAAAAAAAAAAAAAGCTAATCGCAAAAAATTAATGTTTTAATTGCCGAAAAAAAGGTTATCGCACCTGCAAATATTTTTTAAGCGGCTAAAAACTAGTTATGTTTAACGCTAATTATAAGGCCTAATTTGCAGCCCTTTTTGCTAGGTACGGATAAAATAACATACTTAAAAAAAAGGTTGAGATTAAAGTCGAGGTGGAAAATATTTAACCTTAAAAACTATAAATTTTTTTTTAAAAATTATATTAAAAATAAAAAATAGGTAATATAGCTAATATTTTAATATTATATTTAGGTGAGAAATTTTTTTTTATAATATATACTTTAAAAATAAATAAATAAATTATTGCTGTTTAAAAATGCCTCGCTAATATAAAAGCAAACGGATTTTTTTTTATAAACGAAATATTAGCGACCCGTTTTATAACAAAACTAAATGCAACTATTGTAAACAATGTTAAAAAAAAAGCGTTATTAAATATAACGCTAAAATATAACAAAAAATTTGCAAAGCTTTGCTAATTAACTTTTATTTTTAAAGTTAAATGTTTAAAAATATGTTAGTAATAGTTTTTTTAATGCTAAACAAAATAATTATTAAACGAAATTTTTATAAAATATATAACATTTTATTTAATGCACAAAAAAAATGTTACGTTTTTTTTTAACTTATTTTTAGTCGATAAAAAAAAGGCTAAAAAAAACAAAAAATATTTATGAAAAAACACTTAAAGGTTATAAAAAATGTAAATAAAACGGTGCTTTTAACTTTTTTTATACCGGTAGCTGCTATATTGCCGATTTTTACCACAAAATGCATGCTAATATATTTTATTAAAAGTTTTATGCGTAAAAACTTTTAAAAAATAAAACGCTAATTAACAAAAAAATAAATTGTTTTTATTACTTTTAAACCGTTTATTAAAAAGCAAATTAAAATAAAAGCACAATATTTAAAAACTATATTATATGCGGAAAAAATTCGCATGGTATAAAAAAATTTTATTTTTAAAATTATTATAGTTAATGCAACTATATTTACCGCATATTTAAAACAAAATAAATAATAAATTTAGCAAACTTTTATTACTAGTTTTTACAAAATTAATTTGAAGTTAAGCATAAAAAAAAAACTAAACAATTTATTTTTAAAATTTAAAACTAAAAAATTTAAACAAAAAGCTTAAAAAATAGTACCGGAAAAATACCGATTATTAATTTGTATTTTTAGCAAAATAAATTTAAATATATTAGTTAAACCTTGCAATATTAATTACCGTATTAAATTTTTGCCGAAAAAAAGCAAAAGCAATTTAAATAACAGCTTTTTATATTGCATATTTATTAATAAGCTTGCTACATTAGAAAAAGATATATTTAAGAATTTAAAAAAAGGTTTTATTATACCTGCAAATTTTTTATTTATATTGTTAGTATTATATGCTTTTAAAGCTAACGAAAAATTGCGAGATTATATAAATTACCAGAAAATAAACGCACTAACAAAAAAAAATATTTATTATTATTAATTAAAAAAATATTATTATATATTTTTAAAGCAAAAATTTTTACGAAAACTAATGTATGTTAAAAATTTTATAAAATACGGATATATTTTAAAAACAAAAATATTATTACGTTTAAAACTCGATATAAATTATATAAATATAAAATAATATTATTTAAGTTAATTAACGGACCAGCTATTTTTTAAAGGTATATAAACGAAATTATAAAAAATTATATTAACAATTTTTGCAGCACTTATATTAACAATATATTAATATATTTAAATACAATTAAAAAATATAAAAAATATATTAAAAAAGTATTAAAAATATTATAAAATAACAATTTGCAAACAAATTTTAAAAAATGCAAATTTTATATTACCGAGATAAAATACTTTGGTTATATCGTAGGAAAAAACGGTATTAAAGTAAACTTCGACAAAATTGCTGTGGTTTGCGATTAAAAAAGTTTGCTACGCTAAAAGCAGTTTAATTTTTTTTAAAATTTTATAATTTTTATAAATGCTTTGTTTTTAAGTATAGCTGCATTGCTAAACTACTGTTTAATTTAACAAAAAAAATATAACTTTTTAATGGTTAAAAAATTACTAAAAAACGTTTAATCAATTGAAATATTTTTTAATTAATGTATTTATGTTAGCTTATTTTTATTTTAAACGCAAAACCTATATAAAAACCAATGTTTTTAACAAAATAACAGCTAAATATTTGTTTTAAAAACAAAAAAACAGCAAATAGCACTTTATTGCTTATATTTTTAAAATAATATATAGCGCTAAGCTAAATTACGGCATTTATAATAAAAAAATGCTAGCTATTATTAAAAAAATTTAGTATTAAAAGCTTAAGCTAATTAAACTTTAAAAAAAACAGCTAATTAAACTTTAAAAAAAACAGCTATTTAAACTTTAAAAAAAACAGCTATTTTTTATTATTATTAATTATTAAGCATTAAAATATTTTATTACAAAATAATATTTAAATTAAAAATAAGCAAATTAAGCAAATTTAATAGCTTAATATTATTTTGTTATTATTTATTAATTTAAAGTTAAAAATATAATAGCTAACGTTTTGTTACAAAAACAAAAAAATTTGCATATTTAAAAAAGCAAGCTAAAAAGTTAAAAATATATAACAGTTTTTAAAGTGGTAAATAAAATATATTTATTTTTAGTAAAATATATAATACCGCTTTTTTGCTTAAATAATAAAAGTTTAATTGCTTTAATTAAAATTGGCTTTTTTATACCTGGTGTTATATTAATAAACGAGGTTTTACAGCGAAACTAAAATTTTTTAAATTTTAAAATTTATTGTGTTAAAGCTTGCATTGCAAAAAATAATTAATAAAATATAAATAAAAGTTTTATTACGTATTATATTCGAAACAGCTCACTATAAAAAAACAATATAATTTATACGTTTTTTTATTTTTTAATTTGTTTTTTTTACACAAATAAACTGCAGCTAAAAAAAAAAAAAAAGCTAGTGTTAAATTAACTAATGTTAGCTATATTTTTTACATGCATTATATGTGCTATAGGTAGCACGTAATATCAAAAAGATTTTTTATCCTCTTTAAAAAAGCGTCGTGCGCTAACCAAAGTTTTTACCTAGATAAAAACTTTACTATACACAAAGCTTTTTTTTACTTTTTAAATAAATAAATACAAATAAATATATAAAACAGTTCACTTTATCTCACCTTACACGTATAATTATACCAAGCTTATTTAACAATTATATTATTTGTTTATTTATAAAAAGTTTAAATAACTAATAAATTTTAAAAAATAAAATTATATAATAAAAAATAAATTTTTTTAATTTATAAACCTAAAAACAACTTTAAAATAATATAAATATTAATATAAACGTTAAAAATATTATTAATAATAAAATTTTAATTTTAATTATTAATAATAATTTATTGTTTAATATTATTAATTTTGATTTTTTTAAAAATTTAATTGCTTTGTTTAAACAATAAATAATTAAAGCTAAATTAATTATTTTATTTTATTAATTTTATTAACTTTTTAATATAAAAATTTTATTATACATTAAGCTATTTTAAAATTATTGTTTTTATTAATTTTTAAATTAACTTTATTAGCTTTTAATAATAAATTAAAACTTAATATTAAAAATAATAAAAAAAAATTTATTGTTTTTAATATTGAAATTTTAAATTTAAAAATAGCTTATATTAGGGTTGTGATTTAATGAGTAATTTTATTAAGTTAATAGTGAGTAACTCACTTTATTTACTAAAATAAATAAGTTATTTAAGTAAATAACTCAAATAAATTAATAACTTAAATAAGTTAATTCTTTAGTCCTAGGTAAATAAAGTGAATTATTTACGTGAGTTAATAAGTAAAATAAGTTACTTTTTTTTAATGAGTAATTTAAACTAAAGTAAGTTATTTTTTAGTGATTTATTACTTAGTACTTACTAAAAAATTAATTTTAAAATAAGAGTTAAAAAATTTAAAACAATGATTTTTTATAACTATAAAAAATAAGCTTTTTAAAACTATTTTTTTTTATTTTTTATAGCTAAAAACAAATTAATAATAAAAATAATAAATTTGAAATATTTATTATTGCTTTGCTTTTATAATAAAAAAATCGGAAAAAATAGTATTAAAAAGCTTATTTTTTAAAGTTATAAAAAATATTTTTTAAAAACTTTTAACTATTATTTTATTTTTTATATTTAAATATATAATAATTAATTAATTAATTTAATTATTAATAAAATAACTTAAAAAAATAATTTATTATAATAAGTAAAATGAATTATTTATTTAAATTAATTAATTTAAATGAGTTATTTATTTAAATTAGCTAAGTTAAGTGAGTTATTTTTTTTGCTTAGTAAATAATTAATAACTTAAGTTTTATTTACTGAGTAACAAATTAATAAGAAAATTATAACCCTGCATTTAGCTGATTAAAGCCTTTAAAAAAAGGGTATTGCTTGGCTATATAGGTTTAAAATTATATAGGGCAATAAAAGGTTAAAGTTAAAAAGCTTCGCGTAGCAACGAAAGTTAAAGGCTTTAAAAGCCGCTCGCAAAGGTTAACAGGGTTAAAAAGCGGCATAATTATATTATTTACGGGCTATTAAACTAATGCAATTTATTCCCACCTTTTTTACATAGATATATTTTTTACACCTAGTTTGTACTTAATTTTTCCCCTTTTTTAGCTTTAGTTTTATATAAAACCTATTACGAAAATAATATAATTTATTATATTTAAGCCAAAATATTTTTTATTTATAACAATTTTAAAGTTTTTATTACTTAGTTATTTATAATGCGGCAATATAACACTTAATATAATAATTAATTTTAAAGCTTTGCTAAATTAATAAATATGTTTTTAAATAATTTTCGAAATTTTTACAATATTTTTTTCAGTTATTAAAACAACTTAATTATTTAAGTTTAAATTTAAAATTTAACAGCTAAAGCTATTAGTTTTAATATTTAGTTTTTACGGAAAATTTTAATTATAACAATAATTATACTTTTTATTTACTTTTTTATTTTTTTCGATTTAAATTATAATATTATTAAAATTAATTTAAGCAAATTGCTTTAACAAAAATAATTTTTACTAAGCATAAATTTTATATTTAATTAATAAATAAAATGAAAAACTAAGTTTAAATTTATATTTTTATGCTTTAATTAAAAGTTTCGATTTAATATTACGAAAATTTTATATGCAATAAGCAAAATAAATTAAGCCTGTAAAAATTAATATTAAATTTTGCTTAAACGCAAAAACTATATAAAATATAAACAATATTTATTTAATTAGCATTATTATTTTAAATAAATTAAAACATTAATTTACTAATTTTTTTTTAAAATACTAGCGTAAACAACTAATTAAAAAATGTTTATTAATTATAAAAACAATTTTTACATATTTTTAACTAATATTTAGCTATTGTAAAAAATTAAAAATATTTACGATTTTTTTGCAAAAAAGCTATATTTTTTTACGCAAAATTAAAAAAAACTTTTTAAAAAAAATTATAAATTTTTATAACCTTTTAATAAAAACTAAAGCTAATATAATA
Source organism: Xylaria venustula (assembly GCA_022578775.1). Lineage (NCBI taxonomy): Eukaryota > Fungi > Ascomycota > Sordariomycetes > Xylariales > Xylariaceae > Xylaria > Xylaria venustula. Next base: position 10,713 of record MU389364.1, on the reverse strand, counting down.
AATGCCGCTTAATAGCATTAAAAATTAATAAAATAAGTTTTAATTAAATTAACCGCGAAACAATAATAATAATTTTTTAAATTAATATTAAAACTAAAATAATAATAACAAAAATAACTATAGTAATCGCAGCAATAACCGAAATAATAATTAATGTTTTTTTTTTTCGAAAAAAAAAAAACAGAATTTTAAAAGCGAAAAAAATAACAGTTAACCTTTAAACCAATTTTAAAATTTAAATTAAAGCAATTAAAATCCCTTGAAAAATTTAAACAGCAAAAATTAATTAGATTTTTTTACAAATTAACTTTAAAATAATAATAAAATTTAATTGCAAAGCAATATTAATTAAAATGTTTTTTATTTTTATTGTAAATAAAAAAAGCATTTAAATTTTAATTGTTTTAAAAAGCTAAACCGAAAAATTTGCAAGCAAAACATATAAAAAATTTGAATAAATTAAAATAAAAATTAATTTAAACTTTAAAAAAATAACATTTAAATAATAAATTTTAGTATTAAAGTATAAATTAAAAAAACAATTAATAAACTTAGTTTTAATTATTAGTTTTAATTTTAACAATTAGCTTATTATATTTATAATATAACGTTTTTATACTTTTTGCACTATTTTATTAACAAGTATAAAAAAAGCTTATTAAAAACATATGTTAATTTAAATTTTTATATAAAATATAACTATATTTTTTATATTTTTGCTTTATTTTATAAATTAAAAAAAGCTTTTTTTTTAAATAAATAACTTTAATATACTATAAATGGCATATTAATTTGCTAAAGTTTGCAAAAATAAAATTAATTATTAAATTATTATATAATTTTTCAAACCGGTTTATATTAACAAAACTAAATTGCTATTAAATTATTTAAAACTTAATAATATTTAAAAAAAAATTTTACACTTTATACGAGTTTTTTAATATTAATAAAGCTAATATATTTAATATGTTAAACAAAAAAATTGCGCAATAAATTTAATGCTAATTAATAGCGCCCGCTAGGGGGCTCGAACTAAACACCGTTATAAGTGGTCAGTGCCCTAGGACTCACGGCTTTAAGCTATTAAGCTGTGGCCTGTGCGCGCTTACAAAAGTTTATATATAGGGGTAGCTTATACCGCTGTACGCGTATATTTTAAAATGGAGCATTTTAGTTTTTACCATTTATTAGTTTTTTTTAAAGTGGTGCTTTACCACGCTTTTGTTTTATTGCAAACACCAAACGAAACTACTAATTATTTGTTTATTTTTATAACCTCGTAAGGTTACAGAGATATTTTTTTTTACCGGCAAATTAACGCTAGGTTATTAAACGCTACCACTAATTAAAGCAAGTATTGTTAACGCTAAAGCACGTTTAAAAGCTTTTGGCAAAAATAAACCTTTGCATTTATACAAATAGCATACCTCGCTAAAACTTATAAGTAAGCCTAGCTAAAAATAAGCTTAGCAATATATTTTTATATCTTAAAAGTGCTTAAAATATACCACAATTGTAAAGTATACAAAGCAGCGAAGTATTATTTTAATTTTGCAAACGTTGCGGATTTTTTACTTTTTTAACTTACAAAAGCGTTAATAAAGTATGCGTATTAATTAATTAAATATATATGTTTTGTTAATAGCTAGACTATTTAGCTTTATTTTATTTTATTTTTTTATTATAGTTTGTTTTGCGCTATTTTTATGTTGCAATTGCAACTTTTTTTTTTTAAACCGGAAAAAAAAAAACTTAGGATATAAATTTACTTTTTTGTTTAATTTCTTTACACAATTTATGCAGCTTATTAAAAAATTTTAAGGTGCCCGGATATTTGCCTAACAATATAATGGATTTATTTGTTAACAAAAATTATAATAGTTTTAGCTAATTTAAAAATAAATTAAAAACGCGATTAATTTTAAAAACAATAAATGCAAAACTTTTATTAAAAAATTTAAAATTTAAAAAAGTAAAATTAAATTTTAAAATAATTAAACTTTTAGTAAAACAAAATAAGTAAAATACTACCGATGTAAGATTTTTTTAACGAAATATTAAATTAATTACTAGTATAATAAAATTTATAAAAAACTTTAATTTAAAGTTTGCAATTTTTTTAAGTTAATAAATTTTGCAATTATTAATTAAATTATAACTATTTATGTTTTTATAACCGTTTTTTAGCTTTAAAAATTTTATAAATCCGGGCTTTTTTTTTGTGCTTACTAATGTTATTAACAGCTTTAACTTTTACACTTTTATTACAAAAGCTATTTTGGGAACTAATAAACCGGCCTTGCAAACGGTTAAACTGCTGCAAAGCGAACTGCTTAACCCTAGATCGGACCCAAACAATAGTAACGGTAATAACCGTGGTAACTATAATAACATTTCCGGCAGTTTCTGTAAAAAAATTACCCCGGCCAAATTTATTTTTACCGAAACAAAAACTTATAAAATTAAGCGTAACAATATTAATATATTTAATTTTAAATAATATAACTTTAATAATCGAAAAATCGTTACAAACGGGAAAAATATTATTTATACCGACATATATTTTTTTTTAATTATATTAACGTTATGCTCAAAGAAAAAAGATTTATTGCTAACTAAATTATAGCTTTATTTGATTATTTGCTAGCAAAATTAGCATTGTTATAGTGAAATAAAAAAAATAACTGCTTTGCAGCGTTAAATTATCCGCTTAGCCGGAGTTAAAATATTATTTAAATACCTAGAAAAATGATTTAAGATTTACAATAAAAAAGCTATTTAAAAATTTTTAAAAAAAACGTTTACCTTTTGTAATATTGCTGCAAACCGAAATACAGTTTTTTAATATATTTAGTGCAAGCTACAATATGCTAAAGCAAACGATATTTTGCAAAATAACAATTTTAACTAGCAAAAAGTTATAAAAACTATATATAACTAATAGAAAAAAAATATATGCGATAAAATGCAAGCTTTTAATTTGAATAAAAAACTTAAAAATTATATAATATAATAAAAATAATTAAAAAATGCTGTTATAGCTTAAAACGCAAAGCTAAAAAACAATATTTAAATGTAAAACCAAAGGTTAATTATTTTAACAATAGCAACGCAAAATTATTATGCTGCAATTTTTAATTGTTTAAACCGTTTTGCGGAAATAATTATTTTAATTGTTGTTTTAAGTATTATAACAAAAATTGTTGCTTTAACCGCTATTTTTATAACGATTTTTGTTGCAATAATAACCGTTATAACAAAAAAAATCAAAATCGAAAAAGAAATAATAACTGTAATAAAAATAAAAAGCAAAGTTGCGATAAAAATCGTAAGGAAAACCGCAATAAAAATCGCAACCGATAAAAAAATAGCAATTATAATAAATATAAAAATAATAGCTAAAATTAAAGTTGTAATTAAAATTATAATAAAAATAAAAGTTGTAATCGAAATTACAACAAAAATAAAAGTTATAATTAAAATAACAAGCGCAACTGCAATAAGCGTAACTAGGTGCACTTTATTTAAGCAAATGCAAATAATAAACAACCTATTTTTTTAATATAAATTTTAAATATTATAGCGGTATATTTTATTATATATTTAATTTAGCAGTAATTTGCTACCGCTGCTACCGGCAATATAAATTACTTAATATTTTTAAGCTTTATTTAAAACAATATAACTTAAATATTAAATTGAAAAAGTTGGCTAAATTTAACACCTTTTTACCGGTTAATTTAAATCGGCGTATATATAAATACTGCACTTTGTTACTTTTTTTATGCAATTAGCTGTTTAAATATTTGCGCTATTGCAAACATGCTAAAAAATTTTTTTTTTAAAAAAACTAAAAAATTTTTTTAATTACAAATTAGTTTTTAAATTTAAATTTAATAAATTAAACTTTAAATTACCGGATAAAATCTTAAACAATAAAGTACTAGTTATAAAAGCCTTTAGCGCTAACCGATATAATAAAGCCTTGTAATTAAATTTTATTTATTTTAGATTTAAGGCGTGTGCTATTTTAACAAGCTTAAATTAAAAGGTTTGCATAAATTTTAGCATAAAAAAAACTATTATCGGTCGCACTTTTTTTAAAAAATATAAATATATTACCGAAAAATAATAAAAAAAAGTTGTAACTTTAAGCGATAAAAGCGTAATATTAAAAAAATGGGCTAAATTTAAATTTTATACGCAAAGCGTTAGTAAAAACGGTAAACTTTTTATTGTTTTTTACGAAAAAAAAAATGGGTTGTTAATAACAAATTACACCTTGGTATGCTTATTAACAACAATTTTTTTTTTTTACATGCTGCAGTAATTAATTATTAAAATAGTACAATTATTTTTTGTAAGCTAAACAATTTTACTATTACTTTTAATATATTTATCTGCAGCAAAAAATACGTTTGTTGCGTAATTAATACTTAAAACGTAACTTTATAAAAAAGGAAAAACGTATATTTACAAATTAAATATAAGATTTTACCCGCAAACCGCAGTTTTTGTTTTATAGCTTAGCTAATAGCTATATACAAAAATATTATAAATACTGTGCTAAATGCAAAAACTTTTAAAATAATATTAATTGTTAACAATATAAAAAAACTAGTAAAAATTAATAAAGGTACTAAGTTAAAACAAATCTGTAAAAATTGTAACAGCAAATGTTATGTTAGCTCGTGAAAAGCAGCGATAAAAACCCTTGCAGTAGCAGCAGTTGCAATGGCCGTACCGTTTGTTAACACTGCCGGTTTAAAATTTCTGGTCACAGTTAATTTTGCGATACCTATAAATGCAAAATTTAATATATTATTTATTATTATAGCTATAGCTACGAACAGCGTACCTAAAACAGCCGTGTATATAAATAAGCTAGCTAATTATAAAACGCTAATTATAACCTTTACGATATTTGGTAGCATTAAAACACAAGCAGTTAAAGCGCTAGCTTTTGAAATATTATTATATAACGCAAGGCTTTTTACGAACATATTTTTAACCGATGCTATATTTAACATTATTAAAAACTTTAGCAACGTTTTTAATATTAATCCGTACGTTTTAATACTAATAAAACTTTTCAAGCTTAAACTTAAAATATTAAACAATTTTGCAACCTTTGGGATTAAAATGCCTAGCAATCTTTTTAAAATAGTTACGGAAAATAAAACTTATATTTATGCTAAAAACGTTACTAAAGCAGCAAAGTTTGCTAAAGTTTGCAAATTTTTTAATATTTAAGTCAACAAAAAATTTATTAACGTGTTTAAAAACAAACAACCAAAAAAGTTTTTTGTAAACAATTAGAATTAAATTAAATTATCCGCTAAAATATATTTTTTAAATCGTCGAAACAAAAAATTTTTAAATTAAATTTACGGTAAACTTTATAACAAAAAATATATAAAATAAATAAACGATTTAACATTTTTTGCTTATTTATTATTTGTTATATGGAAAAAAATAAATAAAGTGGAAAAAAGCCAAGTGGTTGTTAATTTATGTTAATTAAATAAAGTTGCAGTTTATAATAATTATTTTTTACTATTGCAAAGCGAAATAATAGCCAGCTTATTAAGCAAGCGCTATATTATATATATAAATGCTACTAGTTTTTTTTACTAGTTTTTAGTACACTTTTTAAACAAACACAAGTTTATAATTATTAGTTCAAAAAGCTTGGAAAAAGCAAAAATTGCACTTATAAATTTTTGCAATTTTTTTGCATACGCCCAAAGATTTATAAACAAATTGTTCCGCCTGTATTTTTATTTTATATAATGTTTTATTGATAATATTATTATTTTTTCAAACATTTTTAACAAATATATTTTTTATTTAAAAACAGCTTTTAGTTTTTTCAAGTCGAAAAATATTGCTATATTATTTATAAAATTTTTAATTAAATATTTATTTGTTAAGTTTTTAGGCTTTAAAATAAATGCTTTAGATATATTAAATATTGCAAACTAAGTAAAAATATTTCGTTAATTTATTTTTTTTAAATTACTGTAGTTTTTAAAATAATATTTAAAAGCAAATGGGTTTTTGCGAAATTTAATAGCTTATTACGCATAATTATCTAAGCTGTTATAAAAATAAAAAATAGCGCTACTTACAAAAAGCCGGAAAAAAAGTAAAGTAGCTAATAAAAATTTAAATAAATAAAAACATTATGTATATATAATTATTTACGATTTTACGCTTGCAAAATTAAAAGCTTTTTGTGCGATATAAAATGCTATATGTTTAAAAACTATATTATATTACTACAATTTAAAACGGGGTTTTTTTATATAATTAAATAGGTTAATTAAAAAAAAATTTAGCGTTATAATTTTTTATTTTAAACGAAGCCACGTTTGAAAACCTGGAGATATAATTTTTTTATATATAGTAAAGCCGGTTTTATATTTAAGTAAGTATTTTTTAAAAGCGGAAATAAGGTATAAACTTTTTAAACTAAAAGTAGCATGTTTTATATAGGTTGTAAAAAAGCAATAAATAATAATTTATTTAAATTAGCGACCGGTTAGTATTTTAACAAATTATTTAGCTATTAAAAATATAGTCGATAAAATAACATTAAATATTTTAGCAACAAACCGAGCAAATATTTGTTTGGTAAACTTGTTAATTTATTTGTTGCAATATAAATTTTAAGTTTATTATTTATTTAGGCAACTAAACTTTGTACTTAATGCGTTAAATCGTTTAAAAATTTTATAAAATAAAATAAATAAAAACAACAAGCTAAAATAATTAAACGAACTAGCAATATTAAATATTATATAAAATATTATAAAACATTTATATAAAGCCGTTTTAAATAACACATAGAAATAAAATTTTATGCTTAAATATAAAATAAATATTTGCTTTAAAAAAGTGATTGAAAAATTAACAAGCAAAAATAATGTTATTAATAAAAGCATTAAAGTTTTTTTTAAAGTTAACTATTTATTTTATATTTTTAATAGTTTTATTTATAACATTTATATAGAAATTAAACGCTTTTGCGTTTTACACGCTATAATTAAACAAATGTTTAAGTTAATATATAACGAAAAATATTATGCAAAACTAAACAAAATAATAAAAAAATTTAAACTATATTTTATTTACCGAAAATTATAGCTAGTAAAGAAATATATAAAATGTTGCCCAGCTTATAAACTAAACAAAACAAAATAATAAAAGCCTGTCGGAAATTTTTAATTTATACGACTTAAAAGCAAAAATTTATTATTTATGCAAATAATTGCTATTGATTTTATTATAGCTTTGCTTTAAATAAAAATAGTTAAAACATTTTAGCAGGTTATAAGTAAACTTTATTATAATTATTACAATTATATAATAAATATATTATGTTATATATTTAAACAAACTATATTAATACTTAGGAACAAAAAATATATAGTTTACAACTAGGCTAAGGTTTTTATTAGGCAATTATTTTTAAACGATTGGGAAATTTTAAAAAAAATTATTTCTAACTGTAACCGCAAGTTTACCTTTAACCTATAAAAAAAATATAAAAAGCTTTATAAACCAAGCTATTAATAACTATAGCATACCATTTAATAGGTGATAAATTGTTTAAACGGAAAAACTAAATAGTAAAAATTGCGATTAAATATTATAATTTTATAAAACTTAATTTTAACTAGCTTAAAATATTATTAGCTTTGCAATAAAATTTTAACTTTGCAAAATTATAAGTTATATAGTTTATTTTGTATAAATAGCTTTTTAGCTTTAAATTAGCCGGATTTTTCGATATAATTACTAGTTAAACTAACCGACGCATTTTTTGAAAAAGTTTAAACTACTTGTAATTATTTAAAATAAAATGCTAAACTGGCAATAAATTTCGCGGCTGCTTAAATAAAAAAATAGTTCGATAAAAAGCACCAAGTATTAAAATTTAAAAAACATAATTAAGTTTTTTTAAAACTTTATAATAGTTATAAATTACTTGGCAAATTGCTAAAAAGTATTTATAACAACAAGCCGGCTTATAAACGGTTAAACAAAAAATTAAAAACCTAGCTTACAAATTTAATTTTTTTAATTATTATTAAATATATTTAGTTATTTTGGTAGTATATTTACATTTTGTTAAAAGCATTTATAATTTTTTTAAGCGGACGCTATTACTATTTAAATTAGTCGAAACTAATTAAAACTTAAATTTTAATTTTAATAACGATCAAAATTTCTATAAAATAAAAAAAGTTTTATAATATTATTTTAACTGTCGTAAAAATAAATTTGATTATTTTATTAAATAAAAAAAGTGAAAATATAAATACGATCGATAGTATATTAAAAATTATTTCCGGCATTTTAAAAATTTTATTAAAAATTATTAAAAATAATAAAGTTTACGTTTTTTAATTAAAATACCTGCGCAAAAAAAGCGCTTAAAATAATTATTTAAAGTTTTAGTATTTTTGTTAACTTTTTAAACAACATAAAAACTAATTAAGCTTTTTACCTTAAGCTTTATATTTTCGAAAAAAAAAAAAAAACTGCGCAAAACTTTTGTATTTACACCTATGCTTATATTATTTATAAATAATAAAGAAAAAAGTTTTAAAAAAGTAATAAAAAAAAAGGTTTAAACAAAGGAGAAAAAAAATGTTTAAACAAAAAAAAAATGTTTAAACGGAAAAAAAAAAGTTTAAACAAAAAAAAAAAACGTTTAAGCAAAAAAAAAAAATGTTTAAGCAAAAAAAAAAAAAGCCCTGGCAAATATATAATAAATATAAATAGCTGCTAAAAGCAGTAAATTTTTTTTTTTGTGCCTGGCATTTTAATAGCGCCCGCTAAAGAACTTAAACTATACACTTTTACAGGTGGTCAGTGCTTTAGAACCTATAGCCTTAGGCTATTAAGCTGTGGCCTATGCGTGTTAAATTTGGTGGTTTTTATAGGCGACCTAAAAAAAGCCTGTGAGGCCTAAGTGAAAAAATCACCACATTACTTAAGCAAAGTGGCGTACAAGGTGTGGCTAGGCCAGTGTGGCATATATATTTACACCTAAAAAAGCTGTAACTAAAGAAAATGCTTTAAAATAAAATAAAAAAAGCTAAACACAATATAGCGACGAGATTATATTACCACTAAAAATTTAACAAGTAAAAGTTTTATTATTTTTTATATTTTATTTAAAGCGATTTAAAAGCACTAAAGTGATAAAATCGCTATAATGTTAAACTAAACCGCTATTATTTTTAAATTTTTAAACGACTTTTTTTTATAAAAGGAAAATTTTACCGCTGCGGCCCGGAGCCGAGACCTATAAAAATATATTGCTTTTAAAAATCGAGCTTTATAGCTTACAAAGCTAAAAGCGCTAACCTTTAAAAATTATTTCTTAGCAAATTTAAATATCAAGTTTAATAAAGCTACGGTTACCGATTTTACCGTACTAGCTAGGGCATTTTTTCAAGCCGCTAAACAAAAGTTTGATGTTTTTTTAAAGCATTATAATTTTTACCAAACCAAAGTTGCCAAGCTTTTTAAATAAATGCAAAAAACTGTATATTTAAATTATAAGCTTATTTATATGCATGTTATTTAAACTATCGATTAATGGTACGATAACTTTAAAAAGTTTGGTGCTATAGCTTAAAAAGTGCTTAAGTTTAAATATAAGCATAAATATAAACAATTTATAACAAATACCGCTAAAAAGCTTATTAAAAACTTTACTAAATAGTTAAACGAGTGGCTTTATAAAATTTTTAAAGCTTATTTAAAAAATATTAAAAACAAAAAAAAATAAACGCTTTTAAACTTGTTACCGATTTAAATAAAGCTTTTTAGCATACACACCTAGCGTAAGCTATCTCGTATTAAAAAATTAATAGCCAAGCTATTATAAATAACATTTTGGATTATTATGCAATTGCTACTAAATTTTGCTAAAAATTTACTATATTAAACATATTACGATTTACTGAAAAAATTATTAAAAAAAAAGCTTTTTATATAGCAAAGTTTACGGATAAACAAGCGAAAATAAACAAGCTTAGCAGCAATACAAATAAAAAGTGCTTACATTAAACTTGCTAAAAAAAACAAGCTTACAATAAATCAGGGTTGTGATTTAGTGAGTAACTCACTTAAGTTAATAGTGAGTAACTCATTTTAGTCACTAAAAAAAGTAACTCATTTAAGTTATTAACTCAAATGAGTTACTCAGTTAAGTTAGCTGAGTAAAGTGAGTTACTCACTTGAGTTAATTAACTCAAATGAGTTATTCACTTAAGTTAATTAACTCAAATAAGTTACTCTTTTTTTTTAAGTGAGTAACTTAGAGTAAAGTGAGTTACTCAATTAGTGACTCAATTAACTCAAAATTTTTATTTATATTAATTAAAAAATTAAAAATAAAAATAAAAATCATTTGTTTGTATATATATAATATATATATTAAATATAAAATTTGTTAATATAAATGTTAATTTATTAAATTAAATATAAATATTATATTTTATCGAAATATTAATTTAAAAAATTAATATAATATAAATATTTATAATAATATTAAATATATATTTATTATTTATAAATATAATAAGTTATTTTTTCTATTAAATAAATTAGTAAATAATTAATAAATAAATTAAAATATAACTTACAGTTAATAATATATAATTATATTTAATATAATATAATATATATTTA